>NHNW01000091.1:0-76796 GCA_002786025.1 Zasmidium citrigriseum
GTCCCCGAACCTAAGTAGAAGAAGATAAGCTTAAGGATCGTATATATAACCCTAACCGTCCTCGTAGCGCTAGCTTTAAGGCCGAGGGTCGCGAGATCTCCGAGCGAGACTTCCGCTTCGCTCGTCGCAACCGCTTAGTAGTCGCTTTAGGCGAGCCAAACTATCTAGTTCGTAGCTAAGTAATAGACCGTTAGATAGCTCGTTAGATCGGCCGTAACTTAGCGGATTCGGTAACTAACGACGACTTAGTAGCTAGCTTACGGCGTACTACTCGCGGCGATAACCTAGTTGTAACTAGTAGTATAAGTACTAAAGATAAAGCTCGGCACAAGCAGTTCTGCCCTAAGTACTATAGTAATAAGGTTACTTAGGGTAGCTTAGCGCTTAACGGACGTCCTATAATCTATGCTATGTAGCGCCGCTTATACTACTTACTAGACACCGAGCACGATATAATAGATACTTAGTTAGTAGAGGTCTTCCTACTCCTATAGTAGCTAGGTACGAATAGCGACTTAGGGGATAAGGATACTCGGGCTATTCGTTACTTACAGGTCGCCCGTTTAGGTTAAATAATAGAGGAGGCTCGTTTAGGTAGCTTAGAGCTACTAGATCGTCGTGTTACGATCGCTTAGCGTCGCGATAAGGTTAAGAATATAACCTAGTAGCGCTTAGCGTCCGTAATAACCTAGGCTTTCGGTTAGATTTAAGGTAGAGGCTATAATAACTACCGCGCTTCCTTCGAGTATACCTCTCGTAAGCGACCTATCTTCGGTAGTAGTAACTACTACACTAGTTCCTTAACGTACGGCTCTTACGCTAACTACTCGTAGGATAATAAGTAGACCTCGTATTCGTTCGCTAATAACTCTAAGGCGAAGCTACTTAGTCCTTGGGAAGAGAGTCGTAAGAAGAAGGTAGAAGCTACGAGCTCTAAGGAGGAGGTAATTAACGACGACGATATAACGGAGGTGCTTTCGATTAACGAGGCGGGCGTTATCTATTACTCTATAGAGCGTAGGGCGACGCTTAGAGAAGTCGCTAAGGCCTAGCGCTAGGCTTAAGTAGCTTAAGCAGCCGGTAACCTAGGCGATTCGTCCTTCAACCCTATCCTACTTAATAAGTATACTAAAGTTATTAATTCTCTAAGCGCGAATCGTAGTAGGAGCAGTACTAGGGTAAAAGCTCTAGTCCTTTCCCTAGGCTACAGCCGGTCTCTAGACTCGCTAAACTTCTTCTTTAGCCCGCTTAGAACTCCTAGCTCTAGTTCTAGTCTAACGTCTCCTATAAGTAGCGGTGCCTACTTAATAGCGCAGGTTACTAAGGAGACTAACTTCTTAAAGAACTTAAAGGATATTCGAGAGTTAGCGAAGGAGTTTAAGAAGATAATAGCTTAGCTAAAGTATTAGCTTCGCTTAAAGAAGGCTAAGGAGGAGAACGAGTAGCGTACTCGCGACTTAGGAATCGAGCTAGGTCGTCTAGAGGGCCTTAGAGCTTAAGTCTTTAACCCTATCGACGGCACCTATACTAGCGCTCGTAGTCCCGCCTTAACGCCGGAGTAGCTTATAACTAGTAACTACTCCTCCCTCTACCGCTAGTACCTTCTAAACCGGCTTACAAACCGCCGTATTATAAACCTAGACGTTACGTTCTAGAACTTAGTAGTTAAGGAGTAGCGCTTAGTAAACGATATCTACAACGGTCCTCTAACTAACTATATAATATTCCTCGAGATCGTAGTTTCGACGTACATTCGTTAGATAGAGAACTAGTCTCGGCGGGTTAGTAAGGGCCGTCTATTAAAGGGTAGTTAGGTAGGCTACTTAGAGCAGCGACTTGGAGTAGCGAGATTTCCTTTGTTCTTTATACGAATTAGCTTGTAAACTGCCTAGCGTAGGCGGTTCCAAGCGGAGTTACGAGCAGGCCTTAGCTAGAATCTAAGGATTAATTTTTAGATAAACAAAATAAAAGCTCCTTTAGGCACTAAACTTTAGTTCCTTTCTACTTGTTTTTTAGTAATCTTTCGTGTGCGACGTAGACTATAGGAACTTGGATTGGAGGAGCGTGTCTCTAAGCGCTCTATACTTAGAGTTAGAGTAGGAGATACTTCTTTAGCAGAGGATCCTTACTACAGTCGCTTAGATCTCCGTAGGCCTATCTTAGGTTTAGCTAGTATAGGTTTAGGCTTCTTCTACATAGGCTTCTAAGCCTCCTTCTTGCTTAGTAGAGGTTAAGGGCGTATCGTATCCTTAAGTAGCCGGGGTAGTAGACTATTAGGGATAGGATAGGAGTCTTCCTTTTCCTATAGTACCTCGGGAAGTACAATAGTAGGAGCTTAAGGTTTAAGCTACGTTAGCGGATATTAGGGAAGAGCGGGCGGTTCCACTTAGGCCGGCTAGGCCTAGAACTACTACATACCTCGGTCCTTTGCTTAGGCTATAGCTTAAGAAGCCTTCTCTAATTAGGCCGGGGTCCTTTTAGGGATCCGTAGTTTCTACTACTTAGCTTCGTATATAGCGATAGGTATATTATTATTATTGCTACTTGCTTAAGCTCTAAAATCTCTATTTCCTAAGCTACGCTGCTTGTTAGTAATCGCTTTTGTTACTATAGCGATACTTAGGCGATTCTTCTTAGATTTGCGATTTCCCTCCCCTACTAAGAGGTTAAGCGCGTCCTCGCGATTGCTAGGGTTATTAATCTATCGCTTCTAAGTCGACTTAGAGATAGTAGCGAGGTTCTAATACGTTAAGCCGCGGGACTTAGCTATTCCTACTAGATCCTCGACGTCGATAAGCGCCGGATTAGGATAAGCGATATCCTACTAGTTAGGGGTGCGATTAAACTACTACTTAAAGTTGTTCGCTACCCCTCTAACTAAGCGGCTCCCGTATACTTAGTAGCGAAGTATACGCCTATTAGGCGTTTTAAGAGTATATGTCCTAAGCTAACTACGGCGTTTAACTTAGAAGGGCCCGACAAATACTACTTAGAGCTTCGACTTTGCTAGGTTACGGACTAGTATAATATCTCCTTCCTTAAACTAGCCTTAGGTTTCCTAGAAGGTAAGGCTATTTAGCAAGCTAGCCTTCGTAGTATCTTTAAGTAGGCGTTTAGTAGCGAGGATACGGCTATCGCGAACTACTTAGTAACGAGCTAAAGGGTCCTCTATATCTAACTAGATAGGCCTAAGGTTAGGATAATCCTTAAGCACCCTCGGGTATTAGCTAAAGGCGAGGAAATAAGGGGAAAGCTTAGTCCTCGAGTAGCTTCTAATACGATAAGTATATAGAGCCTCTAGTAAGTATAGATCCTAAGTACGGAGATCCTTACTAATATATAGCTTAGTAAGGATACCCTTAAGCAAGCCGTTAAATTTCTTAACCTTGCTATTCGTTTAGGGATAGTATAGCGTAGTTAAGCGACGTTTTACTTAGAGCATGTTGCTTAAGTACGTAAACACATTGCTTAAGAAGTTAGAGCTATTGTCGGACAATAACTCGCTTAGCGGACCGAATATAGCGTAAATCTCTTCGTAGAGGAACTTAGCGACCGTTTTAGCTTCTTAATTAGCGGTAGCTCTTACAAGTAGCTACCTAGTAGCATAATTAATAGCTATAATAATATACTTGTAGCTATCGATAGTCTCGGGAAGGGGGCTAATAACGTTAAGTACCTAGCGCTCGAAAGGACGAAGGGTAGAGTTAATCTAATAGAACTTAGGCTCTCTAAATAGTCCTTTCTTGTAAGAACGGGTTACTTAGTACTCCTTGCAGTGCTTAGAGTAGCTTTGTATATTATCGTGTATGTTATACTACTAACTACGAGCTTTAAGTATCGTCTTAACGCCTATAACACTAAAATAGCCGTAGTTCCGGTGTATATCTTTAAGGAAGTCCTATCGATCGATAGGATCGATATACGGCACTTAGAAACTACTATCTAGCTTACGGTATAGGATTTCTTCGTAGAGTAGGAACTTTAGGGATTAAGAATGCACTACTTAGCGTAACTTGCGGTCGTTAGGCTACTACCTATCCCGTAAGTAGTCTACGATAGCAGTTACGAGCTCTAACTCGAAGAATCCTCGGATCTAATAGCCTTTATCCCTCGGATTGTCCTTAGTAGCGCCTACGAACGTAGTTATAGCGTAAAACTTAAGTAGAGATATCTCTATTACTTGGAATTTAAGTAGAGGCAGTTTCTTAGCTAAGTTAGCGGGCCTAGACTCTATTAGATCTAGTCTGCGAGACAGGGTATTAGGGACGATAGCTTCTAATCCCTTACGGTAGCGAATATCTAAGCTATAGCCTTAGAACTCCTCGATCTAGCGGGCTAGTCGCTTAGTAGGCGTTTTTAAAGTACTAAGGTACTATAAGCTATAGTAATTAGTAATTACTTTAGTCTTCGTACTATTAGTAATATAGTAGTTCTACTTACGGAGCGCTTCTTTAATTGTAAGTAGCTCTTTCTCGTAGACTAGGTAATTTAACTTAGCGGCTTAGAGCTTACGCCCTTTATAAGCTACTAGGTAGGATTTCCTATCTAGACCGGCTTAGTATAGCACTACTCTAATAGCCTATTCGCTTGCATCTGTCTTAATTACGAAGGGCTCTAAGTAGTTAGGAAGCATTAGGACTAGGCTGCTACTTAGGGACTACTTAAGATTCGTAAAGGCTATAGAAGCTTAGGTATTCTACTTAATAGGGCGCTTCTTTATAGCTCTTAGGGTAGTATCGCTCTCCTTAAGAAGGTCTAAGAGCGGAGTAGCGTGCTTAGCGAAGTCTTTAATATACCTACGGTAAAAACTAGCTAAGCCGAGGAACTGCCTTACTTACTAGACGTTCTTAGGCTCTAGCTAATCGCGGATAATAGCGACTTTATCTTTAAGCGGCCGGGTAAAGTTCTTAGAAACCTAGTAGCTATAGAAGTCGATTTGCTTAACGCCTATATAGCTCTTCTTGTAGGCTATAAACAGCTATTCCTAGCGAAGGATATCGAATAGGATTCTAAGCAAGCGCTCGTACTCTTCGAGGGTCTTTAAATAGACTACAATGTCGTCTAAGTAGACTACAATCCTATTGTACAGGTGTAGGCTAAACAAGCGGTTTATTAAGCTCTAAAAGGTTATAGGAGCGTTCGCTAAGCCGAAGGGTATTACATTAAATTAAAACTTCCCTTAGCGAGTATTAAAAGCCGTCTTATAGCGGTCTTGCTTAGAGACACGGATTTGCTAGAAGCCGGAGGTTAAATCCACCTTAGTAAAGTGCTTAGCGCCCTAAAAGGCGTCTAAGCAGTCCTAAATAAGCGGTAAGGGGAACTTGTCCTTTACGGTAGCGTTGTTTAAAGCACGGAAGTCTACATATATACGCTATTTGCTATTTAGCTTAGGGACTAGAAGGATAGGACTACCCTAAGGGGACTAGGAGGGTTTAACTAGTCCTCTATTAAGCAGATCCTGTACCTAACGCTAGACCTCCAAGTGCTACGTAACTCCTAACTAGTAGGGGGACTAGTTAATCGGCTTAGAGCTACCGGTGTTAATCTTATAATTAACCCCTCGATCCTTAGGCAGCTTGTACGGCAAGCTATTACGGAAAAGGTCGGTATTCTTGTCGATAATCTTCTATAAGCGCGGCTTAGGGCTAGTAGGAGGTTTATTACTTAGAGACGGGGGTTTATCTACTTACTTAAGCGCGTACATAAGTAGTTAATCCTATAGGCGTAGGTTAGCTTCTAGTGCTTCTTCTAGTTCTTTAAGTAAGCAGAGCGAATTATCCTTAGGTAGGGCGGAGAATAAGCTACATAATTACGAGTATAGAGTGTACTTAGGGCGAGATTTGTCGGTTAAGCGGGTAATGTGGACCTTTCCTTACTAGAAATCGACTTGTAGGTTCTACTTACGGAACTAGTCGATTCTAAGCACGACGTCGTAACTAGCGAGGTTAATTACCCTAGCTATTAAGGTGTCCTTAAAGTTACGAAGGGTGTAGGGGATTTTTAACCCCTCGCTACTTAAATAAGTACGGCTATTAGGTATACGTACTATACGGCGTAGGAGTTCTACTTAGTACTAGGGAAACTATTTAGCGATCGCGCGAGAGACATATACCGTTAAAGCGCCTATGTTAAGTAAGAACAGGGCCTTCTTCTAATGTGTCTTATCGCTAAGCGATCCTAGTAGCCGCAAAAGATTAGATCCTATAGTATTTAAGTACTACTACTTGTTAGGAAGCGAGAACAGCTCCTATACTTAGAGGAAAGGATTGCCTTAGGACTCTAAATTAGACTTAGGGGAGTCTTCGAGGTTACTTAGCGGCCCGCACCCCTCGTTAGTAGGCGGGTCGCTAGTTAGTTTTTTGACTTAGAGGGGCCTTTACTACGTCTAGTCTTACTTAGGCCGGGCTTACGGCTAGTAGAGCTACTACCCTTACCCTTCTTCTTATTATCGAACGCTTTCTTACGGGCTTAAAGTTCCTTATTTAGAGGCTTAGTATAAGTAAACTAGAAGTGCCCTACTATATTGTAGTTATAGTAGGCTCTTCTATCGCTTATAGTTGCGTTAAGTTCCTTATCTTCTTTAAGTCTGTAGGCGGAATAGTAAGATTTCTTCTTCCTGTCTAACTTAGGCTTATCGTGCCTTCGTTCTTCTACTTTAGTGTATATAATAGCGTTATCTACGAAGTAGGCACGCTCTCGGAGGTACTTAGGGGTTAGGCTAGGCTAGGTAATATCTAAGCCTTACATTATAAGCTACGTTCTAACCGCTAACTTAAGGCCACCCTAAAACTAATCTATTATTTCAAAATTAGTTAGGCGTAGACGTATAAGTATACGAAGGTTAGTAAGCTCTTACTAAAAGTTACTTATAGAAGTAGTCTAGACTAGTCGTTTCTAAGCACGCCTTCGGTTTACTTAGATATTCGGATCTTAGAAGCGTATTAGTATCTCCTCTAAGTACTCCTCGAGCGAGTATATAGTATCCGGATCTGCGTTGTTAGTTATATCTTCTTACTCTTACTACTAAGTAGCGGCTACTTTCTCTATATATCTACCTATCCACCTAATCTAATCCCTTAGGCTTAGTATTTGCCTAGCCTACTTAAAGGCTCGCTATAAGTCTAAGTTACAGCGGGCTTCTCGGATCTAGTGCTTAATAGCGCCCTTAGAGGTGCCTCTATCGTACTTACGTAGCTTAGGGATATCGCTTTAGGTAAGGAGCGAGGCGTAGAGGTACTAGGCGGTTAGGTTAACGCTTCTATTCGTATCTTATACTATAAGCGGAGCGCTTAGAGCGGGAGCGACGTTTACTTCTATAGTAGCTCGTATAGTACGGGCTACTTAGAGAGGAGTATTTACTAGAGATATAGCGCTAGCTAAAGCTTAGGGTAGTAGATTAGGGACAGATTAGGTTAGGAATATAGCCGTAACAGGTACTTAGAGCGGCGTAGTTTTGGCCTAAGAGCCTAGGAGGGCGCCTATAGCCTATAGGTGCGCTACTTAGGACTAATCCCGGGTAGCTACGTCGGCTTAGAGAAGGCGAAGAGTATTAGCTCGGGTAATATCGTTAAGTCGGTTTAGGATAGCGACGACTTCCGGGGGAAGAGTACTAGTATTTATCGAGCTTAGTAGAGTAATCTAAGAAACAGACTTACTTAGGAAGACTAAAGATCTAGCTTAGAGGCTAGGATTAAATAGGCTAGTTCTACTTAGGCCTAGGGGTATAGCTAGAGAGGGAATTCCACCTCTAACTAGAAGAGGAGTTACGCTAGTAGCTAGGTTAATTATCCTCTTATCTAGCTTAGGTAGTTCGGTAGCTATCTAGGTATCCTCGACGTATACTTAGAGCTAGTTAACTTATTTACTTGGAGGGCCGGTTAGCGCTCTAGTATTAGCGTTAGGAACGTTATTAGACATTACTTAGGTTTAGAGGGCGTTAGTAAAGATAGATAAGCGTTAATAGTCTTGAAACTAATAGTAGAAGAGTAGCTTACTTAGGGATTAAGTAGGGCTTCGCGAAAGTCCTAGGAGTTATATCCTTACTTAGCGATCGGCTAACTTAGTATAAGACTTATTAAGCTCGTATTCTAGTTAACGATTTAGGCCTAAGACTATATTCTAAATAAATAGTATAGCCGAGGCGGCTTAGAGTTTAGGGAGTTCGCTTAGGGTTCGTTCGATCCTCGTAGAGTACGCCTACGTGCTTAGATCGCTCCTTTGTTAGGCTCCGAAGGTAGTAATTAGTTACCTACGAGTCGTAAAGGGTCCTTAGTAGTCGAACTCTCCTTTAAACTAGCTTAGAGATCGTCGGTTCGCTACTAACTAGCTTGGAGTCTAGAAGGGCCGGAGATTTAACGAATCGACCGTGCCGACTATAGCTAAGTAGCTAGAGGGTCGTAGTACCGTTTTAGGAGGCGGTACTAAGCTCTTAGCTACTAGATGTCGTAGAACTAAGCGAGATCCGATAAGTTTTCGATAGTGGGCGGGCTCCAAGTAGATATACCCGCCCGTGCTGCTATCTACACACGTAACCTAATATACACTTCAATCAAGTTATGGGCTAAATTTGACAACATCGTTTCCGCCACCACGGCACTAACGCCCCAAGACCGCCTTCCAGAAGCACTGGACCACCGCTACCGACTCCACTGTCGACTTACTTCACCACAGCATCACCTCCTCTGCCCAACTGTGCCCGCCGGCCTGTCTGTCCGCCTATCTCTTCACATTGCCTGCTCGCGAGCAGCGCAAGCAGCAGCTGCCGCCTCGACAATAATAACCACAACTCTCCCCGCACCCTCGCCGATCCCCGCCGGCCCCTTTGGACACCTTGCCGCGACGCCCAACTTCGACGCCCTGGCGGCCAGACGGTAGCGCTGGGCCATGACCGCCCTCGCGGCCAAGCGCAACACCTCCTCCACATCCACCATGCCCTCCGTCACCTCCGACCCGAACGGCGGCAAGCGCGTCTTCAGCGGCGCCAGCCTCAACAGCAACGGCAAGCTGAATAATACCGCCGGCCAGAAGATCAAGAACTTCTTCCGCATCAACAACAAGCACTCCCACGAGCACCCCTCTGGCCCGAACTCCGAGAAAGGCTCACTACACGGCGACGGCCAGCACGACGGCTCCCGCACCCCGCAGTCCACCCACAAGGACAAGGACGCCAAGAGCACTTTCCGCAACAGCAGGTTCATCCCACACATTGGACGCAGCAGGAGTACTACCGTTGCTTCTGAGGGCAATCCATTGGATGATGGCATGAGCCCAACCGCACACGTTAACCCCTACTTTCAACACCAAGGTCCGCCCGCCCTGCGGCATCATGACGACAGCAGCATACCCCCGTCTCCTCCAGACACCCCGCAAATGTCCAGGAAAGTCGCCCCTGAGAACGCGGGTCAGGATGCCACCAATGGAAAGGAAGAGCTGGCAAGGAAATTGAGAAGAGTTGCGAGTGCACCAAATGCTCAGGGAATGTTCAATGGCAAGAGTGGAAGTGGAGACAGCAGGCCGACCACCGCCGAGCAAGACATCACACCACCGCCCAAGATCAATGGCATTGGCCAGCACAACAATGGCAGTGCTTTGAGCATGGTAGAAACGGTCCCACAGAATGGCGATCTATTGCCAGTGCCCGGCATTAACGGCGCTGTGACGCCTGGAAAGTTGCGCAATAGCATTGCCTTCAGACGGACGTACAGCAGCAACAGTATCAAGGTGCGGAATGTGGAGGTCGGCCCGAGCAGCTTTGACAAGATCAAGCTTATCGGGAAGGGCGATGTTGGTAAAGTGTACTTGGTGAGGGAAAAGAAGAGCCAGAGACTATACGCCATGAAGGGTATGACAGGAGAATGCGATTGAGAGGTAATTATATGCTGATAAATGCACAGTGCTATCGAAGAAGGAAATGATCAAGCGCAACAAGATCAAGCGAGCACTCGCCGAGCAGGAAATTTTGGCAACGAGCAACCATCCATTCATCGTTACGCTATACCACTCGTTTCAATCGGAGGACCATCTATACCTATGCATGGAATATTGCAGCGGAGGCGAGTTCTTCCGAGCTTTGCAGACGAGGCCGAACAAGTGCGTGGATGAGGATGCAGCCAGATTCTATGCGGCAGAGGTGACAGCTGCATTGGAGTACCTCCACTTGATGGGCTTCATTTATCGAGACTTGAAGCCAGAGAGTAAGTTTCGAATTGACGTGGTGGTGGGATGAGTTGCTGATTATACGACTAGACATCCTGCTGCATCAATCGGGCCACATTATGTTGTCAGACTTTGACTTGTCGAAGCAGTCGGATCCAGGAGGTGTGCCAGGAATGATTCTCGCCGGCGGCCGCAATGCCAGTGGAGGCATCACCAGCAATCCGTCCCCGAACAACATGCCCACGATCGACACGAAGAGCTGCATTGCCAACTTCCGAACCAACTCGTTTGTGGGAACTGAAGAATACATCGCGCCGGAGGTCATTAAAGGATGCGGACACACGAGCGCAGTTGATTGGTGGACATTGGGCATCTTGATCTACGAGATGCTGTTTGGAACGACACCTTTCAAGGGGAAGAATCGTAACGCGACATTTGCAAACATCTTGCGTGATGAGGTGCCGTTCCCTGAGGGATCTGGCGGGCCAAATATCTCGAAGTGAGTATCATTCACCACATACTTTTGGTATCCGCTGACCAAATGTTCTAGCCTCTGCAAATCGCTCATCCGGAAACTCCTCATCAAGGACGAACTTCGCCGGCTCGGATCTCGCGCTGGAGCATCAGATGTCAAGGCACACCCCTTCTTCAGACAAACTTCCTGGGCGCTTCTTCGACATATGAAACCCCCGATCGTCCCTAACCAGGGCCGTGGTATCGATACGGTCAACTTCCGCAATGTGAAGGAGAGTCAGAGCATGGACATGGGCAACAATGCAGCACCAGGAGGAGTCAACAAGGGCTTTGGAACACCTGCAAGCAAGATGAAGGGCGTGCCATTGGACTCTGGATTGGAAACTCCTGGAGGCGAAATTGCGGATCCCTTCGAGGAGTTCAACAGCGTCACGCTTCACCATGAAGGCGATGACAATGCTGCTGTGGTTGAGGAGACGAATGGACACCGGTAGCCACGGCGATCGCTTTCATTGCCTCCCGCTGCGGTCGTAAGAGACGAGCTGGCCGCTAAGAAGTACGCGACTACAACGCTCAGCTCGCCGGCGAAGAAGAAGGAGGATGTCAGAGACCTGAAGTGGGATTGATCCTACTGAACTGCTCCGCATAGCGACGGAGCACGACCACGACGAAAAGCGGAAGATTTGTAAATAGTGCACAGCGGACTGGGCGTTCACTCGGGTGGGAGTTTGTGAGTGGGATTTTGGGATGCGACAGAGATTATGAGGAGGTGCCGGATGGCGGGTTCCTTTTAGGACCTCTTCAGCTTTTGCAGTGAGGACGGCGAGACGTCTTTACTGCGACTACGGCATGACTGATTACGAAATGAGACTTGAGCATTCTTCCTCCATCGTTTCGAGTCTTCTCTGTTGCATGTGATTGTGGTGGGGCTCTGTCACGTGTGCCAAGAGTTTCCGAGGGGCAAGCGCGACAGCACGCGTCGTCGCTTCTTGCTTTGAAGTTCGTCTACATCCCACATCGACTCTCTGTGACAGACCACGACTCGAAATTTGCAGAAAGTAAAATTGACAACCATGGACGACGACATCCAATTCGACGCCGACCTTCCCTTGTCCAACAATCCCACCACTACCAACTCCCGCAACCAAAACACAAACCCAGAAGACTCCCTCTCGCCCCTCGAACAAGAAGTGCTCGATGAGTATGCGAGGCTCGTGGGGAACTTGGACGATGTGCGTAGTACCCTGTTCCTCTCTTTCCTTGCGTCCATGGGATTTTGCTAATGTATGAATGGTAGTTGGCGGGTGTTTTGAATGACCTAGCGAGTCGACCCTCAGCGGAAATTCTCGATGCGCTGAGGGGCCTGGAGAGGAAGACGAGTACGGTTTTTACGCTTTTGAAGGCGAGTGTTTATAGTATTGTGTTGAGTCAGGAGATTAAGGAGGGATGATGAGTTGGAGGATGAGTTGGAGGGGGGAAGGGGATGGGGATGGGGAGGATGGGGGAGGTGAGTATGCTCATTGTGTTTTGAAGGTTTGACGATGGTGCTGACTTGACTGCAGGTGGAAATGAAGAGATGTGGATATGATACCCAAGAAATAGACGAGCACCTTCAACCAGCGTATGGAGCCCTTTCCAGACCATCACCCGGCCACGCCATCTTACCAGAACGACTTGGATTTACTGAATGCGAGCGTGCTCTGTACTGAGGCCGGACATCTTGCCAGTCTCGAGTGCTGGAGGCCTTGGATTCTGGCATTTGCAGCTTATGTCTCTCCGCGCCACCTCTCGACTTCCGGCGCCACAAGACCTCGCCCAACTCCAGGAAATTGTCCATCGACGGCGTATCGTTGAAGTTCTCCGCTCCCAGAGAACCCGCAGATCCGATTGCTTGGATATAGAAGACGTCTTTGCTCTGGTCTGAGACGGTGGTCGCTTCGGCATCAATGTTTCCAGGTAGATACTGCCAGAGCCACTCATCGCCGGCCCAACTCCTTACCGTGCGCCGCGGATCGGCCTGGACTCGCTGATAACGGCCGACACGGTTTCGACGTAGTGCCATCAGGCAAGACTTGTCCTGGCTACCTGGCTCGAGAGAAGCGCCTCTCCCACAATTCAGTTCAATGACGATGATGGCATCCGGACTGAGACTTGGGTTGCTCAGCTCCACATACTCGGATCCAAACTCGAGCCCTTTGTTCGTCATACCGTACGCACGTCGCTTCACCAGTCCCGCCAGATGTGCCCGACCTTGCGTCTTGAAGTATGTCGGATCCGGAGCCAAGACAGACGGACAGCGGATCAGAAAACCTTCTGGGTAGAAGCCCATTTTGCCCCAATCTCCCCATTCACCCGTTCTCTCCTCGGGCAGGCTCCACGCAAAGATGGACTCATCATCAATCTGTCGAAGGATCTCCTCTTGGAGTCGGATGAAGGCATTGGATCCTTCGCCATACAGCAGCGACATTTGGATATTAAACAGCCCAAGCAAGCAATACGCCATATCCTCCTTCCGCTTCGTGACTCGTTCGCTCGCCCAGCTCATCTTCCGCGCCACACATTGTCGAAGCATGTGCGGCGTGTCGACAAGACACCTCTCATCGATGCCCGTTCTCGCGCTGAGAAAAGCTTTCGTCCTCGCTTCGGTCTTCCTCCCAAAAGTCCGCCACCCTTCCCCGACTTGCCCATCATGGCAAAATAGAATCTCGGACGGGAAAAGCAGTTCCTGCAAACACCACCCTCTAGTGAACCAGGAACTTCGCTCAATGGAACCTTTCTTGATCGCCCCATCGCTTTCAGCCTCTACATCCGGCAAATAGGCCACACAATACGCTGCTTCCCGGTACCACCGTGCCATGGAATTGATACTCTCACTCAGTTCCGTGGAGCTCCTCTTATCGATACAACACGTGTCGACCCACACCCATTCCACCTGCTTCAAACCCCTCTCTTCTCCTCTGCTTCTGAGATCTTCGAGGTGATGATTGTATCTCCTTATGAACTGTCGAAACTTGTCAATCTTGAGATACCCTGCTTTCGTCTTGTCCAACCTTGTAGCATCAGAGTACTCTTCAAACGTCACTTGCTCGTGATCGTCTAGCCATCGATGCGAAAGAATAGCATAGGGTTTGATATTCTCTTCCGTGAACCATTCCAGCTCGCCCGTGAAAATGTTGATGAGTCGCATCGTCGCCCCTGGTGGTGCCGAAATCAAACATAAGAAAATAACAGCACGTGCTCTCTACCAAAAACAAATACGACCGCCTCCGAGGAGCTTTATCCTCGAAAGTCATCCAATCGTTGAGCTTCTCACTGATAGTTGATCCCTCAGCCGTGTCGTCGTTGGGGCTGAGGGCAAGAGCTCTGTAAGATCCATGGATGTCTTCGAAGCGATTTCAGCTGGCTGCCGTGTCTCCACACTCGGCAGAATGATGCTGCATGCGCGGCTGGAAGCTTTGCAGCGGCCTTGACAAGTTCAGCTCAGTATTAGTCTATCACCGTACCCAGGCCTGATGGCTTCAGATCTTGCTTCAAGCTGTGCTCGTCTCGCCCGGCAACACGCGAGGCCGACGGGAGTATAATACCACAGAATGGAGGATAGACGACTTGGGAAGGGAGAAGCTTGGTCACAGGAAGTCGAATTCATAGGTATCACAACAAGAACGCTGACAATACATCAAAAGACCGTCCAAGTCAATTCCCCCAGCTCCACGCTTGATTTGTACAAGACCTTAAAACTCCACTCGCTAAACGCAATCACACATCAACAAAGGAGAAATCAAGCGTCGTCGTCCTCATCCCGACCGGTTGGCCGAGGAGGGAGATGGGTCATTGTTGGTGCTGGCCGGGCGCCGGTCTCACCAGCAGGATGTCGGTTGGCGTACGCACGTGAGGTAAGGTACGTCGGGGGAGAGGCGATGCCCGTGGGTGCGCGGTGAGTGACTGGAGCGAGGGCGTGGGCGGTGTCGCGGGAGGGAAGAGGTGGAGCCAAGGGAGCGGTGCGTGGTGGTGCGGGAGCAGTTGAGGTGGAGGAAGGCCCAGCTGCGGCTTGGCCGACACCCTGAGTGGCAGCACGAGTCGGGGCAGAGGGCTGACCTTCCTAAGACATGAGGCCCTTGCGACCATCACCGTCCGCGTCCTTCATTGGGTTGATCCGGTCGAGCAGGGAGGGCTTAGCTGAGCCTGTTCTGGCGGGAGCAGCACCGGTGGCAGCAGTCTTAGCGGCAGCGGTTGGGGCTGCGTTGTTGGAGCCGTTTTGACTGGGAAAGAGTCAGCGATGTAGAAAGTGTGAAGCAGGATGTCTCTGGACTTACTCGGTGCTGCTCCCGTTAATGCCAGCAGCGCCCATCTGACTGGAGGTTGGCCTGGAGTTGTTGCCTCCCAGCGCCTTACCGACCGAGCGAGGCTCTCCTTCGAAACCGTCGTAGCGCTCTTCACGGCCGGTCAGGACGCCGCCCTGCTTCTTGAAGTCGGCCATTGACACTGCTGGGAGAGCGGAGGTAGCATGGTGCTGAGCTGCATTGTGGTGCGTCTCGTGGATGGGAATGGTCGTATGGATTATGTGGGGCTCGACGACCTGCTTGTGGACAATTGGCTGGGAGATGTTAGCATAGTGAAGTGAGGTAGCAAGTGGCATCAGTCCCATACCTGAATCGTCTCATGCACATGGTGGTGGATGTGCTCGCCGGCGACGATTGGCAGAATCGTGTTGGTATGATGGCCCTCCACATGAACGACCTCGTCCTTGAACTTGGCAGCTTCCTCCGCCAGGCGCCTCTTAACCTCGTGCTCGTCGTCGTGATTGAAGCTGCGGTGCTCGACGGCGATGAGGTTGAAGTGATGCTGCTCCTCGAGCGTCAACTCATCGTTGATCGGCTGGACTGAAGTGTGGTAGTGATCCTGGTGGATCTCCTTGTCTGGGCGAGGTCAGTCAATGGCTCAAGAAGATTCAGGTGCTGGACATACCAATGGCGGTGATGAGCTCCTCATGCTCAGTCTTGGTGATGGTCTCATGGGTGACAGCTGGTGCCACTCGCTCATGGACAGTGGTGTCGTGGTGGCCAGCCTTCGCCATGAAGTCCTTAACTGCCTGCTTGGCCTGCTCGATGGGTGACTTTTCGGCGGACATGATGATGTAGGTTGCTGCTCGAGTTGGTAGGTGAAGTTGTCGGTACTGATTCAGAAAAGTGTTGTGTGCGGTAGTGATGGATGGGTCGGCAGCAAGAGAAGAGGTAATGTGGTGTGTGTATGCAGGTTGTTGATGGAGAGGAAGAAGAGATTCATCACGAAGGAAACTGACGGGGTGTTTTGTACTTGCTGTCGGAAGTCGCTGTCGCCAACGTCATCCCTACCTTCTTCTCTTCTCTGCGTCCACACGGGGCAGCAGCAGCAGCGCTGTAGGCGTTGGGCAGTTGCGATTGCACAGCACGACTTGGAAGCATCTGGGCGGCACCAGCCACAGAAGCCTCCAAGTGAAAGCGATGCTGATCTCTTGGCCCAGCCGGTAGCAGTCAGGCCATGGCACCGAATACCTCCGAGGTGCAGTCACCGAATGTCATCCGCGCGATGAGAGAAACGACGGCTTCGTCTGAGTGGACGGTCTTGAACGTTGCCACCCTCCCACGTGTCCGCCTGCAAATGCCGACCAGCCCTCATCGATCAGCGGCAGCAACATCAAGCTTCACATGTGAGATGATGTCGTCCCGCCTACCGCAGATGGTAATTCTCGACTTCACCGCAGGGCTATCCCATTGCTCAGCCACCAAGCCAAGCCAAACCTCTTCGTCAATGCGTCGCCGTGTTTCATGTTATAGGCGTCGGGATCCATTCGGCGCTATCGAATCACCGGATGAGGGAGGTAGATGCTTGCTGTCATACGTGACAGACGTCTGGACCGATGCACGATGAGGTTCATTTTGAGTGGGGGACGTGCGCAATCGTCAGGGATCTTGATTCTCACAGGCATCAGTTGGCAAGGATGGGCTGCGAAACCCGGTTTCTGGAATCCTCCTTGTGCTTTGACTTCGATCTGATGGTTCGTTCTGTGGTCAGATTGTTGTTGCTGTTGTAGAGGCCATCGTCGAATTCCAGTGGCTCACAAAGATGCTCGTGGTCGTGAGCGTTGCAGTGAAGGAATGGTTGTGACGTCGATTTCTCCAAGCTGGTCGACATCCAAGAACTTCACTTCCCTGCTTTGTTTCCCAACATTCTCTCGCCGTGCCGTGCCATTGTGCTGATCGCCTGTGGCTGGTGCCCTCGTGACAACGCAGAGATGGGGCGAGAAAGAGCGATGCGGTGGTCATCGGTGCAGTGGGCCGGCAGCAAGATCCCGAAAGCCGCTCGAAGTCTGCTGCAGTTGAGCCACAACCGTCATTCTACGCTGTCTCTCCTTGGCGACGTTTTCCTGTTGGCGATGAGATGATCCTGTGAGGCGAATGCTACAGTCATACTGTTTCTCTTCCATTGGCTGTGTCGAGTCTATTTCGTTGGAGAGGGGTCGACAATGGAGTCGGGAGGCCATCGCACGTGGCAGGCGTGGTGAAGGAAGCGTGAAGTGGGAGGAGCTCCGCGCCGCGCGCAAGACGATCCTTCTGCGTCGCCATGACGCAGTCAAACGCATTTGCCCTTTCGATGCAGACCCTGAAGTCTGTCCGACAAGCGAATGTCCATGGGCCCCGTTGGCGATACCTGCTGAGCCACTTCGTCCTGACTATACGACTTTTGCTGAGACTGCTCTCCAATGTCTGCGTCGACTCCCAGACAGAGGCTGGGGAGGCTATTCAATCGACGAGATGTGAACGGTGCCGCGAACGAACCTGCCGAACATGGTCCGCCTCCAACAACCGAAAATCGAGAGAACAGACATGTTCGCCGCAAGAGTTCTCTCCGTTCGTTACGAGAGTTCGTGCAGAATACGAGTATGGTCGAATGATTTGGTGCCGAATGCTCGTCGAACTGATCAGTATTCTCCAGGCCGCTCGCTATCACGGACGAGACAACCGCAAAAACGGGGTCCATCATCGATTGAAGTCGAATATGGAGATGAGTCGGAAATTCCGCAGGTTCCTTCTGTTCACGATGCCCTCCCTCAGATAGAGCATCAACCGGACTTGACGAGCGATCTGGCCCATCTGGTCTTGACGAACGATAAGGAAAGTCGACCACGGATGGGCAGCATTCCTGATCAGCCAGTCCTCAGACGCAAAGAGAGGAAACTGTCTCGCGAGGACAGGAGAGCTTCCCCGAAAGCTCTTACCGGCCATGCAATCCACATCAATACAATGATGGAGCCTGAAGATGATCCATATTCGGAGCTCGTTGCTGACTGGAACATGGCCCACCATGACACGCCCTTGGTCGGGGCGCTTGCTGATATGCCGGCTCCCTTGAAAGTGATGAAGAGTCGATCATCGGATATGTCCACTGGATCCGCAGGCTCGCGGGAAATGCCTAGCCAGCTATCTCACAAGCCTGACATTCGAGACTTCCGACGGTCGATCGAGAAGAAGGAAACGGTTGATCCAGGTCGAAGGCGAAGCTCAACCGCTCCCGGAAGATCCATTCGGAGATCTAGTCTAGACAAGCCGTTGCCCGCTCTTCCTCTTCCCCTCAACATCCATGGTCCTGGTGAATCGTATGATTCTTGGATCGAAAGAGAGCCCAGAACGGAGCGTGACTATATCGTGAAGGATTCGAAGACGCCGCCCGACCTCCAAGGTGTCGTTGATCTCCGTAACACAGAGGATACCGATGTTAGCACCACCTGGTCGCCTGCTGTCACACATGAGCAACGAGTCGTCAATACTCACGAAGTCATCCAACACGCCATCACCAGAGAGATCCACAACCACCACATCTTCCACCGCGTCCTTCCAATTATGGACATCGAAGTCCTGCCCGCTCGACATTTCATACCCACCGAGAATGGCGGTCTTGCCGAAGTCTCAGCAGAAGACGCACCAGTGGACAACACCGAGAGGCTGCAGCAACTCATCAGCGAAGCCGTCGCCAACATGATGCCCAAGACCGAAGCGCCGGCCGGACCTAGACAGTTCAGCGCCCGCAACTTCGAAGGCACCGATGGCGATTACATGGAGTACACCACACCAGAAGGCTTCAAACGGACCGAGCAATGGTGGGTGCATCCTCCCGAAGTTGAGACCGGCGGACAAGAGGACGGCCAGACAGCGCCTTTCCATCTGAGTTCCGAAGATCCTGGTGATGATGGCCTGAGAGAACCAGTGCCCGACACTATTGCTTCATCTTCGCAGCCACATGCAAGCCCTTCGCCTTGGGGTGGTGTCATGAATCGGAAGGTCGTGTCGCCGCCACCAACTCATCATACTATCGTGCCCATTCGGATGACGCATGGAGGTGCGCCGGCTCAGCAGGTGTATTAGCGATGATTTGTTGATGTCGATGGATGGAGTTGTGTGAAGAGGTGGTTGTTTTCATGCAGGTTTAGCGAAGGCGTTGGTTCAGCTCTTGGATGATGAAGCGCTTTCTTGGATATCGTAGCATCTGCATGGATTAGCATGTATCACAATTGACGTGTCAGATACTCACACACTTCTTCCTTGCCCCTTTTGTGCATTGCAAAGGATCAAAAGCCCGAACCCGCCCCCAAACTATTTTCACCTGCCTTGCCGTCCGGCCCGAACGACGCCGCCCCCTGATCCTTGCCGCCCGACTTCACGTGGCGACGGAAGAGGCGTTCACGAGGAACTTCTTCTTTCGTAAGGCTAAACGAGTGAAGGAAAGGAGGATCTGATTTCTGTTTCAATACAGTCGTTGAGGATTTGCTCCTGCTATTCTGTACAAAATAGTTCCGGTGGTAAACATGACTCGTACTCTTCGTGAAGCAGGTCTGTGACCTTCTCTATCCTGATGAATGAGCCTCCCTGTACAAGACATGCTGTCGAGTTTGCCTGCGCCGCGCCAATGGTATCAATCAATCATTCGAAAACTTTCATAAGAAATAATCGCTTCTGTGGCGAGCGATATTAATAATTAGACTACTCAGATAGACAAGGAGATGGCAGGTGAGTTTACAACTCGAAATCGCCAAAGTGTCCACCCCGGCGCTTGCAAGCCGTCGCGTGGGCCGTAGGCGTGACGGTGGTTGTGTAAGTCCACGTAAGAGACATTGTCTTTGTGCGGTACTCGACGGTGTAGCCGATGCGGGTGATAGTCTTTGTGACAGCTGGAGCGGTGATGGTTTGGGTCAGGACGCCTTGCTTGACGGTTGTTGGTGGGTAAGTGATCAGGGCCGTAGAGGTGGTCAGGGTGACGTCTGTGATCGTGGAGGTTGAGGCGTATACGGTGGTGGTCGTGTTGACGGCGGTTTCGGCGGTCACAGTGACTGTTGGGGCATCTGGGGAGCGGACAGCCAGGTTGCGCTTCTCCTCCATTTGCTGTTCCTGCTCCATGCGGGCCTTTGCGGCGCGGGCGGACTCGAAGCGCTTGCGGGCGTATTCGACTGGGATGGGCTTGTCGGCGCGCTTGGAGTTGATCTTGAGGCCTCGTGGGATTGGGATGACGGTTGGGATGATGTGGCACTCTGGATCTGGGAAGTGTGGGCGTGGTGGAACGGTGCAAGATGCGGTGACTGAAGAAGTAATGACTTCTTGGGTCTTGGTCCAGCGGTTGAAGGTGCGGGTGATCATCTTCTTGCTCGTCGTCGTTTGAGGCCTTGGAGTGATTGTCTTTGTCTTGACGATACCAGGGATCGTGATCGTTTGAGTGTTTGGAATAGTGGAAGTTGTCGCGATGACAGATGTGGCTGGAGAAAGTCAGTAAAGCTGTCAGGCTTCTTCGATGATTCTTGACTTACAAGTCGTGGTAGTAATTGGAGTCGAAGTTTGTGTATACGTAACAGTCGAAGTGTATGTAGTCGTTTCCGGGACACCGACAGACAAGAAAAAATTTCGCTGCCATGCGAATGGATCGCCGTCCGCACCATTGTTGCCAATGGCAAGGATGCTCCAGTTGCCAGTGGTCATCTGGTTCTTGTCGATCGGGCAAGTCGACAGCTGGGAGGTATCCTGTGGAACAGTCGGCACACTGCTGCACTCGTACTGATCGCCCGTCTCATCGTTGACGAGCAAGATCGAAGAAGTGTCGTTCTGGCAGCCCTCGAACTGAGAGACGGCGGTGAAAGAAGCGTTCGATCGCGAATCAATGAAGTAGCTGCCGCCATCCTGGAAGTCGATACCGAACGAGTAGCAGACGCCATCTTCACGCTTGAAGATCAGCTCGGGAGAATCATCGTTCCTGGTGACTTTCTCGGTGACCTCAGTCAAGGTGCTCTCCAGGGTTCCGGCAACGTCCTGAGCCACGACGGCAGAAGAAAGAGCGGCCGCAGCGGCGGCGAAGAGAAGCGAACGAGAAAACATATCTGCAGCTATGAAAAAGCGAGCGTGGCTGCAGTGAATGAAAGAACCCGATGTACGAGAAGGCAGCTGGAAGAGGAGGGCTGAAGGAAATCGCACCGAGAGCGGAGTCGAAAGGCTTTAATGCATCACCACTTCAACGACCCGCCAACAACCGCATCGTAAGGGCCATTGCCTATCTCGTGAATGGATCTCGGCACCAAGCGTTCAGTACGGTACGGTACTTGGCACCGATTGGGCATTTTGGTGAGGATAGGAGGCCAGATTGGGATCATAGAAGGATGGTCAGCCAGTAAGCGATGTGCAGGAGGGGGCTTAGTAGCTGCAAAGACCAAGTAGAGGATCCGGATTGCTGGGCGCTGGATGGCAGAGGTTGAGAGACACACAACGGCAGGAGTGCGGTGGCCTCGTTGCGGCCTCGTGGTTTCGCTTGCAAGGAGGGCTGTGCCGATTGTTGTCTAGGCCGCTGGCGCTCGGATGGAGTTCGTCGAACAGGAGCAGAAAATCGAGAGCCATACTAATTTAAGAGACGCCTCTTGCAGCGGTCATTATCAAACTCTGTTGGTGTTTGAGTTGCGGGCGGGCGGGATCCTCTTGACGTGCGTCAGCGGGGAGTAGCGGAGGATCGTATATACAGACTCCCGGAGTAGACTAAAATTGAGGCGGAGTGAGCGGAATAAGTCCGCGCGATGACAAATTCGCGCAATCCTTTACTGCGTTTTGCTTTTGCCTACTTTACTATGCCTTTTCTTACCTCGTTTCGTACCGCACTACTCTACGACGTATTATACTACTCTACTATATATCGTACTAGTACTATAACTATATACATAACTAGTTACGAAACTAGTTATCTAGCTACTATATCTATACTACGCCCTCTCGACGTCCTATACTAAATTAAGGTTAAATCTACGGATAGTAAGTTTTTCGATACCTTTCTAATCTACGAAAGCCTTATTACTCCGCTAATTCTAGAAGAGATAGGGAGTACCTTTATCGAAGGCGTTAAGGACGATAGTCTTAATAAGGATATACTTAACTAGGTAGTAGACTCGTCCCTTAAGGAAGCTATACGTATATATATAACTAGTTATATAGCTAGATATTTACTATATTAGATTACTAAGCGGGAGAAATAGCTAGAGGCTAAGGAGATTAAAGTAAGTTTTAAATAACTAGATACGTAATTAGTTAGCTAACTATATACTTATAGTTTATTAGATATAAACTAACTCCTTCTATAGTATATAGCCTTACTACTAGATATATCTAGTACTACTACTCGTTCCCGTTCTATCCTCGTACTTACCCTAAAGAATATATATATATTATCCTTATAAAGGGTATAGATCTAGTATACTATAGATCGACGCGGACCCCGTCTCTTCCGTTCTCTCTACTAGTACGTAAAGTAGGTAACTAGTTATAGAACTAGTTAGTTAACTAGATATAGATCTAGTACTCGCTTACTAGGGGAAAAGGATTAGGTAGTAGATATTTCGCGTAAGATACGAAACTACTCTTCTTTAGCTAGTATGTCCCTAGTAAACGTATTAAATAGCGATATAGTAGAATTAAGTACTACGAGTATATATCTAACGAACTAGCTATAAAACTATATACGTATATTAAACGGGGATACTAGGAGGAGCGTATACGCGAGTACTATAATTAGGACCTATCCGAGTAAGATACCTCCTAGCGGAATATATTTACGTAAGTAATAAAGAAACTAACTACCTATACCTACTTACTCTAGCTAGGATCTAGAGAGCGTATACGAAGCTACTTCGTAGAAACTAGGTCTATAATCCGTACTATTTAACCTTATACGGTATCCGTCTTTTAAGCTTCTAGGTAAGTAAATACGTAAGTAATTTTATATCTAGTTAGCTAACTAGCTAATAGGACTATAGGGGTAACGCGGGATACTATCTATATTATCTAAGATAGGAACTACGGCGGAATCGGGATAAAGTCGATAACTATTTTTATTCGTATATTCCGCCTACGAAACTAGTTAACCTATCGCTACTTCGAGACCTAATCGACCCGGATATACGTCGATACCGCGAAGAGTAGTACCTAAAGTAATACTATAACTACGAGAGTACTAATACTACGCTTTAGGAATATAGTAAGTACTTATAAAACTAGTTACGTATCTAGATTAATAACTAGTTAGCTATCGACTACCTAGCTAGATATCCTAGTCTTCGAAAGATCGATTATAGTATAGAGTTTTACTACCTATAGCTAATAGACTAGTAAAGGTACCCGTATATACTCTTTACGAGTATTAGGGTCTATTAATATCTACTCGCTATACCTACGCGCGTCGAGGCTAAATATCTCTCTAACCTAAAGGATATTACTAACCGCGTACGTAACGGTAGTATAGTAACCCTAGGTATATAACTAGATATTTAACTAGCTATATAACCGGATATATAATTAACTAATATCCTATAGCTTAACTCCTCGGCTACGGTAAGCTAAAGGAATACCTTAAGTCTAAAGGTACGGATAACCCTAGGGGTCTATTAGTAGGACTCGTATTAAAGGCGTCTATCCGTAACCTTCTACGATATTAGGCTACTATCTAGTATCCTTAGGGTATATATTTTATAGGCGTCGTCGTAGAATTTAATTACTAGAACGCGGCCTATCTAGATATAAGTACTTATATATCTAGTTATAGAACTAGTTATATATCTAGCTAATTAATCCTAAGGTATATATCCGTAGAGTTTAGGACGATCGAGATACTAGTCCTATAATTATTTACTTTACGAATAAGATAGCTAAGGTGTTTTCGTAATTAACTTACTTCTAGTACGATATATCGTATAAGCGCCTTACGCGGAACGATATTAAGGAGTATACGTTTATAACGTATAGCGAGATAACTAGGCGGCGTAAGTTATAAGTAAATATATAACTAGTTACGAAACTAATTATAATATAGTATATATAATTAGAAGGGCGTATATATCGAACGAGAATACTAAAACATACTAGATTATATTTTCTCGGTTCTTTAAGAGTATCGGGCGCCTTAGTAAGTAGTTATATACGTTATTATATATATACTTACGTATATACTAGGTTAGCGGCCTATACGATAGGCGTATTAAGACCTTAGTAACCTCTAGCGACTAATAAATACCTACGACCTATCGTATAGTATCTAAGTCTACGCTATAGATATAGGTCTAGCCTAGGTAAAGGGTAAGTACTTATATAACTAGATACATAACTACTTATATATCTATCTAGGCTTTAGTCTATATCTCTAGTCCCTCGACTCGAGGGAAGGATTAGACTAGGAGTAGTATATTTTATAGGTTATTATTTTCTATATAATTTATATATACTAATATATCGAGTAGCTTATTAGCCCTACGTTTCCGCTTAGCGGAATTAGCGGGAAGATAATATCTCTTATTCGCGCTAAAAGCGCGGAGTACTACTATAAAATCCTAGATAAGATCGAGCGTAAGTATAAACGTATCTAGATACGTAACTAGTTATATATCTAGTTAATATACGTAACTAGTTAAGGGAGGTCCTAGCGTCGCTAGCTAGGTATACTATAAACGATATAAAGTAATTATACGAGGGATCTATCTTATAGAGTCGCGTATCTAAGTCGAGTAGCTCGAGTTTATATAATATAATATAAATCTAGTCGAGAGTACGTATAATAAGAGTTACTCGCTTAGTCGAAGACTTTATCTCCTCCTAGCTATTTTATAGTAAGTAGTTATCTAATTAATTATATATCTAGCTAATATTCCCTTAGGGTACGGATACTCGACGCCCGCGATATATTAGTATAGTTTATAGAGTAGCGTAGCGCGCGGTAAGACGACTATACGATAGGCCTAGTCTAAAGTCTAGCTACTAAGATATTAAGGAAATATAAGTAGTTATCTAACTAGTTATATATATAGTTACTTACTTTAAAGTCTACGCGACGAATAAGATTATTAATAGGAATACGAAAAACTATTATACTAATAGCGACTTTAAAGACCTTTACCCTAGCGGCTAGGGTAAAGGGGGCCCGTCTCGTCGAGTAAGAGGAGTACGAGGTAGTTCCTAAGGAATATAGAAGAGACGAGGGAGTAGTCGACCTACTTAGACGGATACTAATAGTCTAACTAACCTTAAAACTAGTTTAATAACTAGTTCGTAAACTAGTTTCTAAGCTACTTCGAGGCTAGTAACCCTACTATAGCTTACTCTAAGTATATATTAGACTAGTTCTAACGGACTCGAATTCTAGTCGCGAGAAGGGAATAACCCGTAAGTTATCTCCCCTCCTATATAGAATATACTAATATAAATAGGCTAGCCTCTAGCTAGTCTAATCTATAAGTTAGTATATACGTAACTAGATACGTAACTAATTACGTTTACGTTTATAGCTTCTCGTAGTTTACGTATAACTAAACGCCTATATCCTAAGACTCTATAGGCCCGCCGCTAGCGCCTCTTCGTCTAGCCTCTACGTAACCGTAGTACGTATAACTAGATCCTATACTAGATATTAAACTAATTATATATAGATAAGAACGCCCGAGCCTACTACTACGAAGCCTTAGCTAACCTACTATATCCTCGTCGTATATATATTAGGAAGCTATACGTCTTCTATACTAACGGGCTATTAGGTTATAGGAGCTCTATCTATAAGCGGACGAACCCTCGTTTCCCTCGATATAGAACTCGTAAGTACTTAGGTAACTAGATATATAACTAGTTAACTATTAAGTTAGTCTTTATACGTTATAATAGGCTAATAGTATAGCTTAGTCTTTACGAGAGAGTAATTTCGAGATACTAAACTTCCCTCTAGAGGTATCTACTACTAAGCGCTAAAAACTAATAGACGACTATAAGGAACTAGCGTAAATTCAAGTAGACGTTAATAGGGAAAAGCGCGAGTATATTAAATAGTTTAATAATCGAGAGGCGAAAAAGCGAAAGGCTACTAAGGCCGATTTAGAGCGTATAGAGCTATAATAGTACGCTACGGAATAAGAGAATCCCTAGGAGGTAGGGCTAATCGATCCTCGACTCCTCGATATTCCGCGTATCTAGTTATATAACTAGATATATATCTATATCTTATTTCCCTCCTCGTCGACTCTATTACTATTAGCGTCTCTCTACTAGAAGCTATAGTTATAGTATACTAGATCGTCGTAAGAGTAGCCTAGAGGTAGTTAGCTAGATACGTAACTAGATATATAAGTAGATATAAAAATATATACTTCTCTTATAATTCTCCGCGTAGTACGGATATTTTAATCCCTCCTCGCTAAGTATCGCCTTTATAGCCCGAAAGTAAGGTTTTCCTATTACTATTAGAGGGAAATTCCGCTTTAGACCCTTATAAGTACTAGCTCCTCCTAAGACTACGCTACTAATATATAGATTAGTATCTAGTTATCTATCTAGTTAGCTAATTACTTATAGAACGTTATTAATATCGTCTTTAAGGGCCTTGTCGTTAGTAGCCTCGTTAACGTCGCTAAAAAGCTAGTTACTAGGGCTATACCCTTTATATTAACAATTAGTTAATAAATAGGATAGTTATATAGTAGGGTACCTTAGTTTATTAGTACTATTCTCCTATAGTATCGCTTCCCGTAGGGTTTAGATAGTAACTTTCTACTATCGCCTAACTAGATAAGTAACTAGTTATATAAGTAGATATAAAGATACTTACTTCTACTTAATCGAGGGAAGTTTTCCCTTAGCGGGACGTTTCTTCTAGGCTATAGTCCTATTAGATAGGTTAGTACTAGTATCGTATAACGTACTTATAGAGAGAATTACTTACGACTTTATCTTAGTAGCTCCCTTTATCCTATCCTTTAGCTTTTGAATTAGAGGACTAAAGATATAAGTAGTTAGGTAAGTAGTTATCTTAATAGTTATAGTTAACTTACGTGTCTTTCCTAACTAGGGCCTCTCGCCCTTAGAGTTACTTTTAGGCCTTAGTCTCCTCGAACTATATCTATTTATCTCTTTATAGAATAAGTATAACTAGTTATATAAGTAGTAACCGAAGTACTTATATCGATCTATATCCTTTATTAGCCGTTAGTTTCTTTAATAGCGCTTTCGACTTCTTTCTTAATATCTTCTCCGTAGAACTACCTTAAGGGGATATACTCCTAGCTACTAGTTAATAAAGAAATAAAGGTAGATATCTAACTACTTATATAGCCTTCTAGGTAGGCTATTTCGTATACTACTAGTCCGCCCTACTTTAATTTAGCGTAACTAGTTATATATCTAGATATAAGGCTACTTACTTATTTTAAGACGCTTTAGCTACTTTAGCTAAAGGCGAGTCGGGTTCCTTAGGTTTCTCGGGCTCCTTAGGTTCGTTACTATAAGATATAAGTAGATATATAACTAGATAGATAACTACTTACCTTTTAGTATTAGAAGAAACGACTATAGCCTCTAACTTAGGAGGCGCTTTAGAAGAGCTAGCTCTTACTTTCGCCGTACCCTTATTATCGACTTCCTTTATACGCTTCGGGCCGTAGAAGGGAAGAGAGCTAAGTAAGAATTAGTTATAGAAGTATTAATAAAAGTAGCTCCCTTACTAACTAGGAGACTTATAGTTTTCCTTTATACCTATAGTCTCTTCCTTTACGCGTTTTACCCTATATAATTAGATACGTAAAGGGTTATATAACTAGTTATATACCTCGCCTTTTTCGTAGCTATATAGTCCTCGAATATACGTATAAAGAACTCTATAAATCTATTAGTATAAATTATATCTCTATAACGCTCTCGATAGATACCTTTAGCTACGTTATACTCCTTAGTATTAGGCCGTCGCCTAGGCCGGCCTATATACGTATAGCGCGAGTACTAAGGCGTATAAGTAGCTATATAACTAGTTATATAACTAGCTACGTACGTCGAACTTACGAGTAGGGATCTAAATATAAGTACTAAGGCTATACGTACTCCTAAGGATAGTACTATAGAAACCGGACGGGGTACTACTAAAGAATTAGTATTATATCTAGATATTAGCTAAGTTATATACCTCGTCGTATTATCGTTCGAGTCGATATTAGAATTTAGTTCGTCGTCTCTACTAGACTACGGCTATAAGTAGACCCTCTCTCTAAGGTAGATATATATCTAATTTAATAATTAGTTACGTATCTAGATACGTAAATAGTTACCTCTCTACCTAGCTATCTACTTAGGGTTCCTATAGTCGTAATCTAAGGATTACCTCTCTAATTAGGCGACGCGAGGTAAAAGCCTCGTTAACCTTCTTTTAATACTATATAGTAGCCTTCTACGTAGATACGATAGCGGATACTATTTTAGAGTAGAAGTAGATAGGTAAGTAGATATATATCTAGTAAAATAGATAGGTAATATTAGAGAAGAGAAGGTCGTTATAAAATGCGACTAAGGATTTATATTAAGCGAGTATAGCTTAGTACGCGTTCGGGCCGAGGTAGCTAACTAACGCTACTATAACTAGCTACGTATCTAGTTAGTAGCGGGGTAGTAACTAGATACGTATCTAGTTACGTATATAGTTTATAATCCTATACTATATTACTATATTATCTATTATTATAATAACCTTATAAGTATTTCTATATATATTTACTCTACTAATACTATCTATATTACTATAGATACGAAGTATAAGATTAAGTAAAAGTATAATAAGCTCTATTAGATTCTACTCTTAAATATATTATAAGAAACTTATACTAATTTAATACTATCTAGCGCGTTAGCTACTAAATATACTATCTAACTTCTTAGGTAATTACTAGGAAAACGAAATCTTATCTCTTAAGTAGAAGTAAAAGATAGAATAATACCTATAGTAGCTAGGTAATAGTTATAGTAATAAAAGAAATACTATACTTATTAGTATATATACTATAGGGACTACCCTTAATATATACTAACCTCTCTTTATATAAGTAGATATATAAAATAGTAATAAGTACTTATAGAACTAGGACTTTTAGACTATACTAATATAGAAAACTATAGTAATATAATAATAAATTATTTAATACTATCTAAGTATATTCTATATATTTATAACTACCTACGCCTTATATATACTTATACTACCTACTATTTATAATAGATACTATATTTTATATAATATATCTATATAGTATAACTATAATCCTTTATCTTTTAATATATTAAGGACGTTATATATAGAGAAAAGTAAGTATATTATAATATAGCTAACTAAAGGTACTACTTAATCCTTCTAGTAATTAGTATATTCTTTATAAAGTAGAAGTAAAAGAGTAAAATTAAAAGATAGTATAAAGATAAGCTAGTACCTTATATATAGAGGAAGCTAATATAGAAAGGCTATAACGTCGTTATAATATAATTAAGTAGCTATCTACTTAAAGGGTATATTATAATATATAGAACGCTCTTAACTAAACTAAGAGTTAGAAGATAAACTAATTTCTATATTTTACTTAAGACGTATACGTCTCTTATTTAAATCTCTATTATACTATACTTATAGGGATCTAATATACTAGGATCTATAGCTCTCTATTTCTATTCTTTATACTAAGGTACGTAACCCCTATAAAATATAGGTATTACGTCTAACCTCTTTTTCCTAGCTAGTTATATCTACTAATCTAGCTACTAAGACTAGGCTCTTAACCTTACCTTCTAATCCTACCTTTATAAATAGACTATCTTCTATAATATATAGATTATACTAAAAAGGAGAAGATTATACTAGGAATAATAATAATAAAAGGAATTATAACTTATAATATTACTAGCCTCTATATTTAAAGGCGTAGCCTAATAATATACTACTACCTAAAGCTAGTATATAGTATTTATACTAATAAAAAGAAAATAAACATATTTAGTATTAACTAGTTTCATAACTAGTTATAGAAGTAATAGCCTATAGCCTAGTAGAGTATAGAAGTAAGGGTAGTAGCCTAGGACTAACGTAACTAGTTTAGAAACTAGTTATTAGACATAGCCTAAGCTACTAGAGCTATCGAGGAGGAACTCCTTAGTATTCTCGTAGTTATTATCGAACCCGTAGCCTAAGATAATTAGTAATATAACTAGTTATATAACTAGATATATAACTTACTACGAGCTACCTTAGCCTTACCCTTACCTTAATGCCCTTATTCTTAAGTAGCCTATTAGCGAGGGCGTTATTAGGCTATAAATAGTTAGCTAACTAGTTAGCTAACTAGTTAAAGTATTACTTACTACGTCCTCCGTATCGTACGGGAAGTATATCTTACCCGCCGTAGCGGCGAAGGGGATAGGGGAGTCGTCCTATAACTAGTTTAGTAACTAGTTATATATACTTTTCGTACTCTAAAAAAACTTACGTATTTTTCATCCCTATACGTAACGATAGTCGCGCGCTACTACTAGGCTATTACCTCTAGTAGTATAGTTAGCTAATATTATTTTATTTAATAAACCTAATAGAGGTTTCTCCGAGATTTCGCCGAGAATACTAGTTATATAACTAGTTATAGAAGTTTTCTCTATATTAGTATTATCTTATATTATCTTTAGTTTCTAGCTTTTTATATATAGTAAATAGTATAACTACTATTAGAGAGGACTAAATCTAAGAAGATAAAGTAGTAATACGCTAGTTCTTTAAATACTAATCCTTATAATACTAGTTCTAGCTAAGTAGGATATTATAGTATAGTATAATACTTATAACTATATACTTTCCTCTAAAGTTAATAGTATTACTATTATCTACTCCTATCTTATATTAACTATAAAGAGTAAAGTTATTAATAAGTAGACTAATAACTAGTATAAGAAAAGTAATACCTATATAAGTCCTTTATAGCTTATATATAGGTTATAGTAGATAATATAAGGTATTAAAATTATAAGGTTAGAGCGTTATATATAACTAGATAAAAAGAATTAACTTATAGCTATAAGCTATACTCTCTATCTATAAGAAAACGTTTATATAAAGTAGTTATATATAGTTTAGATTCGTATTATAGGATAGTAGGAACGAGAGTTACGTATAGAGTTTTAAACTATAGAGAGATAGAGTTTCTAAGAGCGTAAAGAGACGCGGGCTATTTAAGATAATTTTAGGCTACTAGTTAATATTAGGTATATAATAAGTAGAGTTAGATAAATATACGCTTATAATAATTCGTCTACTCTATTTTAATAATATACTTAGCTTTATTAGGCTAATAGTACTACTTAACTAAGCTATTTTTTAAGATATTATATATAGTCTTATTATAGAAGTCTAAGTTTTATAGGCTAAGATAGTAATATCTTATACCTTTACTAATACTAACTTATACCTATTAATATAATAGTTATAGAAGGGTATTAGCTTCTTAAAGAAGATTAGTAGATTACTATAACTAGTTCGTAGATACGACTTTTAGCTAGTATAAGCGCTTTTACTAAGTAAAGTAGTATAGAAGCTAAAGTATCTAATCTTATTAGTCTACGCCTTTATATACTTCTTCTTATACTACTACTACTTCTTATAGAGGTACTTATTAAAGGCTTACTATTCCTTATTATTACTAGCTTACTCTTCTAAGTATTAATACTTCTACTTATACTCTTACTTATTAGCTATATTAATAATCTTATAGTAGAAGGTTATTACTTTCTTAGCTTCCTTTAATAATCTCTAATAGCCTATCTTATTATACTCTATACTAAGCTTATTACTATAGGTAGCTTATACGTCTATATCTATATACTAGGTATAGAGTATAATAGACTACTTAAGCTATATTAACCTAAGAGTATTTATAAGAGTATAGTTATAATTATAGAAGATAACTATTAGCTCTAGTAGTTATAGCTTAGTTATTATCTTAGCTAGCTACTAAAGGATCTATTAAAAGTTTTTAGCTCTCTTACTAAGTAATATAATATAAGCTAGAGGAATTATTAATACTAACTAAGTAATACTAGTAATATAGAAGAGTAGTAGGCTATAGAGGATAGTCTTATATATTATATTAAAGATAAATATATTACTATTCTACTTCTAGATATCTAGTAAGTAAAGAAGACGTATTTAAAATAGTTATTATTATTACTATTCTTAGTTTTAGTTTAATACTAGAATCGTATAACCCGGCGCCTATAGACCAACCCACCTATAGTCGCCAAGTAGATAATAGAGCTAAAGAGGGGTTACAGGCGATAGATCTTAATAGAGGGTGTAACATAGCTCTATTAGTAGGTTCGGATGTGCGGAGGTATTCGTATATATAGAGGTGCTTCCGGAGGAAGCTATAAAAGAAGAGAAGAAGTTTAGTGTATAGGATTTCACTATATCTATCTATGTCGTATAATGTATAAGAAGCTAGTCGTGTGTGTATAAAGTAGGTGTCGTAATAATAATAAAGGTGCTCGTAGCTCGGAGGTTAAAGGTAGGCGCTAGCAGCCTCGGCATTTGCCGTAGAAGCTAGCTAGCTAGCCTATATTCCCTCCCTTACTATAAGTCTAACCCGTAGACTCACACCTTCATGCCTAGAAATTAAACGCAATCTATTATAGAACAAAGGAAAACATTAGTTAGAAGCCTTAACCTATAGTACTATCTATAGCGTTTACACCCTAGCGGGGTGCGAACGACAAAGAGCTTACTCTAGTACATTCCCGTCCTTATCTATAGCTACACCGTCGTCGTTAATAAAATTGCCTTCTAAGATAGATAACTCCTCGCCTTCTAGGAGTTTAGGAATAGGTGCCTCGAAAGTAGACGGTAACCTACTAAAGTCCCTATTATTATTAAAGTAGGAGTTATTACCGAAGGCCTTCTTCTCTATTCCCTAAACGACCGCCCACTTCTTATAGAATTCGTTCGCGGCCGCAGTGCGATACTTACGGAGCTAGATTAACTACCTAGAGTTAGCGTTGTTCGGTCTAGTGTTATAGTGCTCCTATAACATACGGCACATCTTATACTAGTTATTAATAACTATCGGATCGGACCACCGACGCTAAGTAATTAACGTATCCCTAATAGGCTAAGTTAAATCTATCTTAATCGTAGCCGGAAAGCGGAAGGGGATCTTACCGAAGATATTAGCGAATCTAGAAGGTGTTACCTTTAGAGCTACGAGATCGCGGTAAGACGTATTTAGATTAGTCTAGCTGCTACTACCGGGAATCTTAAGTGCTTCTCCCTAGGGGTCTACCTTAACGAGCTAGGGGAATAAGTTAATTCGCTCCTTAGTTTGCTTTTAGGTACCGTGTAGTAAAGAAGGTATAGAAATTCGAATATCGAGCTTGCCGTATAGAATAGGCTTCTAGTTAGTGTCGTACTTCTTAGCGTCTTTAGGTGTCTATATCTTCTTGTCGATAGTTTCGATCTTAGCTTTAGATTATAGTCCTCGGCGGTCCTTAAGTAACTTTACCTAAGGATCCTACTTCTTACGCTTATGTATGCCGGGAATAATAATAGTGTAGTTACTAGTATCTTCGGCTAGAAGAGTAAGCGAGCCCTATATTATATTCTGCCTACCCTTAGGCGTATATATACGCTCGATGTTAAAGTCTAAGTAGCGGAAGGCTTAAGCTCCTATATTACTCTCCTTAGTACTACTAGCCCTATATTGATCCTTAATATAGTAGGAGTATAACATAAGGGTGGGGTAAGAGTCCGGGCGTAGTAGTATATAGAGGAGGTAGTAGATAGGGTTAGTCCTTATTAACTACTAAATTAATCCGTAAACTATAGTACGTCCCTATCCTAGGTTATACTTCTCTCGAATTAAGCGCTAGTACTATCGATATATCCGCACCTCATCTATAGTAACGTCGTAGATTGTGTTCCTAGCTAAGGCTAGATTGTTTCTAGGGTTCTTAGCGTAGAAGGGACTCTCCTACTAGTTAAAGAGGCCTTTTAAGGTAAGGTTGCCGTTCTTCTCCTAGTTATCCTTACTTAGTTCGCCTACTACATACGATATAGCTAGGGCCAAGTTTAGAAAAGGAATCTTCCAGCTCGTAGGTATATTATATGTTTAGGCTGTAAAGCGATAGGGACCGAGAGTATTAGAAGGGACGTTAGGGCGGTAAAGTATATCGAACTAGTTAGGGTTCTAGTAGCGGAACCTATTAAGATTGTCTTTAGTAGTAACTATAGCTCTAACCTTACTTGTTAAAGCGGCGTAGTTACCTTATCGGTTTAGTATTCCTAGGATTCTGCTTATAAATAGCCGTAAGTAATCGTAGTAGAGCGGGCTCGCGTATTAGCGCTTGCCGTTCTCGTTATAATCCTTAAGATACTACCGGACTTAATTATTAGTAAACTTCGGCTTATTCTTGTTAGTATAATTAATCTAAGCGATTAGGGTAGTATCTACGAATCCTAGGTACTTGTTATAGATCTAAGACTTCTTATTATTAGGTAGTAATATACCGCTATAATTGGATGCCGTAGGGGAGTTGCCGAAGGTACTAGAGGTAGGACGAGAGAAGTTACTAGAGCTAGATCGGGGAAGGTTTCCTAATCTAGTGCGAGGAAGACCGGAGTTAGTTCGGCTATAGCTACCGGAGCGAGGAGGAGTAGGTAATTGTTACGTAGGCGTAACTTAGCTAGAAGTAGGGTTGCTCTTCGGACGGTTAGGCAAGGTATTAGATACAGAGCGCTAGTAACTAGGCCGAGGAGAATTCTAACCCTATCCTAAGTTTAAAGGCGGTAGCTTCGTATAAGGGCGTAGGTTTCTAGTAGGACCTTATTAAGGTGGAGCGGCTTTCTCCTAGATCGAAGGAGGAGTAGGGTTAGTATTAGTTCGAGGACGGCCGCTAGTAGGAGGAGGTCCTCGCTACTTACTCTAATTTAAGGAGCTAGTATTAGGTACGGGTGTCTATAACTCTTCCCGGATACGAGGATCGACTAGGTGAAGGAACTAATCTTCCGAGTATAGTCCGAGGTTATTCTTCGTTAGCTAGTCTTATACTTCTGCTAAGTTAAGATCGATAGTATTAATAAGATACTTCTTCTTACTATCGTCGATAGTATCTAGATTAGTCTACTCGACCCGATAGTTATTACTTAGGCCCCCCTTGCCTTTACGATCTATAAGTCTCTAAACAAAGGCCTTACTAATACGAGGAGCGACTACCTTCCAATCCTTATAACTAAGGATAAAGGTAGTAAATTCCTTCTATCGTTAAGGCGGTGCGCTAATGTCGAGGAAGAACTATATAAAGTAACGCTTAAGGGGTAAAGATAGCTAGGAAGCTATAGCCTTCCTTAATACTATATACCGATTACGAGCCTTTTCTCCCTATATTAATGCTTTGTCTAGCGCCTTATATTTGCGACGATTAGGCGCCACATTAGCAGCTTTCTTAACACGGTCTACTATTTCTAGTATACCGACAGACCGCCCCTCGATAAAGTAGTTAGTACATACGTAGATAAAGTTAGTAAAGTTAGTCTTGTTCTCGTCGCTTAGAGTCTTAAGGAAGTCGCTAAGCTAATCCAAGTTCTTGTTAAGCACGCTTAGGGAGTCGTCGGTAACTAAGGGGAATTAGCGGTCGCGGAAGTCTCTAATATAGTCTATAGACCTAAGGAGTTACGACACCTTAAGCTCTCCTAGCTTTACGAGACTGTTAGCTAGATTAGAGCTAGTTAGTGCGGCGGGTATTAGCGCTCTACCTCTAGAGCGCGCTATAGTATCGGAGTAGGTAGAAGGTAATAGGGTTGTCGGTAGGTATTCGGTAAAGTCGGTAAGGGTGGAACTATTAATAGAGGAAGAGCTCGAAGAAGTCGGAAGGTTCGAGGTGCTAAAGGCGGTAGTATTATCGGTGTTATTAAAGTTAAGAGGTTAGCGGAACAGAAGGGGGCTTAAGTACCTATAGCGGTAGCCGGCTTTACGGGCTAAGCCGCTATAGTTATACGCGGTATCTTTAGCAAACTATAAATATTTGCGCTTCTAAATCACTCGTACAGATTCCACGTGTTCTAATACCTCGTAACTAGCTAGCTATACTATAACACGTGCTATATATAGCAGTTAATCGGATAGCGGTATATCGAGAGCTAGTATCGTAAATCCGGAAGCGAAGGGGTCTAGTTCGGTTTTTAAGAGAGATAGGCGATAGCAGTATCGTCCTCGTATATATACGTAGCTTATAGAGTCGCATAGGTAGCCGGGTAGGGCGGTTAGGCGTTCGTACCCTAGCGGGGTACGATCGTGAAAGTAATATCCGTAGGCCAATTAGTTAACTATAGGCGTTCTAATTTAGCCCGAAATAGGTACCCTATTAAGCTCCTTCCCTACAATCCTCTAAACACCCCTAGCATATACCTATTTATAGCGGGAGTACCTACGGGGTTAAGTAGGGATAAGAACTTAGATCTAATTATCTAGAATAGCGCTAAACTCCGGGCGTTGTCGTCGGAGAGGAGGATCTAAGCTAGCTACTGTTCGGAACGTAGCCCTCTGTCTATAGTCTAGTGCCTAAAATAGCACTAATTACGGGTCGAGTGAATTAATAAGGAGTATCTTACGCCTATCGATTTATCGAATACGCGAGCCAGTTCGGACGATAAAGGGTAGGCTAGTAGCGGTTCTAGGAGTTCGTCTAGTATAGTCGTTAGTATATCCGAGCCGATAGATTAAGCGGCGAGAATCTCGAGATCTAGGGGTAGGGTGTCTTCGCCGATCCTCTAGCTCCTATTATAGATCTACTATCTAACGCCTCTATATATTACCTATAGTAGCATACTTAGTAAGTATCGTCTCCTATAGCTCGATCTCTTCTTATAGTAGCTATAGTTCGGCGTCGATCTTATCGGTGTTAAAGTATAGGTGTCTATTATTATCGCGCTAATCCCTAGCGCCTCTCTATATAAGCCGGATAATAGGCGTTCGAGGACGACGCCGGGCGAGGCGTAGTTCAACTACATCGATTCGGTATCGTTCTCTAAAGTCCGTAGGAATCGGTTAGGCTAACTACTAGGTAGCTTCTTCTTCCCGAGCTTGAATATAGCGTAGCTAAGTCCGGTTACGTTCTAAGTATTTAATTAGATCCTCAATTTCGCGTACTCGCTGCCGGCGAGTTTCCTACACTAAAAGAGAGGTAGACGGTAACCGGAGGATATAGTTTCGTTCTATCTAGAGCTCTAGAGATTTAGTCTCGATAACTAATATTAATTTCCCGAATACGGCTATAGCGAAAGGTATAGTCTATATCGTTTAGATATAAGTAGCGCGTATATAGAGAGAACACGCCTTCTAGCCGAGCGGGGTTATTATAGATCGTCTAGGGATTTATTAATTGCGTTCGCACCCCGGTAGGGTATAAATCGTAGAAGATACTAAGCTACTCTAGCGACATAGCGCTATTACGGAAGTTGTATTTAGGAATCGATAGTATACTTCGAAGGATCCCCGACAAAGGTAGGGAACTTGTCTCGTCTAGGTAGGGAACCGATAAAGCTAGACTAGGGTAGAAAGGGGGGGGATATAATATAATCTACCCGTATTACATAGTATAGGCTAGCTAGCTAGCTTCTGCGGCAAATGCCGAGGCTACGAGCGCCTACCTTTAACCTCCGAGCGGCGAGTACCTTTATTATTATTACGACACCTGCTTTATATACATACGACTAGCTTCTTGTACAATATGCGACATAGATAGATATAGTAAAATCCTATACACTAAACTTCTTCTCTTCTTTTATAACTTCCTTCGGAAGCACCTCTGTACATACGAATACCTTCGTACATCCGAACCTACCAATGGAGCTGTGTTACACCCTCTATCAAGATCTATCGCCTATGACCCTTCCTTAGCTCTATTACCTACTTAGCGACTATAGGTGGGTTGGTCCATAGGCGCTAGGTTATATTTTTAGTAGTTAGTACGAGGGTAGAAGATATACCCGTCTTCTTCCGACTTCTAACCTTCGAGCATTCGATAATGCGCCCTCGCGATACCGCACTCCGACAGATTCGACATAAGCAAGAGCATTTACAAGAGCAACGCTAGCGTAGCTATATTAAGGAAAGATATAAGAGCATAAGAAATACGAGACATACGACATTCGGTATATAGGAGCTTCGGCACGAACAACCTAGTAGCATAGAACAATAGATATAATAGTTTGGCTATAGAAACAGGCTCGAGTCTGTAGTTAGTCAAACGAAATAGGCACACACGGAAAACTAGAGATTATATTATTAGGTGGACGCATCTAATAGGCGAAGCTCGAACACGTACTATACGAACACTCGGAACCTCTAGAAATCGGACGGGTAGCGCTATGCTTTACTACTTGGCGGAAGTAGGCATAGCGGAAACCCTAATAACTACTTCTCGCAAACACGATAACTGCCCTCGGTAATACGCTCTCCTTTGTTAAAATTGGATGCTATCTATAGATAGCTAAGATTACGCCTCGACTCAACTGCCTTCGGGCTATTGAGATTCGAAACCGCTATAAGATAAGGCATTTGGAAGAGTCGTTCTAGGCAGGAGCTTAGAAAGGGGTAACTACTCGCAAGGCTGCGATCCCTAGGACAAGGTTTGTTAGTCTAGATCGAAGCCGCTAACTAAATCGTAGCTGCCTAACATAGTAATAGCTATTAGGCCTGTGCGCATGAGAAGGAAGCATTAATATGCAACCTTACCTCCAGACCTCGCTAAGAAGAACTACTATTAATTAGCACCTTATACTTCTAGCAATAGCGAACTCGTTACTAGTACTACACCCGTACTATAACTAGCACTGCCCTTGTATATTACTTTATATTACACTTCTCTGTATCCTTGCTTTCTATTACACACTTGCTGTTCAAACTGTTTGATTTATATCCGTCTATCTATATCTACGCCCTGTTGCTATACTCGGCTTAAGGCTATGTCTTGTTGTTACCCAAGTTATAAAACCCTTACAAAAACATTGCTTCTACCTGTTTTGATTGATAAGGACGCTTTCGTGTCCAATTTGTATCCCTCGTGTTACTGAACAAGTAACAAATCCTTATATCTTGCTTTTATACCCCGCCGGGGTGCGAACGATCTACTACTAGGATTCCGACTACTAGCCCCTAGGACTAGCTGCCTTCTGCTATATACTTCACTAGAGGAAGTAGTTTAAGCAGATCCAAGTTACCTCTTATAAGCAGCTCGCCGCTATAAGAGTCTAGGTTAGGAGAAGAGTCTCTAATCGATTAACCTTTAAGATAGGAAGATCCTAACGCTAACCCCGAGTTCCGTAACCTACTAGTAGACCTTAGTCCTTCTAAGCTAAAGGTATCTACTGCCGATAGATCTTCTAGCTCTAAAGAGGTTGAGACTCCTACCTCGGAATAGTTACTAACTAGAGCAAGTGCAAGCACTACTACTAGAGTCCCTACTCTACGCCCTCTACTTCTTAACTACGGAAGGTCTTATCGTTCCTAAATAGCTACTCTAGTTACTAGTACTAACGCTAGCAATAGTAATAGCGGAGGGAGCGGCTAGGCTACCGGGCCTTCTACTAGTACTACCTAGTAGGCCGATCCTTAGGCTATTATCTAGCAACTAGCTTTAGTTCTTCCTAACTTGCGGCCCAAAATGCCTATGCTAGGCTCAAGTAAGAATCCTCTCTTCGATAGGAAGAATGTCTCTGCCTTTATCGATCGCTTCGACAACTTAATTACCGAGTACAACCCTAACTTAACTAATGTTGAGAAGTTGTCTCGCTTCCGACTAAATACCGACCTACTAACTCGCCTACGTGTTACTCGAGTTCCAGGTTACGAGGAAGGGGACTATAAGAAGTTCCGTATCGAGGTTGCTCGTGAATTTGCCTAGACCGATGCCTTTATACTCCTCGGAACACGTTAGTACCTAGAACAGCTTGCCGGTACTAGTCGTTCTATAGGGGATAACTTATCTAGCTACTGCCGCTAGTTTATTACCGTAAGTAAGAAGATTAAGAAGGCGGATATAGAGGACAATTCTCGCACTCGACTGTTCCTCTAAGGACTCCCCGATTAATTATAGCGAAAGCTATATTAGAAGTTCAACCTATATCCCTTACGCGAGTACAGCTTCCGGGAATTCGGCAAGATCTTCGACGAAGCCGTACGCCTAATCGAAGGGAATGAAGGGTATAACCTTACCTAAAAGGAGACGACTATGTAAATAAAGACCCTATAGAAGTCTATCGAAGACAGACAACCTATGCTAGATGTTAACTTGTCTTACATTTCGAATGTTACTCCGGCTTCTTATAATACTAAGATTAGCTTACTTACCGATCGGCTCCACCGTATAGAAATCGCTATAATGCAACGCTAGTACCTAAGTGGAGTAATGCTACTTAACTCTCAAGCTACTAATTAGATAAGGAATATCTCCGGTAGGTATAATGCGGGTGTTTTCGCTATGTAGTAAAGGAAAGCCCCCCTAATAGGACCTACTATAGCCGACAAGTGCTAGAACTGCGGTGAGCCTAGTTACACTAGCGCTACCTACGAGATGTTTAAGATGTTCCTTAATACTAGTTACTACTACCTGTTAGATAACAAGTAGTACTTAGGACCTAAGGGCAGTTATAACCCGAAGTCTATAATATAGCGATGGGACAGAACCAAGCCAAAGCTATATAGCATGCTACTAGCTATTCGAATGGAATAGCCCACCGAGAAGATTACCTTTGCGGGAACTAATACTAATAAGTTTCTAGCTAAATGGAGAAGTAATAATAGCTCCATTACTAGGAACTCTACTTTAACTCCTATAGCGCCACCTACGTTATCGTCGGCTAAGGTCTACTTCGCCGAGGTTAGCGAATCTAAGGAACTATATAATCCTGCCTTCTAGTGTGTACAACGCTCTAAGATTATCGATAAGGCTACGGATGCCTTCGATTAGTACGAACATAGATCCTTCCATGTTACTCCTAAGTACTTACTAGATAGAGAACATTACTCTAATGCTACTACCCGCTTATAGGAGAAGGCGAGCTTAGCTCCGAAGACACGATTTGCACCTACTGGAATTCTCAAGAACAAGGAACGCGAGCAATCCTTAGTAGCTAAGACTCGGCAACTTCGTGCTAACAACACTCCTATCGCTAACCTTCCGGAATCCCATAACTAACTTCGCCGCTCGGATCTTTAGCCTAGGGTTGAGGATATAACTAAGGATTCTCGGATACAAACTTAGACTATAGACTAGAACTATTCCTAGCGTGAAGAATCTATAACAGACAGGGGTAATAATAAGTTTAAGGATACCGCACCTCTTAACGTACTAGTTACGGCTCGCCGAGGTAAGCCTAAGAGTAAGGCATTTCTATATTACGTCCGCGCCTATAGCGGGGGAAACGACAAGTTGTTCTAGAGTAAACAGGTAATAAATGCCCCGCTCAATGTTACCGTTAGTAATATAATAACTTACAACGCTACCTTCGCGAAGTACTAGTCGTAGAGAATCCTTAACAACTCCGAATTTATAGACGAGCTTAGGAAGTATAGGGAGACACTATAGACTAGCGCTATAGTATAAGTTGATTCACCTAACTAGCGTGTATCTATAGCCGTTTAACTTCCGTAAGAAGACATAAGATTCTCCGGACCGCCCGAGGCTAGCGAACTATACAAGGATAGCGCTAAGATTAATCTTTCTAGTGTTACTACTAATTTGGTCTTAGCTCCCAGCCCCTAGGTAATAGCTACGGTTAGCTATATCGAATATATAGTCCGTACTTTAATTGATGAAGGGTCTAAGGGCTGCATTATAAGCTACAAACTAGCTTCCTAGCTTGGGCTTCCTATTATAGGTAATATAAACATTAATATAAGCGGTGCTAGCGGACCTTACTAGTTTAGTAGAGTTACTCGCGCTCTAAAGATTATAGTACACGGCATTACCTTCTTCTAGAATTTCTTGGTCTCGGTTTCCCCCTCTATACTATTTATTTTAGGACGCCTATAGTATCGAAAGGTTCGACTAACTAGCGTTAACTACGACAATAGCGCGTAGGAAGGAACTATTACCGATCGGCGAGGGAATTCCGTTTACTTCACCGGTATCTAGGCTAACATGTCTGGATGCAAACGGACTAATAATATCCTTCGTAGTCCTAGGCTAGCCCTAAAATTGTAGGGGAATCGATACCTACGCCGGTCTCCCCTATCTTAGTAGGAGCATATACTATCTATTAGGATGGTATTTATAATGAATCTTCGGATTCTTAAGGATCTTAAGATCCTCTGAAGGGCTCGCGCCCCGAGATTAGCGAAGAACTTGGGTTCTTAACGTTCGCACCCTACTAGGGTGCGAACGCGAGAATCAACTACTACGTTCCTAGATTAGATTCTCTACCTTCTAGCTCTTTAGTATCCGCGTTCGCGGTATTTGAAAGAGGGAGGGAAGTTGAAAATTCTTACCCCAACGTTACTGCCGCCGCTAAATTACTACCTAACATCGCTAAAGCTAGATTTCTCTACATTAAGGATTAGGATAACGATAATGTTAAGGGCATTCTCCTCGTAGCAACTATTAATAAAGCGGCTCGAAGGTTAAGGAGACAAGCTTATACTCGCCCGCCTGTTAGCATGACCGCCGACGTATATACTATATATAAACGGAAGGCTAAGAAAGTTCGCCCTATTAAGGAAGATAGTTCGAGAACCGACGGATCAAAACCTAGCGGATCCCTTACCTAGCGAGACGATTGCCTAGCCTATAAAGCGACACTTCCCCCGGGAACTAGCAAATTCGATAGGAAATATCTAATTAAGAAATTTTCCAACATCCCTAAAGGAAGCCGGCTAACCTAGGAACGTCTAGATGCTATCGAGATCGGCATAGACTTGCTTCCTCTAGAACTAGAAATGATCCACGAGATGCTCTACAATAGAGAAGTAGCTATTACCTATAGCTTCGAGCATCTAGGAAGAATTCGGGAAGAAGTAATCGGGCTACAATACATCCGGACGATACTATATACGCTATAGCAACATCCGCCTTTCCGTTTAAACCTATTACTTCGGTCTGTGGTTAAAGGCATGATTCGCGAACGGCTTAAGGCGTAGACGATCGAATCTAGCTACTCGAGCTATCGGAATCCCTACTTCCTAGTTGGGAAAAAGTCCACCGGGCCGGAGAGAACCTACCGGCTTATTAATGCTACTATTAAGATTAATAAGGTTACTATTCGAGATGCTAACTTACCCCCTAATACGGATAGCTTCTCGGAAGACTTTGCTAGGTGCAAGATAGCGAGCTTAATCGACATCTTCTCCGGATATAATTAGGTTACTCTATATGAATCTTATAGAGACATTATAGCTTTCGACACACTACTTAGATTGTTCCGACAGACTACTCTTCCGCAAGGAGCCACGAACTCAGTTGCTTAATTCGTAAGAGCTATTACTTAAGTACTTATAGCTTATATATCCTATCGAGCTCGGCCTTTTCTAGATAATATTAGCGTTAAGGGCCCGAAGACCGATTATAATAGGGAACATATTAAGCCTAGCCTACGGAGATTCGTCGTTAAACACATTATAGTAATCGATGAAGTCCTTGCGGATCTAGAACGAGCCGGTTATACTGTAGCTAGGAAGAAGCTCCAACTTCTTTATAAGAAGGTTAAGATTGTAGGCTATGTAACTAATAAGTTTAGTCGCTACCCTAATGTAGTACGAGTGCGAAAGATACTAGAATAGCCTACCCCTACCTACTAGAAGGATATTAGGATCTAGATAGGACTAGTTATATACTTCCGGATCTAGGTGCCTAAACTAGCTATTCGAGGAAAGCCGCTCTTCCAACTTCTACGGAAGGATGCGGAGTTTGTCTAGGAATAGGAGCATTAGGATACTAAGGATACTATTGCCCGTCTCCTCGTCGAAGCCCTAGCTTTAAAGTTAATCGACTACTCTAAGGAAGGAGGGGGTATCGTGCTTGTAGTTAATGCTTCTAGCGAAGGTTTTGGAGTAGTCCTTATGCAATGCGATCCGAAGAACCCTAAAGTTCGACATCTAGTCCGGTTCGAATCTAGCCTTTTTAGTCCTCCTAAGTAGAAGCATAATGCTAGAAAACGCGAATGCCTTGGAGTACTAAAAGTATTACGGAAACTAAAGCTATAGTTATTTAGTATCTACTTTATCTTAGAGGTAGATGCTAACACGCTAATGCATTAACTTAATAAGGCTTTATCGGATCTGCCGAATGCAGCTGTTACTAGATAGATTGCTTGAATCCGACTATTTACCTTCGAAGTTCGACATATGCCTAGAACTAAACACTCTGCTCCTAACAGCCTGTCTCGCAAGCTAGCTACGGAACAAGATTACGAGGAGCTAGTAGAGGAAGAGGATGTTAAGGCTATGATCGACGACGACTTCTGCCTTACGTACCCGGTGTAGCGAACCAATCCTCCGTAGGAGGATACTAGTATTCTTAATTACTCGGAGCATTATAATAAGACTTCCTAACAACTAGCCTAGATTATAGCTAAGCGCCGCCGTCCGCGAGGAATAACACGCTAACGATATCGTATACTAGCATTGCAGTTAAGGAAGTTCGTAGTCTAAGGCGGTATCTTGTTCCGACAACCTTATAGGCATGCTCTATTGTAGCGTGTTATAGACCGACCTCATATGTAGGACTAAATCTTACATGCCTTCCACGAGAAGAATAGCTACTATAGTACTAACATTATGTTTAACATAATTTAGCGGAGGTACTAGTAGGAAGGACTATATCTATCTTGCTCCAAGCATTTTAAATCATACGGCCTATGCAACTACCGGAATAGACACCCTCGGCTAGCTAAACTCCGCCTAACTATATAGAACTTCGTTAGCGAAAGATGGGCTGCTAATCCTATCTACATTAATGCCTATAGGTGCCTACTCGTAGTAAGGGAGGCACTTAGCGGGTGGATCGAAGTTAAGTATGTTAACTACTCTTCTAAGAAAGTAATAGCCCGGATTATCGCCGACTAGCTGTATGCCGATGTCTTCTGTCGATATGGAACCCCTCTAGAGATTATTCTTAACAATACGAAGTAGCACGCTAGTAAAGTAGCTCGTCTGCTTACTAGCCTAGGTATTAAGAGAGTTCGCATTTCCCTATACAATCCGCATTCGAATACCTAAGTTAAAGTTAGACATCGCCTATTGCTAGATGCCCTTACCAAACTTACAAATAGTACTTTAACTAGATGGAGGAAATAGGTTCCTACTATTGCCTAGGCGGATCGAACGACAACTAATAGTCGAACTAGCTAATCTCCCTATACTATTATGTTCGGGTATAAAGCGGTGCTACCCATCGAAGTCGAGTACCCTACTGCTACTATCCGAGATTAGGGTGTAGTTCGTAACCGCGGAATACTTCTATAGTATCGCGCTAAACAACTTTAGCGAATGGAAGGATTACTTAAGGAACTCTAGGCTCGCTAGAAGTAGATAAAGGCTGCTGTAAAGTAGTACTACGATAGTCGCAACAACGTTAGCTTCGAGGAATTTCAGCCTAGCGACACGGTTCTTATGTATCGTGCCGAAGACAAGTATAATAAATCCGACAAGTTGTCCTTCCGATAGAAAGGACCCTTCCGCATTAGAGAAAGAGACATAACTAGCTTCTCGAAACTAGAACGGCTGTACTCCTATCTGCTAGAGGAATTGGATAGTACTAAAATAGATAGGACCTTCGCGTACCATCTTCTTAAGAAGGTTGTCTACCTATTCCGTACGATAGAAGAGGATATTAACAATCCTACCCCTAATGTCGCTAAAGCTAATTAGCCGCGACTGTTTAAGGCCGAAGATAAAGATGAACCGGAAGATGATAATGACCTTAAGGAAGAAGACCTACAGTTTACTAAGCTAGGTATCGCTTATCCGTAGTTAAGCCTCCCGCGGCTAAGCTCTAAAGAAAGGGAAGGGTACTAGAGGTACGACTAGCTAGATTTTCTTCGAAATTCTTGCTTATTACCCTGTTTGCTACATCGGCCTTATAACTAAGGGCTATGTACTTTTAGAAACCTATTACTCCCTAGATCGCGCGTAAGCCGAAGTTAACGGGGTACTCTTATACGATGTAGGCTTTCGCTTCCGCGCTAGCTCGTAGTCCTAGTCGCCGTCTTTATCTTTCTCGATATACTCCTTATAGACAGACGATAGTCTACACGTACACGCCTTTTATTACTATCTACGACGTCTTTATTACATGCCGGATCTCTGCACGCTCCTAGGGATCACGATATCGACAATTCCCGCACTTTCACGTTTATACCCTAGCGGGGTGCGAACGTCTAACGGTAGGAAACTAGCTATAGTCTCGGCAATAGATAGGTACCGGCTATCCGCGAGCTCTTCCGGAATTGCGATTGTAGTAATAAGCAAAGGGGAGGGGCGAGGAATATAAAGTAGTCCCCTAAGGTAGTTACGAGCCGTAACTTCCGCATTAGGAATAGCGCTAGCTACGTATAACTTCCTGTTACCCTCGCGCCTTTAGCTATTCTTCTACCGCGTAACGACCGACACTTTCAAGCGGCAACTTAATCTACGCCTCCGACTATCGGTAAAGATCGCTATTGTACTAGCTATCGCCTCCGAACCCTACGCTATTATAGCTGCCTTACCTATTCGCTAAGATGTCGGATCTCGAAGCCGTCAAATTAGTCTTGGAGACCGAGTCTAAGGAGCTCTAGTTAGAGCGTAACTATATCCTTAGCTTGCCTATAAATAGCGGCCACGAGTAAGAGGCTCGCCGATAGCGTGTCCGCGATATCGAGAACACTATCGAGCACCTTGAGACAGATCGGGATTAGATCCGCTCTACTCTAATCGGTAAATAGAATAGAATATCGGACATTATAGACGCCTTTGTCCGCGACTACCTCGCCGCTCACCTAGGAGCGACGGTTGTTCCTACTATAGTCACCGAGGATTATATGTTTCGAGTAGTAGAACCAAGACTATAGGCCTCCCGTCTATAGTATTAGATCTTCCGCCTTATAGAACAAGGTACTAGAGGATAGCGTAACGACGATCCGGGCCCTTACTTCAATATTAACGAGATCCGCGCTAATCTAGATCTGCTTTAACGAGATATTGCTCTATAGGAACGCATCCTTAACGAGCATACTATTATAGGAAACGCCCGTCTTCGCTAGGATGTCGATCTATAGCGTAAGCTCGAGAGTCGTCGTACTTACCACCCTCCTAGCTACTACGAATCTCGCCGCTCCATCTATCGTCTAGGCTATCGCAATAACACTACTAGCCGCACTAACGGCACTACCTACGGTCCTTAACTTCCTATTAACACTAACTTTATTATAAGAAATATCGATAGTATCGACCGACTATTCCTAAACCCTCCAAACTAGCAAGCTGCTTAGATCGACGCCTAAGTTCGCCGACTTAATACGTAAGGAAGGAATACCCGCCGTAGTCGTACTAGTCTGGATGGCCTACTTCGGTAAGAGAGGCCCGAGAACAATCGAGTCGCTAAGGACTAGAGTCGTGCTATATAGGCTAATCGCCGCCGCCTTAAACGCCTATAAGGATGGCACTATACGATAAGATTGCATCCCGGGAGAGTAGTACTAGGAGAAGTATAAAAGGAATAGAAAAGGGGTTTTGCTAGGGAGAATTGGACGGAAGAATTAGGAGTTAGCTTGTAGTAATAGCTACTTCTTCTCCGCGAGCCTTCTAGTTTAGAGCTCTCTAGTATAAAAACCTTTACCCCTCCTCTCAATCGTTACTCCCGTATCCATTGCCTACGTCTTACACCTATAGGAGAAGTAATGTTAAGAATAGCTAGTTACTTTTACGATCGCACCCCGCCGGGGTGTAAAAGGTTAGAGCCGCCGCTACCCGGTACCTACGCCGACTCTACGCTATTAGGTAATGCTCGTAGATTGTCGGTGCATCTAAAGTTGTTACTAGAGTAACTAGGTCCGGAACTAAAGGCTTCTAATAGATTACATATAGTGATTTCCTAATTAGGCCTAGCGGCTGTCGCTAGCATAACTTCCCGCCGCTACTCGAATATTAACCTTCTTCGCGTCGCACTACGACTCGCACCTTTTGCGACGGATCCAAGCCTTCTTCCTCTAAAGCCGCGAGAGCTTTATTAAAAGCTAAACGCCTATCGCACGAGGATCGCCTCCGCCGACACCGCTAACATAAGCGATATCCGCGCTCTAAAAGAAGTCGTCCGCCTCGAGCATGCTAAGCTCCGTTAAGAGATAGAGTATCTATGCTCGAATGCCTATACTAGCCGCGGAAATCTTGCCTATATAGAAGCTACCTCGCGCCGTATCGGCGACATTTCTCGCACCCGCCGCCTACTAATAGATGTAGATAAGGAGCTAGACGATCTACTACACGATAAGACTTAAGATAGCAATCGGATAATAAACGAGTAGTAGTAGACCTTCCTTAGTCGCTAGCATCGCCTACCCTCTACTACCGAGAGATAGTAGTATTACGCCGATACGGTCGAGCCCCGCATCCTTACTACTCGGCTAAATATCTCCGTCGTCCGCCTACTACGTATGGGCGCATAGAACTAGAGAAACGGGGAGCCTAACCCCGCCTTTAACCTTAACGAGATCTACCTATCCCTTTAAGCGGGTTATTCTAATACTTATCTGCAAGCCTGCATTATTAATAAGTATCGCGCGAATAGCGACTTCTAAGGACGCTAGACTCTTAGTATGTAGCAAGATCTGGAACGCCGCCGCACCTAGCCTAATCCTCGCGCCTTCGATAGTCGTCGGTCTATCTTCCGTCTCGGCACCCCACCTCTAGTAATACCGGCGCCTAGCACCTACTCGTTCCCTAGCTAGCTATAGACGGATGTTCGCTAGAGGGTCCGCTACGGTATAGTTATAAACTAGACGGAGTATAAAGCCGATCTCTCTCGCCGCTATACTAATCTAAAGCGTCGTCGTAAGGAGGTCGATCGCATAATAGGCCTATAGCTAGTCTAGCGAGTTCGCATCCGCTAATATAATAAAGGTAACATCGAATTGCTACCGTAAGGTTATCCGCCTAGCCCGGGATAGGTACTCTAACGCCTTAAGCTTAGGGAGGTATGGATGACTTTAGGCCTAGGAATTAAGGATAGAGGCATAGATAGGACATATAGTAGCGGCTGTTTGCTACTTATATCGAGCCTCTAACTTCAAGTCCACTAGTAAAATGGCTTACTTCTACCTTCTCCTTCTTTCCTTTATTATATCTATTTATATTCCCGTTATCTATATAATGCGGGAAGATTATATTGTATCTTCCCCTTTCCACCCTAGTCTTACTTTATTGGTTTCCTATCCGGATAAGACAAGTTCCCTACCTTTGTCGAGGATCCTCCGAAGTGTGTTATCGATTCTAGAATACTACTTCCGTAATAGTACTATGTTACTAGGGTAGCTTAGCACCTCCTATAATTCACACCCCTCCGGGGTATAAACGTAACAAACGAATCCCTAGACGATCTACGATAACCCCGCTCGGCTAGAAGGCATGTTCTCTCGGTATACGCGCTACTTATATCTAAACGATATAGATTGTATCCTTCGCTATAGCCGCATTCGGGAAATTAATATTAGTTATTAAGACTAAATCTCTAGAGCTCTAGATAGAACGAAACTATATCCTCCGGTTGCCGTCTACCCCTCTCTCTATGTAGGAAACTCGTCGACAGCGAGTACGCGAAATTAAGGATCTAATCGAATGCTTGGAACATAATAGGACTTAGCTACGCTATGTTTAAGCTCGGGAAGAAGAAGTCGCTTAGTAGTTAACCTAACCGATTCCTACGGACTTTAGAGAACGATACCGAATCGATGTTGTTAAACTACGCCTCGCCCGGCGTCGCCCTCGAACGCCTATTATCTAGCTTATATAGAGAGGCGCTAGAGATTAACGCGATAATAATAGACACCTACGCTTTAATACCGGTGAGATCGACGCCGAACTGCAACTACTGCAAGAAGAGATCGAGCTATAGGAGACGATACTTGCTAAATATGCTACTAAGGGCAATATATAGAGGCGTTAGATAGTAGATCTTTAATAGGAGCTAGAGAATCGGCGAAGATACCCTACCCCTAGATCTCGAGATTCTCGCCGCTTAATCTATCGGCTCGGACATGCTAACGACTATGCTAGACGAACTCCTAGAACCGCTACTAGCCCAACCTTTATTATTAGAACTAGCTCGCGTATTCGACAAATCGATAGGCGTAAGATGCTCCTTATTAATTCCCCCGACCCGTAATTAGTACTGTTTTAGGCACTAGACCACCGATAGAGGGCTACGTTCCGAACAGTAGCTAGCTTAGATCCTCCTCTCCGACAATAACGCCCGGAGTTTAGCGCTATTCTAGACGATTAGGTCTAAGTCTTGTCCCCGCTTAACCCCGTAGGTACTCCCGCTATAAATAGGCATATACTAGAGATGTTCTAAGGATTGTAGGACAGGCTTTTAACAGGGTACCCATTTTTAGCTAAATTAGAGAACCTATAGTTAACTAGTTGGCCTCCGGATGTCGCTTTCACGATCGTACCCCGCCGGGGTACGAACGCCTAACCTCCCTAACTAGCTACCTATACGACTCTATAGGCTACGCATATATACGGGGACGATGTTACTGTCGCCTTTCTCGCTTAAGAACTAAACTAGACCCCCTCGCTTCCGGATTCACGATGCTAGCTCTCGATATACCGCCATCCGATTAACTACTACATATAGCACGTGTTATAGTATAGCTAGCTAGTTACGAGGTATTAGAACACGTGGAACCTACACGAGTAATTCAGAAGCGCAAATATTCACAGTTTGCTAAAGATGCCGCGTGTAACTATAGCGGCTTAGCCCGTAAAGCCGGCTGCCGCTATAGGTACTTAAGCCCCCTTCTGTTCCGCTAACCTCTTAACTTTAATAACACCGACAACACTACCGCCTTTAGCACCTCGAACCTTCCGACTTCTTCGAGCTCTTCCTCTATTAATAGTTCCACTCTTACCGACTTTACCGAATACCTACCGACAACCCTATTACCTTCTACCTACTCCGATACTATAGCGCGCTCTAGAGGCAGAGCGCTAATGCCCGCTGCACTAACTAGCTCTAATCTAGCTAATAGTCTCGTGAAGCTAGGAGAGCTTAAGGTGTCGCAACTCCTCGGGTCTATAGACTATATTAGAGACTTCCGCGACCGCTAATTCCCCTTAGTTACCGACGACTCCCTAAGCGTGCTTAACAAGAACTTGGATTAGCTTAGCGACTTCCTTAAGACTCTAAGCGACGAGAACAAGACCAACTTTACTAACTTTATCTACGCATATACTAACTACTTTATCGAGGGGCGGTCTGTCGGTATACTAGAAATAGTAGACCGTGTTAAGAAAGCTGCTAATGTAGCGCCTAATCGTCGTAAGTATAAGGCACTAGACAAAGCATTAACATAGGGAGAAAAGGCTCGTAATCGGTATATAGCATTAAGGAAGGCTATAGCTTCCTAGCTATCTCTACCCCTTAAGCGTTACTTTATATAGTTCTTCCTCGACATTAGCGTACCGCCTTAGCGATAGAAGGAATTTACTACCTTCATCCTTAGTTATAAGGATTGGAAGGTAGTCGCTCCTCGCATTAGTAAGGCCTTTGTTTAGAGACTTATAGATCGTAAAGGCAAGGGTAGCCTAAGCAACAACTATCGGGTCGAGTAGACTAATCTGGATGCTATCGATAATAGCAAGAAGAAGCATCTTATTAATACTATCGATCTCAACTTAGCGGAAGTGCAAGACTAGCTAACGAAGAATAACCTCGGACTGTACTCGGAAGATTAGTTCCTTCATCTAGTCGATCCTCGTGTCCGGGAAGAGTCTTAGACACCCGTACCTAATGCTAGCTCCTCAAATTAGAGCAAGTAGCGAGGACCTCCTCCTACTAGCGGCCGTCCTCGAACTAATACTAACCCTACTCCTCCTTCGATTTAAGAGAAGCCCGCTCTATCTTAACAAGGTCCTACTAGAAATCTACGCCCTCGTACGAAGCTACCGCCTTTAAACTTAGGATAGGGTTAGAACCCTCCTCGACCTAGTTACTAGCGCTCTGCATCTAATGCCTTGCCTAACCGTCCGAAGGGCAACCCTACTTCTAGCTAAGTTACGCCTACGTAACAATCGCCTGCCCCCCCTCGCTCTAGTAGCTACAGCCGAACTAACTCTAGCCTTCCTCGTACTAGATTAGGAAACCTCCCCCGATCTAGCTCTAGTAACTTCTCTCGTCCTACCTCTAGCACCTTCGGTAACTCCCCTACGGCATCCAATTATAGCGGCACATTATTGCCTAACAATAAGAAGTCTTAGATCTATAACAAGTGCCTAGGATTCGTGGATGCTACCCTAATCGCTTAGATTGATTATACTAATAAGAACAAGCCGAAGTTTACTAATAATTAAGTCCGGTAGTATCTTAAGGATTATAACGAGAACGGCAAGCGCTAATACGCGAGCCCACTCTACTATAATTACTTACGACTATTTATAAGTAGAATCCTAGGAATGCTAAACCGACAAGGTAACTACGCTACCTTAACGAGCAAGGTTAGAGCTATAGTTACTACTAAAGACAACCTTAACAGGTTCCGCCGCTAGAACCCTAACTAGTTCGATACACTTTACCGCCCTAACGTCCCTTCCAATGCCCTCGGTCCCTATCGCTTTACGGCCCAAACATACAACATGCCTACAAGCTAGAAGATTCCTTTTCTAAACTTAGCCCTAGCTATTTCGTATGTAGTAGGCGAACTAAGTAAGGACAACTAGGAGAGGAACGGCAACCTTACCTTAAAAGGCCTCTTTAACTAGTAGGAGAGTCCCTTCTACGCTAAGAACCCTAGAAACAATCTAGCCTTAGCTAGGAACACTATCTACGATGTTGCTATAGATAAGGTACGGATGTATCGATAGCACTAGCGCTTAATTCGAGAGAAGCACAACCTAGGATAGGGACGTACTATAGTTTACGGATTGATTTAGTAGTTAATAAGGACTAACCCTATCTACTACCTCCTCTATATACTACTACGCCCGGACTCTTACCCTACCCTTGTGTTATACTCCTACTACATTAAGGATTAACACATAGCTAGTAGTACTAAGGAGAGTAACATAGGGGCTTAAGCCTTCCGCTACTTAGACTTTAATATCGAGCGCATACACACCCCTAAGGGTGGGCAGAATATAATATAGGGCTCGCTTACTCTTCTAGCCGAAGATGCTAGTAACTATACTATTATTATCCCTAGCATGTATAAGCGTAAGAAGTAGGATCCCTAGGTAAAGTTACTTAAAGAGCGCCGAGGGCCACAATCTAAAGCTAAGATTAAGACTATTAATAAGAAGATATGGACGCCTAAGGACGCTAAGAAGTACGACACTAACTAGAAGCCTGTTCTATACGGCAAACTCGATGTTCGAATTTCTATACCTTCTTTGCTACATAGTACCTAAAAGCAGACTAAGGAGCGAATTAACTTATTCCCCTAGCTCGTTAAGGTGGATCCTTAAGGAGAAGCACTTGAGATTCCCGGCAGTAGTAGCTAGACTAATCTAAATGCGTCTTACCGCGATCTCGTAGCTCTAAAGGCAACACCTTCTAGATTCGCTAACATCTTCGGCAAGATTCCCTTCCGCTTTCCGGCTGCGATTAAGATGGATTCGACCTAGCCTATTAGTAATACGTTAATTGCTTAGCGTCGGTAGTCCGATCCGATAGTTATTAATAACTAGTATAAGATGTGCCGTATGTTACAGGAGTACTATAACGCTAGACCGAACAACGCTAACTCTAGGTAGTCAATCTAGCTTCGTAAGTATCGTACTGCGGCTACGAATGAATTCCATAAGAAGTAGGCGGTCGTTTAGGGAATGGAGAAGAAGGCCTTCGGCAATAACTCCTACTTTAACAATAATAGGGACTTTAGCAGGTTGCTAGCTGCTTTCGAGGCGCCTATTCCCGAACTCCTAGAAGGCGAGGAGTTGTCTATCTTGGAAGGCAATTTTATTAACGACGACAGTGTAGCTATAGATAAGGACGGGAATATACTAGAGTAAGCTAGTTATCGTTCGCACCCCGCTAGGGTGTGAACGCTATAGATAGTACTATGGATTAAGGTTTCTAATTAATGTTTTCCTTTGTTCTATGTTAGATTGCGTTTAATTTCTAGGCATGAAGGTGTGAGTCTACGGGTTAGACTCATAGCAAGGGAGGGAATATAGGCTAGCTAGCTGGCTTCTACGGCAAATGCCGAGGCTACGAGCGCCTACCTTCAACCTCCGAGCGGCGAGCACCTTTATTATTATTACGACACCTACTTTACACACACACGACTAGCTTCTTGTACAATATGCGACATAGATAGATATAGTAAAATCCTATACACCAAACTTCTTCTCTTCTTTCATAACTTCCTTCGGAAGCACCTCTATATACACGAATACCTCCGTACATCCGAACCTACTAATGGAGCTGTGTTACACCCTCTATTAAGATCTATCGCCTATAACCCTTCCTTAGCTCTATTACCTACTTAGCGACTATAGGTGGGTTGGTCTATAGGCGCTAGGTTATAATAGATAACGGGAATACAAATAGATATAATAAAGGAAAGGAGGAGAAGGTAGAAGTAAACTATATTACTAGTAGACTCGAAGTTAGAGGCTCGATATAAGTAGCAAACAGCCGCTACTATATGTCCCGTCTATACCCCTGTCCTTAATTCCTAGGCCTAAAGTTACCTATACCTCCCTAAGCTTTAAGCGTTAGAGTGCCTATCCCGGGCTAGGCGGATAACCTTATAGTAGTAACTCGGCGTTGCTTTATTATATTAGTAGATATGAACATACTAGACTAGCTATAGGCCTATTATACGATCGACTTCCTTACGACGACGCTATAGATTAGTATAGCGACGAGAGAGATTAGCTTTATACTCCGTCTAGTTTATAACTATACTACGGCGGACCCTCTAGCGAATATCCGTCTATGGCTAGCTAGGGAACGAGTAGGTACTAGGCGCCGGTATCGCTAGAGGTAGGGTACCGAGACGGAAGATAGACCGACGACTATCGAAGGCGCGAGGATTAGGCTAGGTACGGCGGCGTTCTAGATCTTACTATATACTAAGAGTCTAGCGTCCTTAGAAGTCGCTATTCGCGCGATACTTATCAATAATGTAGGCTTGTAGATAAGTATTAGAATAACCCGCTTAAAGGGATAGGTAGATCTCGTTAAGGTTAAAGGCGGGGTTAGGTTCTCCGTTTCTCTAGTTCTGTACGCCTATGCGTAGTAGGCGGACGACGGAGATATTTAGCCGAGTAGTAAGGATACGGGGCTCGACCGTATCGGCGTAATACTACTATCTCTCGGTAGTAGAGGGTAGGCGATACTAGCGACTAAGGAAGGTCTACTACTACTCGTTTATTATCCGATTGCTATCTTAAGTCTTATCGTGTAGTAGATCGTCTAGCTCCTTATCTATATCTATTAGTAGGCGGCGGGTGCGAGAAATATCGCCGACACGGCGCGAGGTAGCTTCTATATAGGCAAGATTTCCGCGGCTAGTATAAGCGTTCGAGTATAGATACTCTATCTCTTAACGGAGCTTAGTATACTCGAGGCGGACGACTTCTTTTAGAGCGCGGATATCGCTTATATTAGCGGTGTCGGCGTAGGCGTTCCTCGTGCGATAGGCGTTTAGCTTTTAATAAAGCTCTCGCGGCTTTAGAGGAAGAAGGCTTAGATCCGTCGTAAAAGGTACGAGTCGTAGTACGACGCGGAGAAGGTTAATATTCGAGTAGCGGCGGGAAGTTATACTAGCGACAGCCGCTAGGCCTAATTAGGAAATTACTACATGTGATCTATTAGAAGCCTTTAGTTCCGGACCTAGTTACTCTAGTAACGACTTTAGATACACCGACAATCTGCGAGTATTACCTAATAGCGTAGAGGCGGCGTAGGTACCGGGTAGCGGCGGTTCTAACCTTTCACACCCCGGCGGGGTACGATCGTAAAAGTAACTAGCTATTCTTAATATTACTTCTCCTATAGGTACGAGACGTAGGCAATAGATACAGGAGTAGCGATTGAGAGGAGGGATAAAGGTTTTTATACTAAAGAGCTCTAAACTAGAAGGTTCGCGGAGAAGAAGTAGCTACTACTACAAGCTAACTCCTAATCCTTCCGTCTAATTCTCTCTAGCTAAACCCCTTTTCTATTCCTAACACACTCCTTTTAATGCTACTTACTTAAGACGCAATCTTATCGTACAATACTATTCTTATAGGCGCTTAAGGCGGCGGCGATTAGCCTATACGGTACGACTCTAATCCTTAGTAACTCGATTGTTCTCGGGCCTCTCTTATCGAAGTAGGCTATCTAGACTAGTACGGCTACGGCGAGTATTCCTTCCTTGTATATTAAGCCGACGAACTTAGGTATTAATCTAAGTAGCTTACTAGTTTAGAGGGTTTAGGAATAGTCTGTTAACGCTATCGATATTAATAGTAATAAAGTTAGTATTAATAGGAAGCTATAGACTATAAGTAGTACCGTTAGTACGGCTAGCGGTATCGTTGCGATAGCCGAAACGATAGATAGAGCGGCGAGAGTCGTAGTAGCTAGGAGGGTAATAGGTGCGGCGGTTCTCGAGTTCTCGCTATAGATTAATATCCTAGCGAAGGCGGGTATTTCCTATAATAGTATGCTCGTTAAGGATACGCTCCTATAGAGTAATATCTCGTTGAAGCAAATCTAGATTAGTATAGATCTCGGCGATATTAAAGCGAGGACCTCGATCGTTATCGCGCTATCCTCTAGCGCCTACGTCTAGAAGGCGGAAGATCTAAATCTATAGACGGGCGGCTCGTAGTCTCGGCTCTACTACCCGGATTATATAATCGTTAGTAATAGCGGTTGGGACTACCGTCCTTCCTAGGTAAGCGGCGAGGTAGCTACGGACAAAGGCGTCTATAATGTCCGATATTCTATTCTCTTCGCCGACTAGCGTGGAGCGTATCTAATCCCGGTCCGACTCTAGATATTTAATAAGGTTCTCGATATTACGGACTCGCTATCGGCGAGCTTCTTACTCTTAACCGCTATTTATAGGTAGGCTAAGGATATAGTTACGCTCTAGTTAGAGCTCTTTAGACTTAGTTTCTAAAACTAACTCGACAGCCTCGAGATCCGATATCTTAGCGGGTATATAGAATAGCTTAATAGCGGGGGTTCGGAAGTAGTAGCTAGTGTAACGACGTTCTTTACCGATAGGCGGAGGCGTAGATTAAGTTGTCGCTTGAAAGTGTCGGTTGTCGCGCGCGGTAGAAGGTAGGCTAAGTTTACGAGGAATATAGGGAGTTATATACGGTTGGCGCTATTCCTAATACGGAAGTTACGGCTTATAACTGCCTTAGAGGACCGCTTTATGTTCCTTACTCCTTCCCTTCACTTATTACTAGAGTCGTAATTCTAGGAGTGCTCGCGGACGGCTAGTATCTATCTATTACCGGGATTATAGCCGGTTCTCTACTATTAGGCGTTCGTACCCCGCTAGGGTATAAACGTAAAAGTACGGGAATTGTCGATATTAGGATTAACTAGGGGTATACGGAGGTCTAGTATATAATAAAGATATCGTAGATAGCGATAAAAGGCGTATACGTGTAGCCTATCGTCTATCTATAAGGAGTATATCGAGGAAGATAAAGACGGCGACTAGGACTACGAGCTAGCGCGGAAGCGAAAGCCTATATCGCATAAGAGCACCCCGTCCAAGACGGCCGCTCTATCTACCCTAAAGACCCTATATTTCTCGAAGACGAAGTATCTGTAGTACTCTACCTAGAGGCAACTGCTTTAAATCCGGCAACTTCGGCTTACACGCGATCTAGGGAGTAATAGGTTTCTAAAAGTATATAGGCCTTAGTTATAAGGCCGATGTAACAAACAGAGTTAATAAGTAAGAGTTTTTCGAAGAAAATCCAGCTAGTCGTACCTCTAGTACCCTTCCCTTTCTTTAGAGCTTAGCTACGGGAGGCTTAACTACGGATAAGCGATACCTAGCTTAGTAAATCGTAGGTCTTCTTCCTTAAGATTATTATCTTCCGGTTTATCCTTATCTTCGGCCTTAAATAGTCGCGGCTAATTAGCTTTAGCGACATTAGGGGTAGGATTATTAGTATTCTCTTCTATCGTACGGAATAGGTAGATAACCTTCTTAAGAAGATAGTACGCAAAGGTCCTATCTATCTCGGTACTATCTAGTTCTTCTAGTAGATAGGAATACAGTCGCTCCGGCTTAGAGAAGCTAGTTACGTCCCTTTCCCTAATACGAAATAGGCCTTTCTAGCGGAAGGACAGCTTGTCGGATTTATTGTACTTGTCTTCGGCATGATACATAAGAACCGTATCGCTAGGCTAGAATTCCTCGAAGCTAACCTTGTTGCGACTATCGTAGTATTGCTTCGTAGCAGCCTTTATCCGCTTCTAACGAGCCTGAAGTTCCTTAAGTAATCCTTCTATTCGCTAGAGTTATTTAGCACGATACTATAGAAGTGTTCCGCGGTCACGAACTACTCCCTAATCTCGAATAGTAGTAGTAGGGTATTCGACTTCGATAGGCAGTACTGCTTTATGCCCGAATATAATAGTATAGGGGGATTGGCTAGTTCGACTATTAGTTGTCGTTCGATCCGCCTAGGCAATAGTAGGAACCTATTTCCTCTATCTAGTTAGGGTGCTATTCGTAAGTTTAGTAAGGGTATCTAGTAATAGCCGATGTCTAACTTTAACTTAGGTATTCGAATAGGGATTATATAGGGAAATGCGAACTCTCTTAATACCTAGGCTAGTAAGTAGACGAGCTACTTTACTAGCGTGCTGCTTCGTATTGTTAAGAATAATCTCTAGAGGGGTTCTATATCGGCAGAAGATATCGGTATATAGCTAGTCGGCGATAATCCGGGTAGTTACTTTCTTAGAAGAATAGTTAATATACTTAACTTCGATCTATCCGCTAAGTGCCTCCCTTACTACGAGTAGACACCTATAGGTATTAATATAGATAGGATCTACAGCCTACCTTTCGCTAACGAAGTTCTATATAGTTAGGCGGAGTTTAGCTAGCCGAGGGTATCTATTCCGGTAGTTATATAGACTATATAATTTGAAATACTTGGAGTAAGACAGATATAGTCCTTCCTACTAGTACCTCCGCTAGATTATGTTAAATATAATATTAGTGCTACGGTAGCTATTCTTCTCGTGGAAGGTATATAAGATCTAGTCCTATACATAGGGTTGGTCTATAACACGCTATAATAGAGTATACTTGTAGGGTTACCGGAACAAGACACCGCCTTAGACTACGAACTTCCTCGACTACAATACTAGTATACGGTATCGCTAGCGTGTTATTCCTCGCGGGCGGCGGCGTTTAGCTATAATCTAGGCTAGCTGTTAGGAAGTCTTATTATAATACTCCGGGTAATTAAGAATGCTAGTATCCTCCTACGGAGGATTAGTTCGCTACACCGGGTACGTAAGGTAGAAGTCGTCGTCGATTATAGCCTTAATATCCTCTTCCTCTACTAGCTCCTCGTAATCTTATTCCGTAGCTAGCTTGCGAGATAGGCTATTAGGAGTAGAATGTTTAGTCCTAGGTATATATCGAACTTCGAAAGTAAATAGTCGAATCTAAGCAATCTATCTAGTAACAGCTATATTCGGCAGATCCGATAAAGCCTTATTAAGCTAATGTATTAGCGTGTTAGTATCTACTTCTAAGATAAAGTAGACACTAAACAACTATAGCTTTAGTTTCCGCAATGCTTTTAGTACTCTAAGGTATTCGCGTTTTCTAGTATTATACTTCTACTTAGGAGGACTAAAAAGGCCAGATTCGAACCGGACTAGATATCGAACTTTAGGGTTCTTCGGATCGTATTGTATAAGGACTACTCTAAAACCTTCGCTAGAAGTATTAACTATAAGTACGATACCTCCTCCTTCCTTAGTATAGTCGATTAACTTCAAAGCTAGAGCTTCGACGAGGAGACGGGTAATAGTATCCTTAGTATCCTAATACTTCTGTTCCTAGACAAACTCCGTATCCTTCCGTAGGAGTTGGAAGAGCGGCTTTCCTCGAATAGCTAGTTTAGGCACTTAGATCCGGAAGTATATAACTAGTCCTATCTAGATCCTAATATCCTTCTAGTAGGTAGGGGTAGGCTATTCTAGTATCTTTCGCACTCGTACTATATTAGGGTAGCGACTAAACTTATTAGTTATATAGCCTACAATCTTAACCTTCTTATAAAGAAGTTAGAGCTTCTTCCTAGCTATAGTATAACCGGTACGTTCTAGATCCGTAAGGACTTTATCGATTGCTATAATATGTTTAACTACGAATCTCCGTAGGCTAGGCTTAATGTATTCCCTATTATAATTAGTCTTCGGGCCCTTAACGCTAATATCGTCTAGAAAAGGCCGAGCTCGATAGGAGATATAGGCTATTAGCACTTAAGTAATAGCTCTTACGAACTAAGTAACTAAGTTTGTAGCTCCTTGCGGAAGAGTAGTCTATCGGAACAATCTAAGTAGTATGTCGAAAGCCGTAATGTCTCTATAGGATTTATGTAGAGTAACCTAATTATATCTAGAGAAGATGTCGATTAAGCTCGCTATCTTGCACCTAGCAAAGTCTTCCGAGAAGCTATTAGTATTAGGGGGTAAGTTAGTATCCCGAATAGTAACCTTATTAATCTTAATAGTAGCATTAATAAGCCGATAGGTCCTCTCCGGCCCGGTAGACTTCTTCCTAACTAGGAAGTAGGGATTCCGATAGCTCGAGTAGCTAGATTCGATTATCTACGCTTTAAGCCGTTCGCGAATTATACCTTCAACTACAGACCGAAGTAATAGGTTTAAACGGAAGCCCGGGTGTTGCTATATACTAGGCACTAAACGTGTATGTGAACTCGTAATATGATTGTATGTGTCTAAGCTAGTATACTAAGCTAGGAAGCTATAAGGGCAAGCTAGCCTGCCCTATAGCAAATCCCCCCGGCCGAGAGAAATACACTCGGCCTCGAGTGCTCTAATTACTTAGAAAACATCTCTATATAGCTAAACACCCTTCTATTTATCCTCCGTCGTAGTCTTAGTTTTCGTAGAAGCTAGTAGGCTTGTTTATAGTTATCGACGCGCTCGGGTCGACTGGTTTCTAGCTTACTACTTGCTCCGCGCGTACCTTATTAGCTCTAGCTTACTTGCGCTACTTACGCTTCTTGGAGAGGTCGGGCTCGGAATCGCTATCGATATTAGGTACTAGAGCCTTAGTATCTAATACGGACTTCTAGCGGCGGTAAACCTAGGCCTTAAGGGTGTCCTAGTTACGAATAATCTAGGCTAATAGGTATAGGTTCGCTTCTCCGTCGGTCTGTATCTTTCCGCTCTTAGTAATTAACTTATCTAGCCTTACTATATCGGTAAGGATTTGCTAGCAGCGAATAATTATAGTTATACTTAGCTTCTTGCTTCTAGCGTATACGGCGATAGCGTAGATAGTATAGTATCGATTAGCTTTACTTATCTCCTATAGCTAGTTGCGTAGCTAGCGTCTAGCGAACTATTTGTCTATCTCGGCGATAAGGTCTTCGACTTCGTAGTAGACTTCGTTTTCTCGTAGGGTATATAGTAGTTCGTCGTTCTACTCGCTTTCCCCGGCGGCGGGCGTCGACGTACTCGGGCTCTATAGCTAGGTACTATCGAGAAGCTGTAACTCTAACTCGATTGCGCCGAGATTTGGATAGTTGTATCTCTACTATTTTACTATTTGCTAGTTTCTAGAGTCGAAGTAGCCTACCTTAACTATAAGAAGATCGAGTTTCTATAAGAGGCTACGAATCTCCGGTATCTTCTTACGGTCTTAGTAGAAGTTAAGAGCTAGTAAATACACTCGAAGCACCTCCTTTACCCTGTCTAAAGTGTAGCTATCGAGCTCTTCTTCTATAACTTTAATTAGCTAGCGGGCTCGAATCTCTACGGTACGCTTAGCTTTCTAAGTATCGGAGAATCGAGCTACGTTAGACTCGTGTATAGTTAAGGTCTAGTAGCTTAGGGCTATCGACGCGGTGTCGTTGTCGGTGTCTCTAATAAACAAGAAGTCTAGGTCGTAGTACTATATATATACTAGCTATTCTTAGATACGGTCCTTAATACTTAAGGAGTCCTTAGTCTAGCGCGCCTACTCGGTATCGGTAACGTATATATGTATAGTGTGTTTAGGCTTTCGAGCATTGAATTCGAGGATAAAGTGCGCGATATTAGTGTTACCGTCTAGAATAGGGAGAGCGTACTAGGGCTAAACTTGAACAGCTACGGACATTAGCCTTATTTTAGATATCTACGAAATACGGCTCTTGAGGAGTTTGTCGACGCGCTCGAAGTCGGCTTCCTTACGAAGCTGCTCTAGCTCTATCTCGGCGAACTATTAAGCTTAGATCTAAAGGTTTATAGTCTTCTCTAGCGCTACTTAACCCTTAGCCTCGAAGGTGAATCGAACGTCGTAGTTTAAGCTCTACTACACTTTTAGTTCGAAGCGCTTAATAGCTATAAGGAGAGCCTTTGTATCCTTAGCTAGCTGCGTGTTAGAGCTGAAATTCTAGTTCTAGCCTAAGTCGTATATAGTCTAGAGCGGGCGCCGAAGTTTATCGAGCTATAGCTACCGCCGGTGTATCGTATAGGCGAACTACATAGCTAGCGCGTCCTTAAAGTATTTCATCCACTTTATCCGGTGCTCGACGGCTTTAATCGCTAGTAAGTACTCCTCGTGCTGTCTACCGCGCTTAAGTACTACTTACTACGAAGCCTTAGCTTACTTCCGGCGCTCTTCTTTCTTACGGATCTCCCTAAGTAGTATAGCCTTATTATTAGAATTACCGAGGAGTATCTCTTCGTCTTCGTCTTCGTCCTCGTCTTACTCGGGAGAGGGCGCTTTCTTGCCTCTCTTCCTCGGCGTAGCGTCTAGAGTCTCGGTATTAACGACCTTAGCCTTACCTTTACCCTTCTTCGTTAGTTTTAGGCTAGCTCTAACTTCGATATCCCTTGATTTAACAGCTTTAGGTTTCTTAACGGCTAACTTCTTTACGACCTTAGCTGTCGACGCGCTCGCCTCTAAGTCCTCTTCCTCGCTTTTAGATTCTAGCGGTAGTATTCTCTCCGGAGCTAGAGGAGCTAGTTCCTTAACTCGGTTACGCTTAGCCGTTAGGTATTAGTAAGGGATATCCTTTAGTAGGACTGCGTCGAGACTATCGGGGTATAGTGCGTAGAGTACGTCGATAACCGGTAGCTACTATGTCTAGGGGTACTCCTATAGCCTTATTATAACCTATACGAAGCTATTAGAGTATTTCGTAGGGATTGTGCCGTCTACCTTTTACTAGAAGCCGATTTAGCTTACGTATAGTATTAAGTAGAACATTGTGCTTATCTAGGCTTTACGCTCTACTAAGCCGACGTCTCTCTAGCTAGGATCTACTTCGTCTTATAGGTGCTAGGCTACTTTTGTGTATAGCTCCTCGATTAAACCCTTAACGTCTAGATAGTCCTTTAATAAGGCTAATTCTCTAGTGTCTTTCGCTTGTATTACGGAGCTAGCGAATAGATTGAATATTTCGCGAATAGTATCCTTACTAATGTTCTTAAGGACGTACTAGCCTTCCGAAAGCAGGTACTCGAAAAGGTAGTAGACGATGCAGAATTCCTTAGCCTTTACGACGACGTGTGTCGTGCAAAATAGATACTAGCGCTCCTAGACCTTCGTAGCTATCGCGCCTCGGAGGAGCGTAATATCGTCGAACGACGCGAGCTAGTCGTTAAGCAATTGCCCTATCTAGGTCTAGTCCGAGGCAATCTAGACTATCTCGCTATCGATCGAGGTGTCGCCCTTAATTTAGGTGTATAGTAGGTAACCGCCTTCTTAGCCGTGTACTACTCGGTAAAGGTATTCGCGGCGTGCTGTCGACGTAGTCTTCTTACTCTTATTGTTAAGGAAATATGCCGGCCACGTATCGCCGGATAGCTCGTAGAAGTAGAGGTTTCGTAGTAGCGCTAGGCGGCTCTCTTCTCTACCGTACTTATTAGCTCTATCGTCGAGGGAGCCTTTTCCGCTAGGCTATTTATCGAGCTTATAGACCGTCTTAATATCGTCGGCGAGCTTCTTCTCGTCCGCGTTAGTACTATTCTAGAAGATCTCGTATAGAGAGACTACGTCTAGCGTACGCCGGGTGCGACAGACGATTTCTTCGACTTAGTCTTTCGCATACTAGATCTAATTGTTATTCTCTATAATGTAGTAGTCCCTATACCTAACTGTATATTCGTACCGGTCGCGGAGCTTCCTCTAGTAGGTAGCTATTAAGTCGAAGGCCTACTTATTAAACTTATATAGCGGCTTCTTTATTCCTAAGCTGTTTGTAGCTACGTTATTGTTCTACGAAACTATATACACCGCCTTAAGCTTCTTAATCGCCGTGTTCTACGCGACTTGCTTCTTAAGAAGGTCTTCGCGTTCGTTAAGGTTGTTTATCTACTTCGCCGGCTCGTAACGGATATCCGCTCTTATATTTCTCTTACCTATACTATTATTCTCGATCGCTTTCTTACTTAGCTAGTACAGATCCTCGGTGAAGGTGTGCTCGAATTCTACGGAGGGTACGACCTTAATGTCGCTTATATACTTAGGTAAGTAAGGGTCTGTATCGTTACGGCTGTCGCTAATAGCCTATACTATCTACTTCTTATATTCTTCCTATACCTCGATAGTTCTATCCTCCGCTATCTTCTCCTTCTTAATCTATACTATTATAAGGTCCTTCGGCCCGCTCTTCTTCTTGTCTGTAGTAGTCTTCTTCGCTCTAGAGCCCTTCGTCTAGGCGGCGCTCTTGCTTAACTTATTATTCTTAACTAGTATAGCTCGCTTAGTTAGCTACTTAACGGGCGCTTCTACTACGGTGTCCTTCTTTCGAGAGCGCTTTAGGGCTACCTTACTATCGGCCGTCGCGGCCTTCCTCTTCGGTATTATCGCGACCGAGTTTAACGTTATTAATGAAATAGTTACGGGCGCCGAGCGGGTAGGGGTTATTACCGTATTTATGCTCGAAGAAGGCGTAGATAGTAGTATTCTAGTTCTTGTACTAGTCGTTAATCTCTTACTACGATCTAGGCGCCTCCTCGCGCTAGCGACGCTCGAGCGTCGCGGTCGCTCCGTCGTAGGCCTTAAGCGTAGTATCGATATCTCGCTAGCGGGCTTCTTACGCGTAACGTTAGCGGCGGAGTTCGTCTTCGAGTGTTAGCTAGTTTAGGGGCGTGTCGGATATTTAGATCGCGGTGTTATTTAATATAGGTTGAAGCTTTACTAGAGGAAATATTTTAAGCGAGTAAGTAGCAAACAAATAGTGTAGCGTAGTCGTTACGCGCTCGTGCCGGTATATATAAAAGCGTTAAGTAAAAGATAATATCCGGATATATATTAAGGCCGGGTCGATAAACCTCCTCGTGCTACATAAAATATATTGTAAAAGTAACGCTAGTAGAATCCAGATATTAGCTCCTACCCGAGGTAGGCGAGTTAACAATCTAAACAAAGAGGGCTAGTATCTCTAGTAAGTCTTTGCCCTTTACTAGTCGTAGTAGGCGCTTACTTCTTCGTAGAACGAATTGGTCCTATAGAACTTCCTCCTCTAGCTTTTTATATTAATCCCGGTCTGCCTACGATATCGAAGGTAACTTTACTACTATCTTGGCCGCTTTAGCGTTAGCGAAGGTGTCGTTACTAATGTCTAGTCCTACCGGTGGGTCGGGTGTCGACGTACTCGTCGTAGAACTATCGAGGCCGCCTTCGGCTAGGGGAGACGCTAGTATTCTAGCTACCGAGTATTCGCTTAAGCTCTTTATACTCTAAGTACGGCGGAGAGGGTCTATCGACTCGAGGGTAATATACTCTCTAGACAGATCATAAGTAGCTTTCTCTTAATACTACTTGTTAAGTAGAGCGTTAGCCGCTAGTAGGTAAGCTTTACGTAGAGGAATCTTACGGATAGTTTCCTTCTTACGGCGCTCGTTAAAGGAGAGGACTAATCCCTCGTAGTCCGGTATAAGGAGTTACTCGTTAATCTACTTATTGCTAAAGGTAGGAAGATTCTACTACTTTACTAGATAGTGCGGTCTATCGCCTACTATCTTCTTGCCGAGCAGTGCTTCTACTACTTATAGCTAATCGCTACCGTCTTCCGCTGCTTCGGCCGCGTCGATAGGCACGGCTACTTCGGTAGGTAACTGGATCTACGGAGCTGTACTAGGAGCGGCGGGTTCGAGCTAAAGGACTAAGATTATAGGGTAGATACGCTTTCCTTTAGGGATATCGAGCCTATACGTAAGTTGACCGACTCTCTCGAGCACTTTGAAAGGTCTAACGCGTTAGGCTCCGTACTTGTAATACTCTCTAGGGGCCTTATATCCTTTATAAAGTCGAAGGTACACCTTATCGCCTAGCTCGAAAAAGATTAGGCGGTGCCTACTATTATATCGTTCTTTTATCCGGACGTTAGCGAATACGATAGCCTCTTCGGCGTACTAGCGATACTGTTAGCGGAGTCGCACGAAATCCTCTTCTAGAAGTTGTCTCAAGCCGATAAAGGTATTAACGTTAAGATCAAATCTAAAATAGTACTAGTCGGGGGAGATACCGGTGCTCGTATTCTTACTAGCGTTCATGTAGGAGTATAAGCTAGGAAGTATGTCCGTCTAGTCGGCTCTAACGTTCTTAGAGATAAAGAACCTTATCGTAGTCTCGACGGTTTAGTTCGTTCTCTTACTCTAACTATTAGTCTACGGGTAGTATACCGTAGATATTAAAAGCTCGGCGTTAAGTAATTGTATTACTCTACGGAAGAAGGTACTTAACTATTTTGGATCTCTATTAGAAATCCACTTAATCGGTACGGCCTAGCTACGCTCTTAGATAGCGGCGAGCTAAATATCTACCTACTAGTCGGCGGTCCACGTCGATCGACTAGCTATTAGGAGCACTCGCTTTAAGCGCTTATAAGTAATCGTAAGTAATATATCGAATCCGTCCGCTATCGGCGGTAGGCAGATAATAAAATCGGCGGCTACTACTACTATCGGCTAGGCTAGTATATCGATAGGATTTATGTAGCCGAATAGTTTGTAACGTAGTGTTTGTAGCGCCTTATAGGATTTGTATTCCGTAATATACTTCTCGAGCTTAGCGGTGCAGTTCCTAATATAGATAGATACGGTTAGGCGATTATATACTCTATTAAAACCTACGTGAAAGCGGTTGTCGTAGACTATCTCGAAGACTTCTTTAGTAAGCTAGTCCGGTATATAAAGTCTCGAGTAAAGTGACTTGGAGTTATCGATATAGAAGATAAGGCCGTCTTCGAGGAAGAAGCGAAGGCCTTCTAGCTATAGCGTGTCGACGTCTAGATCTTTTGCCTTCTCTAGCCTAGGCTATATCTTGCTCGTAGGTATCTATTTACTATTAACCTTAGTGCGCGTAGATATAAAGGCTGTGCGGCTAGATTTAGTCGCTTTTCGCTTATCGACGCGCTCCGACTATAGCTCCGTTTACGCTCCCTTATCGGCCTTGTCTTAAGAAGATACCTACTCCTTCTTACGTAACTCTCGCTAACGCTTTTAAACGTTCTTAAGAACCTTCTTCAAGCGGCGCTATAGTTCGTCGTCTTCGTATCCTTAGCGGAGTCGTTCCTTGAATATATCGGATATAGTAACTAGCGTCGTAGTATAGAGATTAAGTATACGTTCCTTAATAGGCTTCTTATTATCTACGAATTATCGGGTATCGACAAAGAGTGCTAGAATGTCCTTAAGGGCACTCTCGTTCAGCTTACGGGCCTTGTCTAGGTCCTTTAGGGCCTTTAACCTACTTAGTATATCCGGTACGATATAGATCCGACCGGGTCGATAGAGCACTTCTAGATTTCTAAATACTAATAGGTACACGGAGGCATTAATTAGCTTTGTATTAAGCTTCTCGCTTAAAACAGTTGTAGTAATATAGTACTTCTTCGCGATCGCAGTTACGGCGGTATATAAACTTCTTACCGAAGAGCTTTATAAAGATCTCGTCCTAACGTAGTAAGGGGTATATATCCTTTACCGAAATCTTGTTTAGCCCTCGAATATTAATTACTACTCGTGGCTTCTGTGTAATTGTTCCATCTTAGTTGTAAATCGTACGCTAAACGACGAAGTAGGGCTAGGTAAGTAGACTTAGCTTATTAGCCTATTTTATCTTGCCTTCGGCGTGCAGTTTGTTATAGTCGTCGTCTATAACCTTTATGTCGCGAGCGCTAAGCTTAAACACCTTAGTAACTTACTTGTACTTCTCCTAACCTTCCTAAAGTAGTACTTCTATACGCTCTTCTTTAGGTATATCGGCGACGCTAGCGTTCTCTCTCTAGAGCTCGGGGTGCTTTTCTACTACCTTCTAAAGGGCGGCTACTTAGTCCGGGGTGCTATGCACTATTATACTATTTAGTAGGACTGTCTTAGGGAGATCCTTCTACTCCTAGTCGAGGGTAGGACGTTTTCCTTCTACTATATCCCTAAGGTTAAGATAGAGGATATTAGCGTCTATACGATAATATCTATCGATCTTAAGCTCTTTAAGCGTGCCGAGTGTTTAATACGCAGCGATCTTAAGCTTCTAGTTCGTAGGATTGTAGACCTCGATTATATAGGTAGTCGCGTCGACGACGTAGGGAATAAATCTGCCGCCTTTTCTAAGGAAGGTAATATCGTCTTCCGTGGGCTAGAATTCGTAGTCGCGATCCTTAAGGTTTATTAGTTAAATCGCAATACGCTTTAGGTAGCGTGCTAGGATAACTTCTAGGTTTATCGACCTAACCTTTTGCTAGACTCGATTTACGGAACGTAGACGTACTAACAATTTCATCGTCGTGTTTATATTGCGCTTTATCGTTACTTAGCTAGCCTCGAGGTCGATCGAAAATCCTGCTAGAACTATAATATCTAAACCTAATAGGAGATTATAAGGAAGGTCTTTCACGACACGGTAAGGCTAGCGGATATACGAGAGGACTTGCTCGCCCGTTAGTTTCTTCGTAGGAAAATACATCGGAAGTATAACCTATTTATTATTTATAGTAGTACTAGCTAAACTCGTAAACTTGAGTGGATTCTCGTATATCTAAATATTGTCCTTACCGAGGACTTTATAGAGCTAGTCTTCGCGCACTATCGATACACGATTGCTAGTGTCTAGATAGATTCGATACGGTACGGTATACGGCGAAAACATGTATATAGCTTCGATAATATTATAAGCCCTAAACTAGTAGGTAGGATCTCCTTTTAGTGTATCGGCCGTATAAGGAATAATCTCCGTAGGCACGTCGATAACCTCTAGAGCTTAGGCGCCGCCGAAGGGATTAGGATAAGTTGTATTAGCAAAGAGCGTCTGAAACAAAGTCTTAAACTTATCCTAAGGGTCTAGCGGGGGAGGTTTAGGTTACGGGCGCTCTAGAGGAACGAAGCTAGAACCTTCTAAGCACGTCGACGCACCCGCTAGTAGGTTATCGACTTGAACTGCGAGTAACGGAATTGTTGAGCCGTTAAAGCCTATCTAGCTGTTGTTATGCGACTAACAGTTAGGCTCGTTACGTAAGTGCTTATACAATTTGTTCCTAGAGTCGAACTTACGTCGGTATTTAGTGCACTTGACGGTTCTCTAAGGAGGACCGGAAATAACAAGATTAGTGTTAGCTACTAGGCGCTCTACCTGCACGTCTAGAATCTTAGGGGCGTTATAAAAATCCTACTAAGCGTTATTAAAGACTTCTCTCTCGTCTTAAGAATAGCCTCCTCCTCCGTTATCCGGCTAGTAGTAGCTGTCTTTAGCTTCGTAGTAATAGCCGAAGTTGTAGACTTAGTACTAGTTTAAGTCCTAGAAGTTGTCGTCTTCCTCGTCCTCGGCTTCGTATAAAGGGTTCTACGGCGACTTAACCTCCGGCTAATCCTTAGCGAAGAAGGTTACTACTTCTCCGTCCTAATTGTATAGCGTTACCGTCTGTCGGCCTTAGTAACCTTACTAACCTTAACGTTAGGAGCTTCCGCCGTTTCGTTGCTCTCTACTATCCGTGATCGCAAGTTACTAAGGAGGAGCTAGGAGTTAGGCTTAGTTCCCTAAGCCTTTTAACTGCCCGCCGTTATTGAACTGCCCGCTATTAAATTGCTAGCGGTTATTCGAGTAGGAATTCTTAGGGCCAAAAAAGCTACTACGATTGCCGCGGTTCCTACTACTACGATTCTACTAGAAGTTATTTCGCTGTTACGGGGGTTGTAAGAAGTATTGCGGAGCATTGCTTAAGTTACTATAAGTCGACGGTGGAAGCACGTCGATATACCTACCGGGGCCTAAGTTTGTCGCTCTATACGAGGGCTGCGTACCTATAATGCAGAATTAGTTTAGCTTGGGCTGTTACTCTAGGTAGGCCTAATCTTACTAGCGTTACGTTACTATCTACTTATCTATCGCTCGGATGAATTCTTCGATAGTAGTAAATTCGTTAGGGGCTCGCACGGCGCCTCGCAGCCGGTAGTAAATATAGAGCTAGGCGTCGTATAACTATCCGTACTAGCTCTCTTTGCCGCTACGTCGTAAGATATCTATTACGGTATACATATAGTTAGATAGCGCGAAGCCGTTCTTAATAGACGCCTTAGTCTAATACGTCTAATCTAGTTTAGTCTAGGCGTTAGTAATAGAAGGCTTAAAGGCTAAATCTAGCTTAGAAGCCTATCTATCGACGCGCTCGCCTTCGACAATCTATTCTCGCAATTCTTCGCTTAACGTGTTGTTAAACTATCGAGTAGCTCGGCCTTGAAGGTAGAGAGACAGTCTAAGGCGAAGCTCGCGGTAATTAAATTGTACTAGTGTTGCTTTAATACGGTTAATAAAGGCGCCGACATCTTTGAATATGTTTCTACCTCCAATAAGTCCCTATATACCGGTGACTTTCGTATCTAGGTCGAAGTAGCTAATATACTTAGGATTAAACCTTAACTTAGCTAGGTTAGCGTTCGTAGCGGGTACTAAGGCTTACGTTAGATCCTACTAGTACTAAGGGGTAGGTCGATAGCCGAAGGGCGGTATCGGTTAGAAGTTTTAAGGAGGGAAGCCGGCTATGTTCTAGTTACTAGCTTGTTACCTTATTATTTCTTCGAGCCTATTTATCTACGCCCTAAGCGCGTCGATATCCGCGGCGTTATTCTACTACTACTATAGCGGAACGTTTTGCCTCGGTAGTAGATTCTAACCTAGTAGATTCTAGCTAGGTAGGGGAGGTGGATTCTCCTAGCGTAGAGAATCCTAGCGCTATAGTAGGCTATTAGTATAGGCCTCTTACGTCTTACGCTCGAAGTAATCGAACTACTCCTTAGTAAGACCGAGAGGGTTATCGGGAGTCTACTACGCTTATGTCTACGTCTATATCTCGCCCTCTCGTATAGTGTTAGTAAATGTGCTAGGTATAGTACCCGTACCGGTCGCGGCTACGGCACCGCTAGTTGCGGCAATATGCCCCGTCGTGCCTTATCTACTAGTGTGCTAACTACTACCGGCTTGAGCGGCGTTATAATCTACTATAGCTCGATCGACGTGCTTGTCGACAAGCTTAGTAAAGTCCTAGAGCTATCTGTCTCTCGTTAAAGAGGCGGGTTTGAAAGGGAGGACTAGCTTCGGAGGGTGCAATTAAACGCGGTTAGATTTCGGGGCGCTCGGTAGATACTCGATAGACGGTCTAATATCCGAATCGTTAGACTCTTTACTACTAGAGCTCTTGGAGAGATTAACTTGTTTACCGGCGTTACGGTAATAGTCGAACTAGATGAACCTCCGAAACGCTAGGTGTACGATCTAGCTTAATATAAGGTTGTCGAGGAAGCGCGCTACTATAATAGGTTCCTTCGATTGAAGAAGCTACTCGCTCGGGAATCCGATCTACGGATTAACTTCAAGCTAAGCCTTGTATAGCGGATTAGATAAGCTAGTGTCCGGGGCTATACTCTTTACTCGAGTATCCGGAGCTACGCTTCTCGACCGAGTACGTTACTGCCGATACTAAGTAGGTAGAGGACCGTACTACTTTAAAAGAGCTCGGGTACGTTACTCGAGACTCTCGCTAAAGATCTACGTTTAGTCGGTCTTCTAATTCTTAGGATACTAGTAGTAACGGAGTAGGGGCTCCGTATAAAGGCGGAGAAAACGCCTCTACTCTTCTATGCCTAGGAGCTCTAGTACTAGCCTCGAATCGTTTCGTACGTATTAACTTAGATAGTCTAGCTTAGCTACGTCGGAGCGTGTAAGTAGGCCTTCGAGCTACTTATACAGACTAATCTATCGACGTACTAGTGTAGGGAGTAAGCGAAACTATCGAGGGTTACGAAGTTAGGTTTAGGTTAGGTAGGAATAGTGCTACTAGCTTATATAGATTAATAAGCAAAGTAGCGGCCGAATTTGCTAAGTAGGTGGAGGGCGAATTCGACGAGTACACCTTAGCGCGTCGTCGGTATTACGGAAGGTAGGTAGGTAGTTAAGAGAGAGTATTAAGGGAAGGTAGGATATCGAAGTCGAGACGGAAGCCGCGCGCTAAGCGTTAACGTAAGACGTTACGAGAGGTAGGCACCCGTAGTTCGGAGGGAGATAATAGGTTAGGTAAGGCGGTAGATAAGAATCTATCGACGCGCTTAGCTCGAAAGGGCCTTCGCAGAGTAGTAAGAGGCTTAGGTTAGCGCTTATCCGGAGTACTATAGGTAGTAGAGGGGTATACGGCGGTCGTGAGTTACGCTTTTGGGCCGAGTAGAACCCGCGTCGATAGCCTTACCTAGACTCGTTTCGAATCCCTAGTATCGTTTATATAATAACAAACGAAAAAATTATAGTCGAACTCTACTCTTAGCTACTATTTGCTAGGTACTAAACGTATGTGTGAACTCGTAATGTAATTATGTGTGTCTAAGCTAGTATACTAAGCTAGGAAGCTATAAGGGCAAGCTAGCCTACCCTATAGCACTATAGCGTATACGGTATCGTCCGAATATACTATAGTCTAATTACTTCTTCCCGAATTCGTCCTAAATGCTTAAAGTTATAGGCTATAGCAGCTTCTCTGTTATAGAGTATCTTGTAGATTATTTCCAGTTCTAGAGGGAGTAGGTCTATACTAATTTCGATAGTATCTAGACGTTCCTAGGTTAGCCGGCTTCCTTTAGGAATGTTAGAAAATTTCTTAATTAGATATTTCCTATCGAATTTGCTAGTTCCCGGGGGAAGTGTTACTTTATAGGCTAGGCAATCGTCTCGCTAGGTGAGGGATCCGCCGGGTTTTAATCCGTTAGTTCTCGAACTATCTTCCTCAATAGGGCGAACTTTCTTAGCCTTCCGTTTATATATAGTGTATATATCGGCGGTTATGCTAATAGGCGGGCGAGTATAAGCTTATCTCCTTAACCTTCGAGCCGCTTTGTTAATAGTTACGGCGAGGAGAATGCCCTTAATATTATCGTTATCCTAATCCTTAATATAGAGAAATCTAGCTTTAGCGATATTAGGTAGTAATTTAGCAGCGGCAGTAACGTTAGGGTGAGAATTTTCAACTTCCCTCCCTCTTTCAAATACTGCGAACGCGGATACTAAAGATCTAGAAGGTAGAGAATCTAATCTAGGAGCGTAGTAGTTAATTCCCGCGTTCGTACCCTAGTAGGGTGCGAACGCTAAGAACCTAAGTTCTTCGCTAATCTCGGGGCGCGAGCCCTTTAGAGGATCCTAAGATCCTTAGGAATCCGAAGATTTATTACAAATACTATCCTAATAGATAGTATATACTCCTACTAAGATAGGGGAGACCGGCGTAGGTATCGATTCCCCTATAATTTTAGGGTTAGCCTAGGACTACGAAGGATATCGTCCGTCCGCTTGCACCTAGTTATAGTAGCTTGGATTCCCGTAAAGTAAACGGAGTTCCCTCGTCTATCGGTAATAGTTCCCTCCTATGTACTATTGTTATAGTTAACGCTAGTTAGCCGGACCTTCCGGTACTAGGGGCGTCCTAGAATAAAGGGTATAGATAGGGAAACTAAGACTAAGAAATCCTAGAAGAAGGTAATACCGTATACTATAATCTTTAGGGCGCGAGTAACTCTACTAAACTAGTAGGGCCCGCTAGCACCGCTTATGTTAATATTTATATTACCTATAATAGGAAGCCTAAGCTAGGAAGCTAGTTTATAGCTTATAATACAGCCTTCAGATCCTTTATTAATTAAAGCACGGACTATGTGCTCGATATAGCTAACTATAGCTATTACCTAGGGGCTAGGAGCTAAGACTAAATTAGTAGTGACGCTAGAAAGATCAATTTTGGCGCTATCCTTATATAGCTTACTAGCCTCGAGCGGTCCGGAGAATCTTATGTCTTCTTACGGAAGTTGAACGGCTATGGATACACGCTAGTTAGGTGAATTAACTTGCACTATAGCGCTCGTCTGCGGTGTCTCCCTATACTTCTTGAGCTTATCTATAAACTCGGAGTTATTAAGGATTCTCTATAACTAGTACTTCGCAAAGGTGGCGTTGTAAGTTATTATATTACTAACGGTAACATTAAGAGGGGTATTTATTACCTGTTTGCTCTAGAATAGCTTGTCGTTTCCCCCGCTATAGGCGCGGACGTAATATAGAAATACCTTGCTCTTAGGCTTACCTCGGCGAGCCGTAACTAGTACGTTAAGAGGTGCGGTACCCTTAAACTTATTATTACCCCTGTCTGTTATAGATTCTTCACGCTAGGAATAGTTCTAGTCTATAGTCTAAGTTTGTGTCTGAGAATCCTTAGTTATATCCTTAACCCTAGGCTAAAGATCTAAGCGGCGAAGTTAGTTATAGGATTCCGGAAGGTTAGCGATAGGGGTGTTATTAGTACGAAGTTACCGAGTCTTAGCTACTAAGGACTATTCACGTTCCTTGTTCTTAAGGATTCTAGTAGGTGCAAATCGTGTCTTCGGAGTTAAGCCTACCTTCTCCTACGAGCGGGTAGTAGTATTGGAGTAATAGTCTCTATCTAGCAAGTACTTAGGAGTAATATAGAAGGATCTATATTTATACTAATTAAAGGTATCCGTAGCTTCTTCGATAATCTTAGAGCGTTATATATACTAGAAGGCAGGATTATATAATTCCTTAGATTCGCTAACTCCGGCGAAGTAGACCTTAGCCGACGATAACGTAGGTAGCGCTATAGGAGTTAAAGTAGAGTTTCTAGTAATAGAGCTATTATTACTTCTCTATTTAGCTAGAAACTTATTAGTATTAGTTCCCGTAAAGGTAATCTTTTCGGTAGGCTATTCTATTCGAATAGCTAGTAGTATACTATATAGCTTTAGCTTAGTTCTATCCTATCGCTATATTATAGACTTCGGGTTATAGCTGCCCTTAGGTCCTAAGTACTACTTGTTATCTAGTAGATAGTAGTAACTAGTATTAAGGAATATCTTAAATATCTTATAGGTAGCTCTAGTATAACTAGGCTTACCGTAGTTCTAGTACTTATCGGCTATAGTAGGACCTATTGGAGGAGCTTTCCTCTACTACATAGTAAAGACTCTAGTATTATACCTACCGGAGATATTTCTTATCTAATCCGTAGCTTAAGGGTTAAGTAGTATTACTCTACTTAGGTACTAGCATTATATTATAGCGATTTCTATACGATAAAGCCGATCGGTAAGTAAGCTAATCTTAGTATTATAAGAAGCCGGAGTAATATTCGAAATATAAGACAAGTTAATATCTAATATAGGCTACCTATCTTCGATAGACTTCTATAGAGTCTTTATTTATATTGTCGTCTCCTTCTAGGTAAGATTGTACCCTTTATTCCCTTCAATTAGGCGTACAGCTTCGTCGAAGATCTTGCCGAACTCCCGGAAGCTATATTCGCGTAAGGGGTGTAGGTTTAACTTCTAATATAGCTTTCGCTATAACTAATTAGGAAGTCCTTAGAGGAATAGTCGGGTACGAGAGTTATCTTCTATATCTGCCTTCTTAATTTTCTTACTCGTAGTAATAAACTAGCGGTAGTAGCTAGATAAGTTATCTCCTATAGAACGATTAGTACCGGCAAGTTATTCTAGATACTAGCGGGTTCTAAGGAGTATAAAGGTATCGGTCTAGGCAAATTCGCGAGTAACCTCGATACGGAACTTCTTATAATCCCTATCTTCGTACCCTAGAACTCGAGTAATACGCGGGCGAGTTAGCGGATCGGTGTTTAGTCGGAAGCGAGACAACTTCTTAATATCGGTTAAGTTAGGGTTATACTCGGTAATTAAATTATCGAAACGATCGATAAAGGTAGAGACGTTCTTCCTATCGAAGAGAGGATTCTTACTCGAGCCTAGTATAGGTATTTTAGGCCGCAAGTTAGGGAGAACTAAAGCTAGTTACTAGATAATAGCCTAAGGATCGGCCTACTAAGTAGCGCTAGTAGAAGACCTAGTAGCCTAGCTACTTCCTCCGCTATTACTATT
>NHNW01000092.1:0-76414 GCA_002786025.1 Zasmidium citrigriseum
CCTAACCCTAACCCTAACCCTAACCCTAACCCTAACCCTAACCCTAACCCTAACCCTAACCCTAACCCTAACCCTAACCCTAACCCTAACCCTAACCCTAACCCTAACCCTAAGCTTTACGTAGTAAGATTTAGTTACGTAAGGTAGAGATATCTCTACCTTACGTAACTTTCTAGGCTATCGAGAGGCCTTATACTATAAGTCTATTTACTACTTTATAGTAGACGCTTTACGTACTAGTCTATTTCCTATCTAACTAGTTAAAGTATAATATAGTCTTTCTAGCCTATCTATCTAGACTATACGATTTAATACTATCTCCTAAGCCTATAGATATATCCTTAAAGTAAGAGCGTAGTTAGAGTAGATAAGCTAAAAGAGTCTTCCCTTATCTAATTAAGTATTTAGGCTTATTCCGCTTCTATAGTATAGTAGTAATAACTATAGTTTAACTCCTAGGCCTAGTATATAATATTTTCTTAACTAATACTAGGGAGAAAATATTATTACTTTTTTTATCTAGGCTAGGGATAGTAGTCTAGAAAACCCTTAGCCCTATCTTTCCTTTTTATTTTAACGTATCTCTTTATCTACTATAATAGCTATACTTATATTAAGTAGTATTTTTCTTACGTAAGTTAGAGTTAGAGACTTATCTATACTTTATTTTAAGGTTTATATTATTAAAAAGCTACGAATTAAAGTAAGATCGGAGATTTAGCCTAGATAAAACTACGTATAGCGTAGTATTAATATATAGTACTTAAGACCCTTATCTTAAAGAGCTAAATTTTAATAAGAATAAGACTAATATAAATAAAAACTCGGCTAAGGTATTTATATAGTATAGAGTATTTAAATAAAGGTATAAAGTAAGCTAGATAACTAGTTCTATACCTATATCTAGCTAGGATATAATATATATAAAGTAAGGCTATCCTAACGTAACCTATTAGTACGTTAGCTAAGTTTTAAGTATATTAATCTAAATTTACGAGTATCTATATTTATAATACTAGTATAACGTAGCTAAAATATAGGTATAACGTAACTAAAATATAGATACTCGATTATAAAATATAAGTATAGAGTATTAGAAATATAGGTAGTAAAGTCTAAAATATAGGTACTAGAATCTAAAATATAGGTACTAAAATCTAAAATACGGGTACTAGAATCTAAAATACGGGTACTAGAATCTAAAATATAGGTACTAGAATCTAAAATACGAGTTTAAAATACGACCTAACGATAAAATACGTAATTTAAAATATAACCCTATAATAGAACTTACCTACGTATAGTATATAAATTACGTAAGGTAGTTTATAAAGTACGACTATATTATAGGGGAGCCTTAATAATAGAGATATTTAGCTTATCTAATAGTAGTTAACTATCTTTAAACCTTATAACCTCTATAATAATATTTACTATATTATCTATCTTACTACTACCTACCTAGCTATTTTTTACTTAAAGAAAGATACTACTAACTCTTAAAGTTAGAGTTAGGGTTAGAGTTAGAGTTAGAGTTAGGGTTAGGGTTATAAGAATAAAGTAAATAATATACTATTCTAAAGCTCTTTAAGCGTAGAATCTATCCTTTAGTATATTTAAGCTACTTTATTAATAGATAAGCTTATATAATAAGTCGCTAAATATCTTATAGATAGCTTAGTACTAAGCGACCTACTACTATTACTATTTAATAGCTATATCTACTATACTATTAAAGGTAATATACTCTACTTCTAAGACTACCTTTATATACTTAATATAGATACTACTCTATATATAGAGATTATTTAGAGCTATTATAACCCTCTATTTATAGAGTATACTAGTTATAATAAGACCTTCTTACTACTATACTAAAGCTACTACTAGCTAAAGATATAAGAAGATATAGATTAATATATTAGTAACTATTATATATATCTATATACTAAATTATTATAGTAGTTAAAATATAGACTTCTCTAGCTACTACCTATACTTACTTACTACTAGTAATACCTTACTATCGATTTTATTACTAGACTACTAGATAGCTAAGGATTTAATATAATCCTTATAGTAGTTAATAGGCTTACTAAGATATAATACTTCGTCTCTATAGTCTACTTAGATAGATAGTCTACTACTACTTTTATTACTTATACTTTTATTAATAATATTTAGAAGCTCTATAGCTTACTTAAGTCTATTATATCTAACTATAGTAGCTAGTTTATATCCTCCTTTTAGTACTATATTTACTACTAACTTAGTATCTAGTATAATCTATCGATAGCTTACTACCTATAGAGTAATAGTTAGACTAAATACTTTAATTTAGTTATAGAAGCCTACTTATATATATATATTTACTACTAGTAAGATAACTAGGCTAACTATCTTATAATAGCTAAGTTCGCTACTAATAACGCTACCTCTAAAACTACTTAAGTATTACTATTCCTTACTACTTATAGCTTTTACTTATACTTTAGCTTTAAACCTACTACTACTACTATTAACTCCTTAATTATTAATAACGATACTAAGTAATTAGTAAAGTAACTATAGGAAATAGAAAAGTATTTATCTAAGTAAATAAGATATATATAAGTATATATAGAAGAGATAGTAAATACCTACTAATAACCTACTCTAGCTTATACTAATAGTAATATAGTCTTCTTATTACTTAATAGGCTCGTAACTTAATAGCTAAGCCTTAAACTTAAGAACTACTACGCTAGACTATTTAAAGTTATATAGAAGGTATCGCTTTATACCTATCGCTTTAAACTACTACTATTAATAGATATCTATAATATCTTCTATATTAGCTTACTTATACTAGTACTATATAATTCTCTACCTAGATAGAGTAATAATCTACTACTACTAGTCGCTATTAATAGTAAAGAGGAGTAGGAATAGTATATCTACGCTATTATTAACTTATAGCTTAATAAGCGAAGAAAACGATTTAAGTATAAGGTTTACTAGCTTAGTTATAATATTAAAGAAGTAATATAGGAACTAGTAGATAATATTATATACGCTAGTAGCGCTATTACTACTTTCTACTACTAGTACCTATCTAAACTAGTACTTAAGAGGTACTAACTTATACTACTAGCTCTTATTAATACTACTAAAGTCTTATAGTTAGTTAGTATTACTACTATACTAAGGATAATACTTATAAAGAGAGGGTATACTATTATAATTTTATCTAGCTAACTATAGAAAGCCTAAGGTATTAGTTATATAACTAGAGTTATATAACTAAGATTATATAATATAGCTATATTTATATATATTAATTTCCTTCTATCTTATCTTATAGAGACTTCCTTTCTTATACTTTATTAATATTAGATAGCCTATTAATTAATATCTTAATATAAAGATACTTTAGAAACTATTAAGTAATTTAAATAGCTAAGCTAAATAACTCGCTATTACTTATACTAAAGATACTAATATAGATATAAATAACTTTACTAATAGCTTTACTTATAGTAACTATAGTAAGCTTATAGTTAATAATTACTAGCTTAAAGCTAATAATAAGACTTTCTAATTTAATATATAGAGTCTAAAAGCTAACCTTATATAGAAGAATATTAAGATTTAGCGTCTATAAGTATAAGTCTAGCTTCTTAAAAAGTAACTTTAGAAAGTAAGAGATAATAAGATTAATACTTTAAAAAATACTATTATAGGCCTACTTACTAATATAAGAGTAGTAGTACTATTAATACTACTACTAAGCCTATTACTACTTCCTTAGATACTTTTACTAGTATTAAAGATATTTTCGAATCTATTATATTTTTAGATACCTTTATAAATACCTTCTTTAATACTATTAGATCTACTAGTACTAGTACTATCTATTAATTTTCTTATACTTCTTATACCTACTAAGAAGTAAGAGCTTATCTATAAGAATATCTACTTCTATTATAAATAGCCTAGTTACTATAGTTATAATACCTACTATCTAAATAATACTTAGAGATTATAAGTAAAGTATTTAGTATTAATACTATCCTCTTTACTAGTTCCTTAGACTTCTACTCTAGTACTAAACCTACTAAACTTACTATTACTTTAGTAGCTACTAAAGATAAGTAGTAATAAGTAGCTAAAGATTATATAACTTAAATAAGAGTTTAAAGAGAAGAATAGCTATCTATAAGAAGTAGTAGTAATATATATAGAAACTAGCTAATAACTATACTAATATTAATAATAAGAACTTACTCTTTCCTTTACTTAAGTTAAGTATATACTACTTTCTATACTTTCTACTTTACTTACTTTACTAGTACTAATAGTATTAATAGATTAGTATACTTTTATCTCTTAATTAGTACTACTTTATATTACTCTATACTACTACTAGTTATACTATCTACTATTAGAAAAGTATTAAAAGTTAAAAGAGTTTCTTAGCCTATAATTAGCTAATACTAGAAATACTACTAAATAATAATTTAAGCTTAAGAAATAATAATTATAAATACTTTAGCTATAGCTAATTAAAGTATAAGAAACTACTACTAGTTTTAAGCTAGCTTATACTTATATACTTACCTACCTACTCTATTTCCTAGATTTAAGTATTTTTATATAGATTAAGAGATACTTACGCTAGTATATATACTATTTATAGCTCCTTTAGAATATACTATAAGAATATAGTATCTTAGAAAGAAAGGTATATATTATAAAGTAACCTAGCTAGTTATATAACTTTTATTAATAAGAGTCTTAGTATATTTATATTTAAACGCGCTTCTTTAGCTAGTCTTCCTTCCTTTATCTTACTATATTAATACTAAAGTAATTATATACTTTTACTTAAGCGCTTTATAATAGAATCTTTTCTTATAAATACTTTATAAACTAATATATCTATAAAAGATATTAGTATAGCTTTCTTACTTAATATAAGCCTTTATATTATATACTTACTAGAGTATTCTATATATATACTTAGTTTTAAAAGTAAGATTTATAGTATAGTAGAATAAGAATACTTATAATTTTTATAGTTAGTATAAATAAGTAAACTATTATTACTATATTTATAAATAGGAAAATCTATTAGCTTTAAGTATATAGAAGTATATTCTATTATATAAATATAATATAGTAAAAGTATAAAGTAAAGTAAGGAAATTCCTATTAATTAAAAAAGAAGCTATAAAATCTAATTAGGCTATAGACTTCTTAATATTAAGCTAATTTTAACTTAAAAGCTTATATAAATATTAAGATTAAAATAATAATTAATTAAAATATTATTTTAAGTAAGGAACTAATCTACTAACTTTAAAAGAACTTTTAAAAGCTTAAAAGTAGCTAGTATATATTAGGAAATAATAAAAACTAGCTAATTAATCTAGTATAATAACCTTTAAGTAGCTCTTTAGTATAATATTATAGTAACTCTAAGCTACTTAGTTTCTATAATATATAGTATAGTAAAGAGTATTATATAGCTAGTATTAGTAGAATAACTAAAGGCTTATTCTATAAGTAGAAGTACTAGTTAAAGTATAAATCTAAAAAATATTCTTTAAAAAAGTAGAGTTTACTAGAAAGTAGTTATAAAAGTATATAAGAAAAGAAGAGAACTTAGTAATTAGAAACTATAGTATCCTTAATATAGCTTCTATAAGCTAACTTATATAATAAATCCTACTCTAGTAAGTAAAAGAAGAAAGAAATATAGTATAAAAAGCCTATAAAAGCTAGGATTTCGACTAGCTATAAGTAGTTTTAATAGGCGCTTTTAATTCTTCTTAGATACCTTCGAGTCTACGCCTTCGAGTTATATAATATAATATACCTCTACTAAAAGCTATCGCGTAAATTTAATATCTATACCTCGAGCGTACCTCTCCTTATCTCTTCTAACGGGCGCGATCTAGGTTAAGAAGGCGGCTATCCAAGTAGTCGCGTACGGATACAACTTCAAGATCTCGTCTTCGACGCTAACGCTGTTTCCGTAACGATGCGACACTCGTAACGACCGCGACAAAGTCCCAAGCACGACCGCAAATTATTGAAATCTGCTAAGCGACCGATTTGACGGTCAAACACGACCAGTTGCCTCGAGAAGCGGATGAAGGAAGCGCGCGCTCGGGCGCTGGACTGCACGCAACGCAGGCGACGCTCTTTCAGCGGCGCGAATGTTTCTTCGTATGAGTCGACTCCTCAAGAGTCCCACGTCCATGACAACCAGCGTCGCAAGCTCATTCCGGTGGATACGAAACAGCGATATCCATCTTGATCTCCTACGCACCTTCACCGCTTGCCGCGACAGACCAGCACTACTCTCATGTCCAGCGTCCACATGATCCAACTCGTCGTAGATGAGCCGGGCTTGACCAATCCGCAGACATGGGACGGCGAGATTCCTTCATCTCGTCGCCTTCGTAATTTGATGATGGCCGCAAATGCGATCTCTCGGTCGCACGAGCTTCATCCACAAGGACCGCAACCGTCGCATGAAAAGACAGCTCCAGCTCCGCGGCAGAAGCTGCAAAGGCCTCCGAATCCATCGCAAGCATCTCCACATCTGTCCGACACAGGCGTGGCTCTCCGCTTCACTTCGCCTCCAAGATCCCATACTGGAGCGACGGGTGGCATCAAGCCTCAAGGTCAAGCTTTTGGGAGGCCGGCAGATAGGCTTCGTGCATGCAGGATTCGGAGGATCGGCGCCAGCTGCGTGGTCTATACAGACCTTCGTAAAGAAGCTTCCCTTTTCAGAAGGTCAGCGCGGCCGCGGCGAGAAGGAAGGATCGATCATGCATGCGACATTCTCCCGATCTTGTCAGAGAGCGGCGGCGTCTGCGGTCATGCGTGCGCCTCATCTTGAACATAACATGTCCGCTCACGACTTTCAACGAGCTGCTCAATGCTCCCTGCTTGGCTGGCGACGCTTTCGACACCTTCAGAACAACGATGGCGATGGCTGGTTTCAATCCATTTTGGCTGATCTTCTTCGTGATACTTGCGGCTTCGTCTCCAATCGAACGCTCCCAAGTCACTCGACCCAGCGTTGTTCTTTCAGGAGCTACTGTCGTTGGAACACAGCAACCGCCGCCGACTGGAGGTCCAGTAGCGAACAGGTATCTCGGAATACCGTATGCAAAACCTCCAGTGCGCTTTGCCGGGCCCGAGTCAGCACCTGCTCTGGAAGGAACGTACGATGCTACACAATGGAAGCCTTCATGCATGCAACAGTCGACGACAGGTATGCCCGTTCTTCGTAATTCAAGCTATGTGCTGACACTTGCCGCCAGCCATTGGCACGACGTTCCCAAACCAAGCCGAGACGCTGGAAACGAGCGAGGATTGTCTGTATCTGAACATCTTTACGCCAACGTGGGCGAATTCATCCAGCGGCTTGCCAGTAATGTTCTGGATACATGGTGGGAATCTGCAATACGGATCGCCTGCTCTGAACATCTACGACGGCAATGCATTTGCAGCAAATCAGAGCGTCATTCTGGTATCAATATCCTATCGCTTGTCAGGTCAGGCATCACCACTTGCAGTCGAATGGAGGTCACTGTAAGCTAACATGTTTATCCCAGTCTTCGGATTTGCCAAATCACCCGAGCTTGATCCTCTACAGAGAAATCCAGGCTTCCTTGATCAACGCCTTGCTTTGCAATGGGTGCAGAAGAACATCAAAGCCTTCGGCGGAGACTCATCGAAGGTCACCATCTTCGGTACGTAAGACACATTCCGACTCGTTTGAACCACTCCGCGACAAGGCTGACCGTGCACAGGCGAGTCCGCCGGCGGCTACTCCGTCAAGAATCTCATCACGGTTCCGCCAAAGCCATTGACATTCCGAGCTGGGATCATGGAAAGCCAAGGCATGATCTTGCCCGTCGATGGATGGAATGCGTTGGTTGCGGCTTTGGGCTGCACCGATGCGCTTTCACAGCTGGCTTGCGTACGAACGGTGGATGCCCAAACGATCATGAACACATCGTTGGCCCTGAGTCTCTTCTTCCAGGTGACTTCGGATGGTGTAACAGCTCGAGATCACCACGAGAATGCATTCGTTGACGGAACCGCAGCGAGGGTGCCGTTTGTGCTTGGGAACAACGGTCTTGAAGGCTCGATCATACCACTGCTGGATCTGTCGGGATTGAAAAATCTTGCAGCCCAGATTCTGGGAAGCAGCATTCTGATGGACAACCTCATCGACGGCCTGCTGGATCAGTCTGGCAACGGGATCAACACCGCCATAGACGCTGTGGAGAGAATACTCTCCGATGCCCTGATGACCTGCCCAACGAAGATTATCGCCGAGTACGCTGCGGATCATGGCTACTCGGCGTATCGATATCTTTACAACGCTACATTCCCCAATACTTCCTCCTTCAAAGGTCAAGGCGCATACCACACAGCTGAGATTCCCGAAGTCTTTGGGACGTATCCCATGGCGAGTGCTACGACGCAAGAAGTGCAGCTCAGCGCCTTCATGCAGTCTCGCTGGGCGTCGTTCGCAAGATCTCCTTCGAAAGGGCCAGGATGGCCGAAGGCGCAGAGCACGCCAAATTTCGACGAGCTGTTCGGAAATGCGGGCTCATCTACCGGGACTTTGATTGATCCTTCGCAGAATGTCGACAACCTTTGCGCCGTCTTGGACCCTATTTTGCTGCTTAGCGGATATATGTAGCTGAAGAACGAGTCATTAGTAATAGAACTATGCAGATGCTTCGCAAACCAAATCCTTCACAGTCTTCCCCGCTCTCCCTCAGCCAGCGTCTTTCCCTTCAACCGCGGGATGAGAGCACAGAGCGGCCTCCCGATTCTTGAACGAGAGCACCTGCGATCATACAGCCAGGACGCAAAGAGATCCCAATGTTCACATGCTTTCCACAAGATCCTATCAAATGCGAGTCCCCGACGAAGACCCTGCGCCGGGCATGGCATACCAAGTCGCATAGTGGATGCTTGACATGCAAGTGAGTGCTGGCACAGGATGCACTTCTTCCAATGCTTGTCGATTGGCTTATGGTATGGACAGACAACGCCACATTCGGTGTGACCAAACGCTGCCAGTATGCCTCCGTTGCCAAAAGGGCAAGCGTCACTGCACTCCTGCAGAGCCAGCATCCCGTCCTTTGACGTTCCGTGGGTTCGCGAACTCCGCACCGCAGCAGGATCCCGTCCCTGCCATCCCTCGCTCTCTGCCAAGTCAGCCGGCTGGCAGTAGCTCGGATGACTTGTCTGGCCATGCGTTGAGCTTCTTCTACCGATGTACCTTGCCCGTGCTGGAACGTTGCCAGCCGTCGCCGTTGTGGAACTGCCTCGTCAGCCAGCTCATGAACTCATCAGCTCTGCGGAACGTCTCAATTGCCGTTGGTCATCAACACCGTCTTCTGGATGATCATGACTCGTCTCCGGGCCTTTCCAGCAATGGCGCTGCATTTCGCAAGACAGCCATCAGAGCCATTCGTGAGTCCATGAACAATGGTAATGACATTTTTCGAGCGCTCGCATGCCTGTTGCTAGGCCTTCTGGAGTCCCTGCGAAGCTGTGCCGACGAAGCATTGGTTCATCTCAGCCATGGCTTGCGAATCGCTCGGCAGTCACGAATCGACAATTCCTTTCAAGAGAATACTCCAGAGTTCCAGAAGATCGTAGCGTTGCTGAAGTACCATTCCGTCGGCGGTCTATGCTTCGACTACCTCGCACAGATGTCGAACTCCACACATCTCGATCTGTTCCGTGAGGATATCGACGACCACTGCGACACAGATCCACTCTCTTCGGCATACGAACTTTGTGCCGACACTCTTCGCCTCTTGAATATCAAGATGTTGGCAACATACCAGCAAGCCGTGAGATTGCCACAGCGAACAGCTCCCACTCTCGCAGACCTCGAGCAACTTCTGGAGCGGTTGAAGTTGCGACGAAAGGAGGCAGAAAGACATATTGAGCTGCGCAAAGATTCAACCGCGGCAGGGGCTGAAAGTGCCGTGCTTGACCTCGCTTTGTCTCTGTGTCTTGTCTCCGGATTGCATCAAGATGCGACGTGGACGGGCTCAGAGATGAGCTATGATGCCGAGATGTCGAGATTCCGTCGCATTGTGGAGCTACAGGAGTCGGCTCTAACGAAGATCCATCTCCTCACAGACACCTTCTCCGTCGGTCTGGGCACCATACCATGCCTCTTCATGGTGGCCATGCGATGTCGACATCCTGTGCTCCGCCGCAAAGCATTGCAGCTTCTTGAGCAGTGTCCGCAACGAGAGGGATCCTGGCAGGCAAAAGAATGCCGAGACGTGGGTGCTACAATAATGAACTTCGAAGAGAGCAGAGCGGGCTTGAATGTCTGTCCATTCGAACAGAGAAGCCGAGCGTATTGGGCTGAGCGTATTGGAAAGTCATGCCGTGTCTGTCACTACAAGTTGGATGCAGACTTCAGCATCACGAGACGCATACGTCTGTTTTACCCAAGAGCGCTTGTGTCGTCTGGATTCGCTTACAGCGATGAGTTCGCTACTGACTATGGGAGTGTCGTGGGAAACAGACCGCTTGTTGCAGAAGCTTTTTCATAATTCAAATGATCTGCGGTGTCAATGAAGGCCAGATCACTTCCAGCTTAGATTCTGACCAGCCGGGACTCCATGGAAAGAGCCGGAGCTGTGTTCGCATACAATCTTGGGTTCGGAGGTACAACGCAGAAACGACCTTTATCAAAGTCGCATGCATGAAGTGGCCCGGCTGGTAGTCCTCTGCTCCCTAGTGACAGCCATGCGTGAGCGTATGCAGTGAACAATGTCCACAGCAGGCATCGCAAGCCGCTGAACCTTTCCCAATGTGATATGAGATCGTGATTCTGGCTTTTGAGTGTAGATGAAAGTCGTGTCAGGAGCAACATAGTCGTGTTGATGATGTAGTCGCTGCGAGCTGAGGTGGCATCTGCTGGCAGTGTCCAGACTGAGAGCTGAGCCGTCAGAAGTAGACAGTACGCCATAGATAGAGGGTGTATGTGCCGATGTACGTCTGCAGTGAGGGTACATAGATCGTGGGCCACCGTGTAGAACAGACCCAACTGCGATCCAGTTTCATCCTCCAGCTTGACCACCATCTGGTCGTAGATGAAAAGTCGCTGGAAAACATCGAACAGTGCTCCAGCACCAATCTGGGCACATATGTTCGAGGGAACCAGATCCAAGCATTGCATTGCGAGTATGTTCGCTTCATTGGTGTCCAGCTCAGAGCGGGCCTCCAGAAGATGATCGTACTTGCACGCTGGATGAAGGCTCCGGGACAGCGGCGGAGGGCTGCTGTTGCACTGCGAGTACCGAAGCGCCAAAGTGATCAGCATGGACCAGTGTGATGCTGGCAGGCTTGAGATGAAATCGTCGTTCACCAAGCGATGCAAGGCCGAACCATGGATCCTTCCTTCTGCAGCATCCTCTTTGTCAACTGCAAACCGCAGCTGAAAGGCGATGCACAGTACGGTTCCTTGCATCTCAGGTGCATGAGTCTGTCCAGACAATGATTCCCGCAGAGTCCGAACAGCAAGCACACGATGCTGCTGAAATCCTCGACGTCGAGCTTTGGATGCTGGATGATTGCAAAGAGGTGCGGCAACAACGACTGCAGCCAATCCGTGATAGAAAGCGGCACTGACCATGGCAAGGTTCCAGAATCCATCCCACACAGTGGAGAAGAAGCCATCGATGGAGTGAGACTTCGTGGGCTGAGTTGAGGTAACAAAGGTGTACCATGTGAGGATTTGTTGCGTTGTGACGGCATTTTGGACCGATGCAAGAGAATCAAAAGGGTCGAACCCGTCCACCTGCTGGCAGAAAGCTGGACTTGCTGCGGCCGGCGAATGTAGTGGTCGATCCGAATGTGATGCAGCCTGATCGTGCTTTGTGCTGCTGCTCTGGTCCTTGAACCTGATCTTCATAATTGTCGGGCGAACGTTCGACGCAGCACAACCTCGCAGAACATCCTGAGCGTCCAATTTGGTCTGGCGGGTTTGCACATGATGCCTCAACAATCTCCTCTTGCCGGCATCGGTGTGGCCCCGAGGTCCGCTGCATGCAACGAACAAGAGCCTTCCAGTCTCGACATGTTGTGGTTCTGTTCTTGCGCTGCCAGCAGGGAGCAGCCGCCGATGTCTGTTGTTCATCCTGCGACCGGGCTTTTCAACGACCAGTGTGCTGGCAGGTGAAGCGGCTTCCCCGACTGGCTGCGTTGATGCATTTTTCTGCTACTGGCGTTCGGAATTATGAGACAAAAAGATGGGAAGGCGCAGTGGAGGAAGGTTGTGATGCGTTCAGCCGCGACTGAATTTCGGCGATTGCAACTGCCGCCGATGCCAATTCCGGCTAGCGTTACGCAGCCTCGTCTCTGCGTCTCGAATGTTGTACACATCACCAGCCGGAAGATTGAATGTTATCCAGTTGCAGATGATTTATACAGTCGCCTTGTTCGATGCAAGCTATCTTCCACTGCTCGGCAAGCTTGATTGCAAGTCTCACCTAGATATCCCTTGCCCTTTCCGGTTCTCTTCTACCCACATGAAGTGGAAGGGTCTCTCCTGCCTCCTTCGCCGCAGTATCAAGCTGAGGAGGATGTACCAAAACCGACTCCGAGCACGCAACACCGTCAGGCGATCTCCACTGTTGTTGCTGACGACCTTGGCTAAGCAGACCTGACTCTGCACTTTGTGCATTGCCTGATCTTGACTCTTCGAGATGCACTGAGAACGCATCATGAATCCGTTCCTCAAGGCCTTTCGACGCTTTTGGTGGAGCAATCTCTTCGAGACCGTTACCAGACTTTGAGGGGACGAAATGTCGTGCTGGAAGAACCTCCACATCCTCGATTGGCTGAACACGGTGGACGATGTGATGATTGTGGATCTCGCGGGTAATGGGCTTAGTTATGATCTCGTGGGTATTGACGATGCGAGTTTCGTGAGTGACCGCGGGAGCTTGAGTTGTGTGCGTTTCCACATCTTCGCTTCTTCCCAGCGCAAAGTGTTCTTTCTGCCCATCTTCCGCTGGAAGCTGACGTCTTGAAGATTCCACTGGCTCTCTGGGCAGAACGCTCTGAGATGCACTTGCTTCAAATTCGTGCGAGGCATTCCTGCTGGCAACTGCTTCGGAGTATGGATCTGCCGCGGGGCCAAGATGAGTGACATGGCCCTTGATCGCTGGTTGAGCAGCTTGACTCTGCTGTGCGCTGTATGTCGCAGCGACGACATTTCGGCCTTGCTCATGGACGGGTCGGATGGTCTGCTGCGTTGTTCTCGGTCCACCATTGCCATCCTCCAGCTTCAATCTCCCCAATCCGGTAATAACATTACTTTCTCTTGCCTGCGTTCGAGCATTCTCCTTTCGAGAAGCATGCTGTGGTGACAGCGCAGCATCTTCGATCGGCCTTGAAGCATGGAAGTCCATCACAGGCGGAAAGCCCTCCGATTTCCAGTAAATTGATCTCGCATTTGCCAAACAGAACACACGATCCAGTCAGTTCCTTGCTGCCTCGTCATACCACAGCACAGCAGCTCCTCCAGCAACAGCTCCAGGTCGAAATGATGCTGTGTTCCATCATCAGGCGCGCCTGCATCCGCGGCCTCGACGAACACGCGACGCGGCGACGATCTAGAACGAATGGTTGAAGTCCATCAACCGGGATCGAGCTTCTCCTGCACCCATCCCCGCGGCACGCGAGCCACCAGCGCATCCTTCGAAATCGAGAGCGTCATCTGGTGGGTCAAACTCAAATCGCACTTCACTCCTCACTGGCCACTCCTCCTCTTCCGCCTCGCAACCATGGTCGTGGCCGCGACAACTTGGAAGATCTCGCTGTGCAACAGATCCATCAGCATCCGGTCGTTGGCGGTCTCTGTTGGTTGCGAGCTTGCAATTTGAAAGAGATGATGGTGGATTGAAAAAGAGGTCTGGCTACGTCACGCTGCTTTCTCAACCACACATTCGCCACAATTCGAACATTGAACTTGGCAATTGTTCCAAAGTCTTGCCGTGGCTCTCAATCGTCTGTGGCTAGTATCCAGAGTTGTGTACGGTTATTCACGATGCTGTCGGCAACTGCGAAGAAGCGACAAAAGCTCATCGCCATCATCAACTAGCGCATCGACGATTCGGCCAGTCCGTCAGCCATTGGAGTGGCAAACAACACTGCGGTCCGACTTGAAACTCCCTGTCTGCCTCGCATCAGCCACGTTGGAGAGCCTCACTGGATGGCTTACAGTGGATCTCAACGATGTGTGGCTGTAGCTGCAGCTGTCACTTGAGGATCTCCATTGATTGCGGCAATCCTATCCTGCCAGTGAGGCAACCGCCAAGGCCTGACGTTGAAGATGATGCGTTGCGAGTAGGCAAAGCGAGCAGACGCAATGCCCCGCCGAAGGTTATGTTTTGGCCCCGCGGCTGCATGACGTTGTTGGGTACCATGTTCATTGCATATATCATTCCAGGTACAGTCCCATGTCCTGGTTTCAATCCCAAAATCTTTCAAAATCACGACTATACAACTCTTCAGAAGCCCTACCATCCATTACTATCGTCCTTCAAGTTCAATCCACATCAGCAAACATGCAAGCCGCCAAGGAAGCAGTTAAGAAGTTCACCTCGAAGGACGGACACCATGACACCACTGTCCACGAGCAGGTCGCACCAGCAGTGACTCAAGAGACGGTTACTCGGTAAGCCTCATCCAACATTGCACATCGAGTTGCCATGACTGATGCTTGGGACCAGCAAGCAAGAAGACCGTGTTCAAACCGCCCTCGACAAGGAAGTCCACCAAGATCACTACCACACCTCCGTCCAGCCTGTCCATGACAGCGAAGTCCTCCCCGAGCAGCATCACCACAAAGTGAGAACAACATCGATGCCTCTCAGCGAGTCCAACATGTTGACACATTTTAGATGGGCGGTGTTGAGCACCGCAGCTTCGAGCACGACGACCATGAAATCAACAAGCAACAGCTCGCCGCCGAGGCTGCCCAGTTCAAGGACCAGTCTACAAGAGTAGAGGGTGATCGCACCACCAAGGTCGAGCCAATGGTCGCCGGCGAGCATGTGCACCACCACGTTCACGAGAACATTCAGCCCGTCGTCAACAAGCAAACCGTCGAGCCCCACGTCGTTCACAGCACCATTCCAGTGCACGAAGTTCACCACAACGCTGCTCAGCACCACGGAACCTCGGCTCTTCCAGCTGTGAGCATGGACGAGTTCAAGAGCCAGGGCGGTAGCCTTGGAGGCCGTGGTGAGCGTTCGGATGCCTTCACTGGCGAGCCAAAGCACGTAGGGGGTGCTCTGAACGGTGGTTCTCACAGCACAAGCCACGGTAACGAAGCTTCCCATGGCAACAACGCGACTGGCAAGCCATCGCTTGGTCAGAAGATCAACCCCAAGATTGATGCTGATGGTGACGGCAAGGCTGGTATCATGGACTAGACTTTTGATTGTTTCTTGAGCGATTGTATTATGACGATGCGTCTTACGACACTTTGGATGAAGCAAGCAGCGCAGTAATGACATAAGATCTCAAATGTTTGAAAATTCCTTCAACATTCCAACGCTCAACCTTCTTCCAAACTTCATTGATCAATACTTGCACTGGAAAACATGTCTCTCACGATGGATCAATCTTCCATGTAAGGCCTATCGCAGAACAGCTTCGCCGAAAAAGGCACCCCCGAATCTGCGAGCGACCCGACCACTCGACGAGCCCACTCCAGCTGACGTCGGGTGGACGGCTGGTTGATTGTGAAGCACCACACCGCAAATTTGATCGGTATGATGCAGAGATACCTGCCTATCTGGCCATGCTGTGGAGAGATGCAATACTGCAGCGACATGCAGACTTGCTCTGCTGCCGCTCTAGCAAATGATCGGCAAGCAAATCCAAGGGCGATTGAAGTACTTCCAATGGGAGGAAAAGGAGGGAGAGGACGAAAGCCAGATGAAGCCACTCCCGCAGTGCAGAAGTAATGGCTATTGTGTCCTGTCGCGACCTGATCGCTCTGGACAATGCAGGCTCGACAGCACCGCATCGCTGGATCCGGAGAGACGTCGTAGACACCATGCTGAGCTAAAGTTTCGTAAGTTAGGGCTAGCATGTCGTAGATGTCAACCAGCGCGGCCCAAAAGAGACGACACATGTTCGAACTCGCAAGCGAATGGTATTTGTAGCTCTTTGGAAACGTCAGGACAAGAGGAGCAGGATCCAGAAGACAAGAAAGATGGGTGTATACGAGATTTGTTGGTCGGGCAATTTCAGCCACAGACAAGAACCAAGACCACAGTCTTGACACTCCATTCCAAAGGCTGGTGAGTAGAGACTGCAGCTGATCACTTGCAGGCTCACTGTCACCATAGCGGTGAGCGAGTCGAAACTCCTGACCAAGCTGTGGAATGATGCTTAGACAGTCCAACATCTGCTCGTAGCTTGACTTGGGCTTGATCTGCCACGGGACTGCGATCCATTCATCTTCCGCCACGAACGACGCTTGTCGGGAGTGCATCGACGACGAGATCAACACCGAGCGGCAGCTGGTGAACAAGTCATGCGCCAGGCCATCTTGAAAAGCGGAGGGACCACGACTTTGGAGAATAGCCGCAAGACCGCGGATGTGCAGGTAAAGATGTCGTCGATCTGGCTTTGCGGCGAAGTACTGGTACATGACGAGTGAGAGACAGGCCGCAAAGGCTGCATCATCTGCAACTGTGCACGTGCTGGACAGGTTTGCAATAGCTTCTTCGTACGCTGCCGTGGCCCCTTGGATGAGACGGTCGTCTTTGGAAGCTTGGCCAAGTCCGGCTGCTGCGAGTGCGATGATGCTTGAACAAACAGTTGGATTTCCGGTGGCTAGTAAAGACGGGAGTTTCATTATCCAGAAGAAAGATTGGATGTCGAGGTAGTCACATTGTTTGAGCATGCCGCCGACGTTTTGGTCGATGAAGGAATCCAGCAATCGGTGGCAGTACATCAACTGGTTCCCGCCTGGACTTTCTGGCAAGACGGGCTCAAGTTGATTAACGTACTGATCCGTTGCTTGCTCGTAGTAGGCAATCGCATAAGATGGAGGAAACGGTAGCGAATGTGAACGTCGAACATTGGGAACTCTTCGTTGAACATGGCGGTATAGATGAGTTCTTTCCAGGTCCTCGGATCTTGAAAGTGTATTGGAGGAAGCCGTTTTGTTGACCCAATGGAAGGTTCTTTCATTCATCATCGTCCGGTGTGGGAGCCATGCCGCTGTCGCTGTACCTTCGCTTTATCGTCGTCTCTCTTGTACCATCTCTTTTTCTGCCAATGTTCATGGAAATGTTTGAGATGACGTCTTGCCAAAGTTCTCGCTGGACAGCGTTGATGTGCGGGTGAAGCGGCGTTCCAGCCGCACTTGCCGCCAATTGACCATTGAATTGGAATCCGCCTCGAACAGACTAGAACTTCATTCCTCTGAGAAGGCAAACCTCCATGATCTCATTCTCGTGTTAGATGGCCATCATTCCGCCTGATTTTCTGCGGTCGCGTTGTTGAGCATGTCGGCAAGGGCGGGATAGTCCTGTCCAAGTTGTCGCTGAGCAGACTTCGGCATAAGTCATTACTATGATGCTATTTGGTCTGTGTCGAAACTCAGTATGGTTGACTTTCGTCAGGTCGAGAATTAAGCCGGAGTGTTGAGCACAGAAGAAATACAGAGCGTGGTCGGCACAGGAGAATTTGACTTGCGTGCACCAGATGGGGTTGAAAGGGCGATTTTCTCGGTGCTTTTCCGACGATGTCACATCCAACGACATGAGTAGGCTTTCTAAATTGTCGGTGTATGCTTCATTGGTAGAGTTCAGTAATTTGTTCGGCAAACGATTAGCAATAAGGACAATCGTTTCAAACTCCTAAGCTTTCACACACATCGGCTCAAGATCCAGCCTTTCCTCTTACAGTAGCAGCCACAGAAGCTAAAAGAAAGGCTTGATCGAATGAGGCAGTGGGCATTAGAGTCAGGCCTCCGAATCCTGCAAGAACTAGATGTATCTAGGGCAACAGAAGCTGAATGTAGTCAAGCGTGGCTTAAAACCGATGGTATCCGTCTTCTGCTTTCGCCGGCATGCGAGGAGTTAGTGACTGCCACGGCAGGGTATGAAGAAGCGTCCCTGCATGGCTGAACGACTCCACTGACATCGGCTTCGAGCTGCTGACCAAGAACATCGTTTGGCCCGGACAGGAGACGACAGTTGGTGCGCCAATCCTCTAGCCTTTGCACGGTATTTCCTTGCAAGGCCAGTGCGAACAGCTTGTCTTGGACGCGTCAGCAGTTGAATTGAATTTGAAGTTTCTGAGAATGGGGAAAGATGCTATGGCCAAACACTACCATGCGTGACGCAAAGCCTCGCCAAGCATCGATGATGAAGCTGGTGAAGTTGTGTTCATATGAAGTTGGTGATTGCCTGAGGTTCTGAACGAAATCTGGGACTGATTTTCTCAACGAACATGGAGGATTGGTTGACAATGCTGAACAGCGAGTTCCCATCTCGTCCAGACATGGTGCTCGATTTCTGGCATTGTCAGGACATGCCCAACCCGGACGGCGAAGATGTCGATCTGCCAGATCTGAACTGTCCAGTCATCACAAGCGTACCGAAAGAAACACCCTGGCGAAAGCGAAGACAAGCACAGAACCGGGAAGCGTGAGTAATGCAGATCAAATGTCAGTCTGGCAAAATCACTGAGATAATCGTCAGGCAACGAGCATTTCGGCAGCGTAAAGAGAAGCAGTCGAGGGAGCTGGAGACTGAGAATCAGGCTCTCAAAGATACGCTCGCCACGGCGCGGATGGAAGTACTTGCCGTCAAGCAGAGATTGCTCCGCGCCCAAATCAACAATCAGGTACTCTCAGCTTTATTGCTCCGCACTCAGTCTGCAGGAAATAAGTGCGAGATCAGAGACAGCGGGAGTATTTGTTATCCAAACGGAAGATGTGCAAATGGTCTACGTGTGAACGAGGTGTGGGAGATCAAGGAGGTTCAGCAAGCCATGGCTGACGGCATAGTGGATATCGGGCAGCTCGCTGCACGGCTGGTGCATAGTGTAGTCTTGCGCGCGATGCCAATACGCATAAGCGAAGCTGATGTACTGAAGGCGTTGGTGGATCTTCAAGCAGACTCTTCAGGCACTGAGTAAGCCACGACAGTGGGCCAACATACAGACATACAGACTCAAGTCAGAATCATCTCCATCGGCAGCGGCGGTGTGATTTTCCAACTACCTCTCACGATGACAACATGCTGAGTCAAGCCGTTGTGGCCCGGCGTGCTGGGGGTTGTATAATATAGGGGCTGTGGCCAAGCTCGGCGCCATTGACCATGGTCCCTCTCAACGCCGCCTTCTCGTCGTCAACATGATGAAAGCAATCCGTGCAACAGCCAGCTCAGGCGGAAAGATCTCGGTTGCTCTTGAGAGCGTGGCCATACCAAAGCCAGATCCTCAAGAAGTCCTGGTCCAGATCAAAGCATCCGCTGTACAGCCTTCCGACATCCTCAACGCAAAAGGTCTCTTTCCACACACGACATGGCCCCGTACGCCCGGGCGAGATTTCTCTGGAGTCGTAGTGGACGGTCCACCTCGCCTTCTGAACAAAGAAGTCTTTGGGACAAGTGGGAACTCGTTCTCCTTCACCGCTGATGGAGCCCACGCCCAATACGCAATTCTTCCTATCGATGGAGTCTGTATCAAGCCTCCAGCGCTCTCTTGGGTACAGGCTGCGCTCGTCGGAGTGCCTTGCTCGACGGCTCTGCAAATCTTGCAGCGAGGCAGCTTGAAGCCTGGCGAGACCATTCTTGTTCTTGGTGGCAATGGTTCCGTGGGCAGTTGGGTTTCCTGGATTGCGAAGGCGCAAGGCGGTCGTGTCATTACGGTTGGCAGGCATGGAACAGACGTCACCTCCACGACCGATCCAAGGCTGGAGAGTGTTGCCAACATGACGGATGGAAAGGGCGTCGACGTCGTGGTCGACACAGTCGGGGATCTCAGTCTGACCAGTACCGCGATCGATACTATGGCTGTTGGTGGCAGGCTGGTGACCATCACAGCGCCTCGTGTGGGAAGCACTGAGATGAGCTTTGACGTCTTCTCGTTCTATCGCAAAGAGCTCAGCTTGCTCGGCTGCAACACCGTCGAATACTCGCAAGCGCATATGACCACATTGCTGAATACAAAGCTGTTGCCGCTGTTCGATGGAGCGATAGATGGCATGCCTAAAATGAAGGCTACGGAAATTGGGCTGGATCAGGCGCTGGAGGCATACCAAGGCAATGTTCCAAAGGCAGTCATCGTGTTCGATACGTAGACTACGTACGATGCACATCATTCTGTCTCTTATCTTTTGCATCGACTTTGAACAGCTGGTGAAAGACGTGGTTGTCAAGGCAAAACATCTTGTGTACGGCTTGGGGGATAGAGATACGGTATATGCTGCGAGTCGCAAGCAGATTCGAAGACTTCTATTTGATTCTCATTCGCCAGGTACAGGACGCTCTTTCACGAACTTCACATTCGAGCCCATGATTTCTGCAGCCTGCTCCCGCCGTAGCTGCGCAGCTTCATCGACGGTAACCATCACGAAGGTGTACTCGAGCAGCTTCATGCCAGCCTTGACGTCGTAATTCTTGGCCATTTCCTGACTGACCTCTCCCAGATCGACAACCAACGACGCCTTCACGCCAAACACAGGATCATGGCTTTCGAAAGGATCTCCCCGGATGGTCAATGCTCTGCACCAATACTGTCAGTCCTTGCCTCTGTGTACACGAACAATCCCGCTTACGTGATGTAGTGATCGAAGCCGGGCTTCTCAAGCATGAAATGCACATGTGCTGGTCGGTATGGGTGGCGACCTAGGGAACGAAGTAGATCACCCTGCGGCCGAGATTAGCATCGGTCTAAAGGTCCAGGCGGTGATACGTACAACTGGTCCATCCGCTGGCACTGGGTAGGACACAGGAACGATCCCATTGAACCAGAAATCTCCCTTGCCATCGGTATGCAGGATGGCTCGGCCATGAGGCCCATTGCGATTGGCATACTGCACATCATAAAAGCCGTGCGAGTCAGTCTCCCAGACATCGACAGCAACTCCTTCAACCGGCTTGCCTTGCATATCCACCACTTTGCCAACAACCAGCATCGGCTCTCCGTCTGGATCACTGCCAATGTCTTCTCCATTTAGAGTGTTCACGGCGTCGTCCGTGTGGAATGGACCAAGCACTGTTCCGTCAGTTGCACCTTTTGGCTTGGGATGATCGATGGCGTCGACCAGCAACGAGAGACCGAGAACGTCGGAGAGTAGGATGAACTCCTACTAGCTTCATTAGCATTGAGCAAGATGGTGACAACGTTGTTTGTACCTGTCGTGTCTTCGTACACTTCTGCCCGACGTTGGTGAGAAACTCGATCGCCGTCTCCCACTCAGCCATACTCAGTCTTGTCTCGCGAGCATAGTCGTGTACATGAGTAACGAGCGTGCTGATGAGATACTTCAGCCGAGCATCTTTGCAACCAGAATTGATGAGGTTGACGTTCTCAGTGATGTTGTCGGTTGTCAGATCTTTCATGGGCGGGTAATTGCATTGTGACGGATCCATTGTAGCAGATTCTGTGGCAGTCGTTGATGTCTGAAGCTGGTGTCAAAAGTTTCTTCAAGGTCCCAGCAGACGTTGAAGAGGGCGGTGAAATGCACGCTCGGTAGCCTGATTCAAGCCTGGTGGGTCACGGATCTCCCTGGGCCGCGCCATCATGCTGCACCAGTCTTTGCTAAGGACTTTGTCATGCTGATTCAATGAGTTTTCAAGATCTAGCTTCAGTCATTTCTACTTCCTTGCAGTCGAATCCCGTTATGCCAGCAGTAACCGCTCGGCCGGACTTCCACCTGCCACGCAAGCTGTTCCCTTGATCCCGTTGAGTTTCAAAGCTGCTGCGTTCGAGGTGAGCCATGCAGAAGCACGAAGATCATGCAAGTCTGGCCTTTTGCGGCGTTGTGATCGATCGATCTGTGTGAAAGTGTGTCTAGTAGGTGAAACGGATATCGCGTCTATAGCGATCCGCAACAGCCGTCCGGCATTGCCCTCCACGGCCGTTTCTCGAAAGCATACATTAGCTGCTCAGTCGCTCAGCAACTGCACCAACATTGTGCAAGCAGGACTCGTAGCTCCGAAAGAAAGTCCACATCCTAGTCGCGGCGATGAATCGACTGGGCCTACTGTCTCCCTCGGAGCTGACGCCTTCGCAGCAGGAGGCATACAATGTTATGAAGCAGTACACAACCACGAGCTATGAAGACAAGTGAGTGATTCCATGTCGATGTCTTTCAAACTTCGATGGAATACTGAAACACGAACAGATTTACATATATAGATACGAAAGAACGACTTGTCGGTCCCTTCGGCATCCAAATCCACCACCCCGAAGTCGCCAAAGCCTTCATCCAATTCGCCGACGTACTACACACCATCCCAGACTTCCCAAAAGAAGTTCGTGAGTGTGCTATATTGGCAGTGGGATCTCGACTCGGGGCGTCATACGAATCATAGTGGGTGGACCAGCATTCTGTCCGGGACTGCAGCTTGACAACATACTGACGGTATTGGTTGGCGTTCAGTGCACACGAGAGCCTTTCTGGCTTCACGAAAGACGAACAACATCAGCTTCATCAGGGCAAATGCCCACAGCATTTCTCGGAAAAACAAAAAGTTGCGTACAAAGTTGCAATTGAGTTGGGCAAGGCAGGGCCTTTGCCAGCAACAACGTGGGACGAGGCGAAGAAGGTCAGTCTACCCGAAGCAAGGCACTGTCATTGATACTGACAGGGCGTTATAGGCGCTTGGAGTAGATGGTGCGACAGCGCTCATACATTACGTTGGCTTCTACTGCTACGTCTCGACGATTCTCAACGGGTTCGACGCTCAAGTTCCCGCATGACGGATCACTCAATGTGCCACTTCTTTTGACCAGACGTTACGAATGAAAAATTGGACAACGCATATATCTTTGCAGCTCCATCAGTCCATAAGCCACTGCTTTCCCTTTCCCAAGAACGTCGCCAGCTCGTCCAGGCGATCGAATCCCAAAACATTCCTGTCAAAAGTCTTCCCACCGTGATGAGCCAGCCAATCCAAGTTCCGGTCTGAGAATCTGCGCTCGAGAATAGTGACCTCATCTACCAGCTCAGGAGGTGTTGCAGGAACAATGCGATCACGGCGATAGACTCCCTCTCGCGAAGTAATACGCCAGCCTTCGGTCGAGTACTCTAGCCTCGTCACCATGACCACATCGACGACACAGTCGTATCGCTGGCCTTGCATCTCGAAAGATGCATTCACCGTGCCGAGAGATTTGGTCAAGGCTTTGCCGTTGTTGATGTCGATGACGGCTGGGGATACTGTGTGGAAGGAGTCGAAGAATTTACCCGGCGTGTTCTTGGTGAGTTCGATGAAGCCGTCGATGTCGCCGTGATAGCTGCCGACGATTAGCGAGATGTCTCTGACAAAGTGAGGAACGTCGAACAGTGATGTGTGAATCTCAGTCTTCTTTGGGTCGGGATGGTACGTTCTGCGCCAGTCTTCCCATTCTCCGTGATCCCTATGAAATCTCTCTCGGATGATGATCGATCGTATCTCGGATTCGTCCAGGAATTGCTGCAGTCGGACGTCCGCCATGTTCGCTCTTTGAGCTAGCAGAGTCTGTGGAAGTCTTGACTTCGTTGTATGAACAGAGCTTAATGGTCAGGCTGTGAATATATATGGTGCCACAAGCGGCCCGAGAGAGCGTGAAGATGCCGATCGGCTCGCAATCGGCTGGCTTGCAGTACATCTTCTTGTGACGTCTTCCCCGGGTCCGCAACGGCTTTGAAACCCGAAAGAGAGGAGGAGATGTGAGTAGACATCATGGAAGCAATGTTGTCTATCTGTTCAATTACAATTTTACCACCACCTTGGCAGCACTCACTCCCTCCCGCAAGAAATCCAGGCCCTTCTGAATGCTTTCCAGCCCTTCGCCCACAATCATTGCATCAGGCTTGCATTTGAACGAACCATCTTTCAGCGCCTGCGCCATCCACTGATGGCCCTGACCATACGTCTTGCTTTGTACCAAATTTAAGATGTTTACTGCACCAGTCAGCAATGTTCGAGTCACCATCGATTGAACTTACTTCGCTGAGTTTCGACCCCGTCAATCTCCGCTGGCTGCAGAACAGCCACGATCTTCTTCGTGCCCTCGACTTGCTTCAGGATCCTCGCACAGGCTGGTATCGTCTTGCCGCTGTCTGCGACGCAGTCAAGCGCACCCATGAGAGGCTTTCCCTCCAGCGCTTGTACGATCTCGCTTTCAACATTCTCACTGCCATAATCGAACACCGCTGTGGCTCCCAGGGACTTGCAGAGATCATGGTTGCGAGGACTGGCAGTCGCATATACTTTATATCCTGCAGCGCAGGCCATCTGAATAGCAGCGCAGCCAACGCTCGAGCTCCCTCCCCATATCAAGACGGCACCACCGGTGGACTTTGTTGTCGTCAATCCAGGAATGGGAAGACCAAGCTGTACGAACAGCCCGGCCATGGCTGTATCACAAGCAAGCGGCAGTACCACAGCCTTGTCCAGCTCAATCTCATCCGGAACAGGCGTTGGAACCCAGTCAGGAACAACGACGAAGTTTTGGAACGCTGCCTTTGCAGGTTTTCCAATTGCTGCTCCGAAGGTGTGAGCAATCAGACGATCGCCAACTTTCCAATTCGTCACTCCTGGACCAACTTCAACCACTGTGCCAGCCACATCGCTGCCGAGGATTGTGGGATATTTGATCTCGTTGCCTCCAACTGGTGGATTGTAGTCTTGGATCTTGTACTCCTGTTTATACGATCAGCAGGGTCGGCAGAACGACTATTGGTCGTCGTACCAAGGGGTTGATCGCCACAGCAGCTGCCTTCACAACAATTTCATTGGCCTCAGGTGGAGTGTATGGAGCTTCGGCGACCTCAAAATGTTGTTTGGGAGCCTGAATCCACGCAGCAGCGTTTGAAGGCATGTTGATGACGGAGATGCTTGGGAACTGGCGAGAGTGTATGCCCGGGGGTCTGGCTGTGATGTATCTGCTAATTGGCGGGACTTGGTAGCTCGTCCTTTCTCAACTTATATGCAGTCGATGTCTTCTCCGATGAGTCGACTATCTCCGCTCCTTAAAATTCGAAGACACGAAGCGGCTGAAGTGAAAACAATCGCAAGGATGGCGTTCTGCAAAGACATCATGTTTCTTGTGCTCGCTTGCACCCAAAAGCGCTCGATGGAGGTATCTCGTACAGCCGTGCCCTCAGTCTACTAGCAAAGTTTGTCAGTGATGAATGATCTCAGCAATGTAGTCGATGGAGTTTGGCGTGATATCTTTCTCGCAATGGATGCCACGACCGGAGCAATGAGGATTCCATGGACGGAGGTTGCTCTCCTATCTCCGAATCCTTCTCTGCGTAACCGAGGCTAACACTGATGTTCTTGACATAAACACTAAGCAGACGGAAAAGGTATCAGACCGATGTTGCTAAGCTCTTACATTGCGAATATGAAAGATCACGAATCACTCCCTGCTTGACGGCAGCGAGCAGCAACCTGTACGACGCCCGCATCTTCCTCCTGCTAATCAGCCCAGACGCCCTTCATGTGGCTTGGACTCTCCGTAGTACGCCTGCAGAGCATTGCTCTTCCAGATATCGATTTGTCTCTGTCGATAAGTGTCTTCCTCGCAATGGACATCAAGACTTGAGTCCGACGCATTGAAGACATAGTTCTTTGCACTCGTACTATACTCTGGCCAATGCGGCGTTTCAGCAACTACTAATGTCAGATAATCAAACCATGATAAAGGCAGCTAACTCACGTATTAGACTATTCGGATCCAATGAATAGGCGAAGCTGATGAACTTGCTAGCCATAACTCTGCTCAAGTACTCATGCGAGGGCACGGGCTTAACGGGCGGGTAGAAATCGATTGGCGTAGTGAAGTTCGCCGGGAGCCTGATATCATAGGCCAAGTCGGCACCATGAATCGAGAAGCCTGGTCCCAGATTGTTCCAATACTGGATGGGAATGCTCGTTGGATCAGCTGCAAAGCGATAGCTATATGTCGGAAGGCCCAGTGCAGACCACTTCTCAGCAACGATCCGACGACCAACATCTGCGAAGTAGTCTCCTAAGATTGCAGCCGTCCGACGATACTGCGATGTGCAGGAGAGGTTGGCGGCTCGCATTGCTTCGCAAAAGGGGTAGTCTGGTGGCAACGAGTAGGGAGGAGCTAGGTCTCCTTGAGGATACGCTTCCAGTAAGGCATCGATCGTGCTGTTGTCGAGCGCTGGGAAGAAGCTGACCAGCAAGCTGCGAAGGCCAGCCTCATCGTTTGGAGCACCGCCGAGGATGTTGACGGCGAAGAGACCTTCGTCCGCATTCGCCCCAATCATGGCCGGCACTCGGTGCACATTGCCATGCTCAAGCTCGAGGAATGGCTCTCTTCTGAAGAAGTCACCGTCGATCACCGGTCCAAGATTGGGAACCGTGGTTTCGAATGGGTAGAGAGCTTCGATGGGAGCTTTTCGGAGACATTCCAGTGAGTTGGTGCCTTTTGAGCAATTTGCGTGGTTGACGATCTGGTCGAACTCCGTGTTCAGCTTGTAAGAGAACTTTGGATTGCACGTTCCCACAATGCTGCCGCTGGACATGACTGCTGCTCGGAACAAGCCCACACTGCCTTTCCCACCGTAAGAGACCAAATGTGAGCCAACACTGCATCCACCAGCACTCTCGCCCCAGATTGTAACTTTAGAGGAATCGCCGCCGAAAGCCTCAATGTTCTCCTGAATCCATTGAAGCGCCAAACGTTGGTCTTTGAGACCGAGATTGGAAATGCCGGCCTCGAGCGACACATTGCCGACCGGAAAGCCAAAGAACCCTAGTCGATAGTTGAGGCTTACTGCCATGATGGGTTGCCGATTCTCCACGCTCGTTTGGACAATGTACGACAAGTTCCACATGGGGTCGGCGTTGGAGCCTTGCGTGAAGCCGCCGCCGTAGATCCAGACCAGCACCGGAAGATCGCCGTGGACGTTGCTCGGACGCACGATGTTGAGATTCAAACAGTCCTCGCCTTGGGTCAAGTCCAAAAGCTGGTTTGATCCCGAGCCATAGCACGTAGTGCCATATTCGACTGCGTCAAAGGTTTCTCGCCAATTGTGAGAGATTGGCCGTGGGTTGTCCAGTCGAGGAGCTTCGGCAAATGGTATACCTAGAAAGGCATCTTGTTTGAACTTTTCGAGATGTCGCCCGCGGATGGTTCCATTTCTGGTTTCAGCTATCGGTGTACGGTCACTCGAGGATGGGCCATAGCTCTCCGCCTGGCCAAAGTGAAGAAGCGGCAGAAGCGAGACGGTCCACTGCATTGCGTGCATGCTGAAGTTGAAATGGAAGAAAGGTATTTAACAACATCATGAGCTGAAAGTCTACAGATTCTCGAGTTTCACAAGCACGTCACCAAGGAACTGCGGATGTGAGGGCAGCTGCGGCTGAGTCGGTAGAATACGAGCAATGCACCTTGCTAAGAATGTTCGACACTAATCCTCGCATATTGTCTCGATTTGGATGGCCTCGAAACTTGAAAGCTCTGGGTGAGAAGACGAGGAGACGCCCATGAGTCTTTTCAATACCATTGGGTCCCAATATTAACTTGTCTCAATCGAAACGTAGGTCGCTGTTCCTGGACCGTCTCCGATCACATCTTCGTCGATGCATGTTCGAAGGACTGGGGAATTTCAGAGTCTCCTTCGTCCGCGCTCGGCTCAGCGTCATGTTCTGGTGTAGCACGCCGGTCTGCATCGATTTCGACATCCTCCAGCATCGCCTCACCTCTCTTCGCAGCCGCGATCCGCATCCTCCGAATCTTTCTCGTTTGCTGCTCGGTCACTCTCGTAGCCCACCAAGTCCAGCAGGTTACAACAATGCAAGCTCCCACAAAAGCCATGGCAATTGCAAAGGAAGTCGTATAGTGCGGTCCATACTTTGACTGAAAGATTTGAGGTCCAGCCGCATATCCTATCTGTCCGTACGAGTTGGAGAAGGCGATGGCAAACGCCGATCCAGTCGCTTTGTTTGTCGTCTGCACTCGCCAAGGCCACATCATTGGGAACCAACTGTTTGAGATAGCGACTGAGATGATCGTCGCCGCGTACACGCCACCGGTGTTGGGGTAGGTGTACAGCACAGCGTAGCAGGCGAGAATGGCCACCAGGAATGTTAGGGGAATCGTTGGAGCCGGGACCACAGCAAAGTCGCTAACATAGCTCGCGACAGCTATGATCAGGATCGCAAGAACGGCGGGTGGAATGAGGAGCAGCTGCGTCTTTGCAATCGTGCTGGCCATAGCATTAGCACCAACCCAAGTTGAAGAAACACTTCGTACTTACGTAAAGCCCAAGTCGGCGATGATCGTTGGCTGCCAGAACGACAACCCGGACGTGCCCACTGTCATCGTGGTCCAGACCAGAGTGAACAGCCACATGCGCTTGTCCTTGCAAGCTTCCACAATCTCTTGCCACTTGAAGTCGGCTTCGGACGCTCTTGGGGCATTGGCCGGTAGCCTCGCTTGGATGAACGACTTCTCCGTTTCATTGAGCCACTTGGCTTGTTCGGGAAAGTCTGGTAGGACAAACCAAACGATAGTTCCAAAGGCGATTGTGATGATGCCTTCGACGAGGAAGAGCCATTGCCATTCAGACAGACCACACCGGCCAGAGATTGTATCGAAGCCAAAGGCGAGGATCCCGCCAATGACGTTGGAGAAGTTTCCCAGTAGGTAGAAGTACCACAGTCGCAAAGTCATCTCATCGGCTCGATACCAGTATGTCAGCTGCAAGATGACTCCAGGGAACATACCCGCCTCAGCCTACTCTGCTGTCAGCCATATGCTCAAGATGGAGACGAGTAGCACTTACAAGAAGGAGAAAGAATCTCGCCGCATACAGACCGCCTTTCGTGGAAACGGCTGCATGGCAGGCCAGTACGATCCCCCAAGACACCATTATCCTTGCTTGCCATCGTGAAGGCAGCAGTCTTTTGAGAAGCAAGTTAGATGGCAGTTCGAACACAATAAAAGGAATGAAGTAGATGGTGCTGACGAAGTTGTAGTCATCTGCAGACATGCCAAGTTGTGTGAGGATGTTCCGATCTGTTCCCTTGTTCATGATCCGGGCGTTAGCGGCATTGTTGGCATCGATGTTCTTGACCATGAGAATCAAAGCCAGGAGAGGCATGAGACGGAGGTCGACTTTTCGTAATAGCTTTTTCTCTTCCTCTTCTGTCAGCAAGGCTCTTGCTTTCATCCGCTCTGCATCGAAGCCGTGGATGTCGTGATTGGAACCATCATCTGCAATCTCGACAGCCTGTCCGCGGGGCACGATATGAAGGTCTGCCATGAGAGAAATAGGGACCTGTCCTGGGAGGCTCAGAGCATCAGCCGAAAGATGTTCAAGTTGAGTGCAAGCCCAGAGCGAGACTTCGTCGCATCCACGCGAGCTTATGATGATCTTGTCTAATCTTATCAGATCAGCTCAAGTGAATGTTACATGGCAGAAGCAGGATGAGAATACTTGGCAACGATTGGACAGAGCAGTGACTGCTGATTTTTGAGTTCGAAACGTACCTTGCGAATGCGAGGTACATGTGGCATTTCTCCACCTTGATGGAATTCTGACAGTCTTCTGTGCAGGACGAGCATTGGTGATGGATGTATTGCACCAACGACGCATCATTCCTTCTGAAGCGATGGCATCAGACAGCGACCATAGCGCTGCTTCAAGGCAGCATTTCGAAACGGGAGCCGCCGGGTATGAGAGAGCGAGCGGCGGATCCACGAGTAGCATAGCAATGCACTTCGCTACACTCGCTGGAGACATCAAGGAGGAGTCCCATATTCTTGATCTTGCAGCCGGACCAGGTGTTGTGTTGGACGCCCTGTTCGACTGTCAAATTACCAAGCACGCGGCAAGGCTGGCGAGGTACACCATTGCTGAGCCAGCGGTATCGATGCTGGATATCGTCCGATTCAAAGCTTCTTCAAAATGGCCCATCGAGCAAGACCGTATCTCAATACACAATCTCTCTGCGGACGATCTGGCAGATACTGTTCTCTTCTCGAACAGTACATTCACGCATGTCTTATGCAATTTCGGCTTCATGTTCTTCCCAGATCCAGAGGGCGCAGCGAGGAACATCCACCGACTGTTGAAGCCTGGTGGCAGAGCTTTGATATCCACATTTACGCATGTTGGATACTGGCCGGCTGTTGAGAGAGCCGTCTTGGTGATCAAACCCGATGGACCAGCTTTCCAGCCGCCGTTCCCAATAGCCTGGACGGACGAAGGTCACTTGAGCACGATAATGCGAGCTGGGGGGTTCGGAAACGTACAATCTTCAGTCGTAGAGTGCAAAATGCGTCTTCCGTCCCTCGAAGAGCTCGCAACAAACACTGCTCGACGATTTGAAGGACTCTTTCGGGACCAAGGCTGGACAGAGGCGGATCTGCACATGTTTCGGTCGAAGGTGATGGAGAAATTGGCCGAAGACCGGGATAATGTTGTACTGACAGAAGATGGCGTCCAGGTCAAGATGGTGGCCAGCATTGCGTTATGCGAAAAAATTACTTGACAAGAGAACTGATCAAAGAATTGTAGTATGGAAGCTGAGGCCTGCGGAGAGCCGGCGACCGGTGACCACACCTTTCACGAAGTGTACTAGTCGGCTTGATTCCGGTGCTGTTGAATGAGCCAAGGCTGGGACGGGTATTTAAGGATACGAAGCTGAAAATGGTCCAGAAAGCTCGATTTCAGGCTGACAGGGCATCTTCATAAGATACGATAGTGATGAAACACCCCCGGCATGACAATGCTCCCGACCACAAGTAGGATCGAAGGCGGCCCGTGTCGAAAAGCTGGCGAGTTCGTCGAGCTCGTGGTGTATGCCGTTGTGGGTGTTGATGCAGTCATGGAAGTGATGGAACTGGGCAGGTCTGATGTCTCGCTCGCAGGAGTGGAATCTTCGGAAAATGAGTCCACAGATGTTGAGCTGGATGGTGAATCTGGCGAGGAGGCCGGCATGGGCGCTTCCGTTGGAGCAGGAGTGTCCACAGGAGCGTCAGGCTGCGTTGCTTGCGCCATTGGTACTCCACTTCCAGCCACCGTGGCCGCGAACTTGACGGCATCGACATCAAGCGTGCAGTACTCCGTGTAACTCGAAGCCGTCTCCGCTATGCTGCACCAATAGTCATCCGATGAGCAAGCATAGTCATTGTTCCAACCCAAAGCACATCCGGCTGCCATGGAGTTCCACATGTCCGGCACATAGTACGAACGAGAGTAGCACCCGCATCCATCACCGCCATCGGTACAATACTCTGCGAGAGATAGCCACAAGTCGCACACGTAGACTGCCTGGTTGGGCGCAAAGATCGAGGTGACGATTTGTGGCTCGGGCAAGCTATCATCTTGTCGCGGGAATCGTAGTGGCTGACCCGTGAGTGGAAGTTGATTCTCTTGGTACGGAGGCTGATTGGCCTTGAACGGTTGATCGTCTCCCTCTTCTCCAGCATACACGTTATTGGCCGTATCGAGAAGGAAGCTGTACTCCGGAATCGTAACGAAGAACGTGAAGACTTTTGCGAAGAAATTGGCTGCCGCCGGCTCTCCAAAATCTGCGCAAGAATCAGTAGTGCTCACAAGATTTTCAAGAATACATTCTTACTCCAGTACAGTTGATCCTGGTCTTCTGCCGCCCTACCGAGGTCGTACTCCGCCACGTCAGCTTCGGTGGGTTTGAATCTGGCTGGTGGCCTGGCCGGGAGCTCTGGATATTCTATATCGTGTCCTGTCCTTCTGCTGCCGCGACCTCCACTTCCTCGCCCTCCTGCTCCGCTTCCGCCTGGCTTCTCTGCCAGGACCGGAACGCTGCCATTTTGAAGAAAGGCCTGTGACGTTGATATGAGGCAAATAAAAAGGGCGGTGAAGCTCCAAAAAGCACTTCGTCTCTTCATGTTGGTGATGTAAGGTTGTAGGTGAGTTTCAAGAGGACAGAGAGTGCCGTCTCCATGTGTTGCGGGCCGTGTTGATACTCCCCGGTCGGCGGGTCGCACTCTTACGTTCAACGACAGAAGTCAGTCAGATTTGACTTCCACCAGTGCACGCAACCGGGATGAAGCCGAAGAGGCGCAGCTCCTTGATTGGAGCTTGTTGGCCCCCAATGTTTGGATGTCTCCACAAGGCTGAGTTCAGCCGCACCCCAACGCTCCTTCCCATCATGGCTTCTCCTTTGGGACAGCGCTCATTCCCAGCCCCAAAGCAATTCCAAATTGAGATTTGAACCCAACAAGCCTCTTGAACCACATCACAACTCAAACAGAGACAATATGTGCATCGACTAGATATCACCTTGTCTCGCCACCAGATGAGATGCGCACAAAACTTGCCTATCGACCTCTGAACATCGACCAGCAAGAAATCCGAGTGCTCGAACTTTCTCCCGCGCAAACTGAACGAAAACCCCTGACAGGCAGACTACGACATGTTTCCTTAGCTACAGCAGACTTCGATGCCATCTCATACGTCTGGGGCCAGCAGGACGTTGACCGGTCAGCCATACGACTCCGCTATAGAAGCACCCGCTTCCCGCTGAGCAGACGCTTCAGGATCGAAATTGGCAGCAACCTATCCCGAGCTCTTCGATGCTTGCGAAGGACGGATCGCAAAGTTACACTATGGACTGACAGACTCTGCATCAACCAGGACGATGATTCGCGGGAGAAGGGCCAGCAAGTGGCCATGATGAAGCAGATATACGCTCGAGCGAGAACGGTGCATGCCTGGCTTGGTCCCAGTTATGGAGAACCCGAGACCATACCAGGCCTTCTTGTTACTGCAATTCGTATTTCGAAGCTCATATGGAGCCAATCACAGAGTATCACCGCCGGTCAGAAGCCTACAACAGAGAATCAATGGCTCGAGGCGTGCTTCGCTCTCGCCAACCTGTCCTCCGTGAGTCCAGAGCCTACCAAGTGGGACAGCTGGGCAAGGGCATTACAGATGCTTGTCAGATCGAATCCCTCCTTCTCGGGGAATCTCAAATCTTTCCAAGCACTGGCTGGCCTGCCTTACTTCTCGAGGATCTGGATCTTGCAAGAGACTGGACGGGCGAAATCTTTGACCTTCCATTATGGAGATGAGAAAGTGCCTCATCTACAGCTCCTACTTGCACTATGCTTGGCATACTCGCTGCGCTTTGACTCAGAGATCAGTCAAGCAAAGTCACTGGCTCATTTTGACGGTCGGTTTCTGGCATGTCTCACAGCACGAGCGACATGTTCACAGCAACGCTCAGTCCAAGACGTACTGCAAGCCGCTTACTTGAGTCCTCGACCTACTCATAAAGCTACGAACCCACGAGATCTAATCTATGCTCGACTGGGACTCGCCAGCGACGCAGCTTTTGACCGCGACGATATTCAGGTAGACTACACGGCAAAGATAGACAAAGTCTACACCTTCACATCTCGGCTGCTGCTTCGCAAAGGCTTCACGGATCATCTTGTCGCCTTCAAGCCTTACGCTCACCAACGTTTGGCCGCAACCAGTCCGTTGGAGAAGATTACCAGCGATTCGAATCTTCCCACCTGGGCGTATGCCTGGCATGTTGATGGCTCAAATACATTCACCAGATACGACGCTGCGAAAGGCACAACACCGAGCGTCAACTTCAAGACTTCTTCCCTCGCAGAATTTGGAGAAGTGCTAGAGATGCAAGGCTGTCATATCGGCTCTGTGCAACACCGCGGTGAGCGTTTTTCCGATCTGGTGATGAAAGCTGGTATGGGAGCAGACGAGATCGAGAAAGCAACTCTATCAACCGGAAATTCAACACTCTCAATTGATGACAGGCCAAACCTCCTTGCCAAAATACAAGCCGCCCATGCAAGGCTAAAAGTCGAAGTCTCGGATGCCCAGATAGAAATGCTCTTCAAAGAAGATGAGATTCAAATGGCACGTTTCTGGTATTGGTGGCTCTTATGGGTTGAAGAAGTGGTAAAATCAACGATGAACATGGCTTCGCGGCGTCATCAACAACGGGATCGCAGAGAAGAAGACAATTTGGCCGAGCTTCTCTTTCGCGAGGCATCTGCCCAGCTCGACACAACAATCGTTGCAGAAGCGTTTGGGACACTTGGGGATGTGACAACACTTGTGAATCTCCAACGTTGGCACAGCCTGCTACATGTCGACGATTCTCGAAAACGTGCGGTTGGCATCGAACTGATGGAGTCGTTCTTCCGTTCGGCTTGGGGAATGCGAGTGGCAGTGCTTGACACTGGTCATCTTTGTTACGTCCCCGAAGCAACAAATGAAAGAGACGAAGTGGTGGTACTCCATGGCGTAAAAGCTCCTTTGGTGCTTCGTGCGAAGAAAGACGAGAGTGGCATTCAGACGATCGTCGGACCAACACATGTGCGGGGCATCATGGAGGGAGAGCTCATGAAGAGAGGTCTTCCGGAGGAGACGTATGTTCTTCTGTGATTGCAAGAATGGCAAGGACCAATTAAGATCAAGGTGGTAAGCTGCTCAGAGAAAGTGTTTTACTTCAAACTGGCGCTCTGGTCAATCATGCACAAAGCGCGAGCTTTACTTTAGCCGTAGCATTAGGATGCATGATCACTCTCGCCCTCCTATAAGGAACTGCGAATCATCGGTGCCTCGGTGTGGTATGCGAAGTACCTTCCATATCCGTGCAGCTGTGGAGGCTCATCTGCAGCTGACGAGGTTTCTTACAGGATGTTATTGGCAAGCTTCCTGCCGTGATCGACTGCAAGACGGAACTTTCGAGCATGACCTGCATCTGCAACTTCCTCGCCGTCATGATCTTACGCTAAGCCTTTATTTTGGCAAGAGCTCAGACGCACTTTCTTCATTTCTCAGAGAACAAAGCATCTCGCAGTCACAATGGAAATAGTTGCTACTGGGCTGCTGGCCATCGCCGTTGCCTTTCTATTGAGCAGAGCATACCTCGGAGCATACAACTACTTCCTACATCCGCTTCGTCGTTTTCCCGGGCCAAAAACTGCTGCAACGACAGCCTGGTACAAGACATGGCAAGAAGTGTTTCTTGGCCGATCATGGGTCGAAGTACTCAAAGAGCTGCACGACACATATGGAGACCTTGTCCGAGTTGGCCCAAATGAGGTCAGTCTGAGGACATACACGATCCGTCGTGAGCTTTGACTAACCAAACGATAGCTACATTTCTCAAAGCCGGCAGCATACAACGACATCTACAACAACTCCAATCGATGGGACAAGGAGTCCACGCTATACCGCTCCTTTGGCGAAGACAGATCATCTTTTGGCTTCCTGACGTACAAAGAAGCAAAACAGCGGAAAGACGTCCTCGCTCCACTATTCGCAAAGCGGGCGGTAATCAATTTGCAAAGCCTGGTCACCGAGAAGATCGATCGACTTTGCTCAGCCCTGACTGCTGCCAATGCGGCTGGAAATTCTTCTGATATCCTCTACGCCTTGCGCTGTTTCACGGCAGACACCATCATTTCATTCTGCTTCGCCCAAGATGTCCATGCCGTTGAAGCACCCGAATTTCGAGCACCCATCGTCGTCGCAATGGATGCTGCATTGGGATCGTTCACCGTCTTTCGGAACTTCGAATACGTACGACGAGCAGTCTTCAGTTTTCCGGGCTGGTTTACGAAGCTTACGACGCCTCCCATGGCTGGATTGATCGATCTGCAAGAACTGCTTGGGGCTCAAGTCACCAGGGTCGTCAACGAGCCGGAGTCACTGAGAGACTCGCCCTGGCCGATAATATACAATCGACTGCTGGATCCAGAAGCGAGCAAGACAGCTCCAGTTCCATCCCCTGGAAGCCTGTATGAAGAGGCTCAAGCTTTGCTGTTCGGTGGAGCCGACTCGGCTGGAAATACGACAGCGATTGGACTACTGCATGTCGTTCAAGATCCCACGATGTACAGGAAGCTGAAGAAAGAGATCCAGTTCAGCTGGCCTGAATTGCACAATCCTCCAGCATTCGAACAGCTGGAGAAACTACCTTATCTGTCGGCTGTCATAAAAGAGAGCCTCCGTATTGCCCCTGGAGTTCCAGCTCCTCTTCTGCGAGTCGTACCAATAACCGGAGCGATGATCGACGGTCAGTCAATCCCACCTGGAACAATAGTTGGAATGAGCAGTATCTTCGTCCATAACTCCTTCGACATCTTCTCACACCCGGAGACGTTCGACCCAGATCGATGGCTACAGCCGGACTCGTCCAAGCTTGAGCAATGGCTGGTCGCCTTCTCCAAAGGCCCTCGAGCATGTCTGGGTCAGAATCTCGCCATGTGCGAGTTGTATCTCGGCTTCGCTCATTTGCTTCGCAAGTTTGATATCAGTGTTGATGAGGCGCATAAAGAGTCTCCGAAGTGGAAGGAAGCATTTCTCCCGGCGTTTGAGAGCGAGCATCCCAGAGCGTTCTTCAAGCCTGTGAATCAATAGCACACCCAAAAGAGGTATAACGAGGGCTGAGACGGGTTCTAGAAGACTATAGGGCTTTGAGGAGGCTGCAGGAAATGAAACGGCACGAAATGATGAACATGGCTGAGGTGACAACGACGTCTGCTGTTGCGACGATCCTGATGATTGGTTGATTTGGAAACAGGAATGAACAAGTCTTGCATGGCTGCTGTGCAACACCAGAACCATCGTCACGCATGGCCTCATCCCACGAGGTCGTGGGGTACCTGAAGCATGCACCAATGATTCGATCAAAGCTGCATCCGCGGGTCCAGACCTTCCATGTGGCTGTTGCCAGCCACACTGTTTCTTCTTTCAGCCTCTGCAACACTGTTTCATATCGAAGGGTTCTTTCAACTGTGGTGAAGACTGTGCCGACAACTCCATCGTACATGAGGATGCTATCGAGTCCTCGTGGAACCCGCAGCGCCGAGGTCAAGTCGCCAGGCTGCAGCTCTTCATCCTCCAGCCGCCGAGAACACCCCAACTGTTCCAAATGGATCACGACGTCAAATGCCAGTACCGCGCTAAATACTGAGATCGCCGACCGATCCAGGCGAGTCATCCTTGACCAAGCTAGCGGTCTTCCTACAGTGTGCGCCGCCTGCAAGAAGGTCTTCGCTGGGGCCAAGGTAGTAAAAGATCCGTCGTCCATGTCTGGCGCCGGATCGGCCGTCATACTGCAGAACAAGGTCTGGCATGGAATCGGAGATCTTCATTCGAGACCGGAAGACCTGTACAAGGCTGCTCATAATGGCTGCTACATCTGCCATTTTATCACAGATCCTGCACAAAACTCAACGGTGGTTGACTTTATGGTCGAGCTGGGCATGCTTGAAGATAAGGAGCCAGAGCGACCAAAGTCATACTTAACCATTGTTGTCGCCTTTCGAGACGCAAGACCCAAGATTCGAACATTGTGGCTTTGTGTCGAATCTGAAGCCAGCTACAGGAGAGAAAGGGATCAGATCTCCACTGTAAAGTCGTACACTGGCGACCCTGAAGTTCTCTCTGTCGCCAAGCAGTGGTTTGAAACTTGTCAGCGAGATCACGAGGCCTGTGCCATGGATGTCGAGCCAGACTGGTATCCTTCCCGTCTGCTTCACCTTTACCGCGGGCGGGCACAGTTGATCGAGACTCACAAGAGCGTTGTCCAAGGGCCGTACGCAACATTGAGTCATTGCTGGGGAGTCAAACACTTTCAAAACTTGACGACGGAAAGCTACAATCGATTTCAAAAGGGTATATGTATCGCCAACTTCCCTCCAACATTTCGACACGCAATGAAGACTTGTCTGCATCTGGGGGTCTACTTGCTATGGATCGACAGTTTTTGCATTGTTCAGGGACGGGATGAGCGAGCTCTTGCAGACTGGGAAGTTGAATCGCCGCAAATGCTGAAGGTCTATGCCAATGGCTGCTTCAATATCGCCGCTGCCTGGGGCTCAGGTCCGCAGAACAGATGCTTCATTCACCGTCATACTCGGCTGCCAATTCCCTTGGTATATTGTGCGTCTTCTACAAGTGACGAGCGAGCTTGTTTCACAATTCAAGACCGCCGCCCTGTCGGACATGTACTACTCAATCACAATGGAAGCCGTAGCGAAAAGCATGAGAAGCTGTGGACACGCGGTTGGGTTTTCCAGGAGCAATTATCCTGTCGACGGCTCCTTCAATTCGGATTGAACGGGATTCGATGGTCCTGCAGGGAGAGTAACTTGCAAGAAGTAGAGGAGAAGGGAAGTCACGGAAATCTTTTGGAAGGCAATACCCCGGGCAAGCTTCAGAAGGAGTTGACTTCTACCTCCCAAGTCAGGCGCGGTCCTTCGAAGGAAAGAAGCAGCCACGTGCAATCCCGTTACCGAGCGGGTAGTAGCGTGAATCTTGATTGATGTGGGGTCTGTGCGTAGTCTTCTGCGATTTTCTGAGCCCATACTGAGAGCTGCCAAGACATGACTTTGCCAGCCCTCTCGGGTTGTTTGACCCCCTTCCCAACGTCGCATCAATATGATTTTTGCATCATTGTCTTCGCAATGTCTTGCTCTACAACCTCCAAGTGTTAAATCTTTGTGTTTGCGACGGGTTGTTGAGTTCGCAATTTTGGAAGTGTCAAAATAGCCAGCCTGCACAAAAGATCCTCAGACCCTTGCTGCGCAAGGAAGCTGATTGGCCGCAAATATAACCTCCGAACTAGCGGCCGAGCTTCCGGCGCTAAAAGCAAGGGTCTGACTTGGGAGGTAGGTTGACTTACGAGATAACGGGACCAACATGGGAAGGGCTAATTGTGGACTATACTACAAGGAGTTTGACCTACCCAGCCAAAGACAAGGTTCGCGCTTTTCAAGGTATCATTGACCAGATGGAGCGTTCTCACAACATGCGGATCATCTACGGCCACAAGACTGACGACATGCTACAATCGCTAACATGGCGGCCAAAAACTGTCCAAAGGAACGGCCGTAAGGTCCCCTCCACTCACAAACGTCTCCCGACCGCACCTACATGGAGCTGGGCAAGTCATGAAGGTTTAACAAGCTATGGGAGTCTTCTCATGACCAAGTTTTTGAGATTTGCTGTGGTGCTCTCCACAGCCCTGGACGGCAGCGTCGTTCATGGTGACGACCGAGCTTTGATACTGATTGGTAGACTTCTTGACGGCTCTATCGTCCGACGCGATGCTGAGATCCGAAATCATTGCAGCATAGACGTCGCTGGGAGCGGAACCGACGCCGTCTTTGACGACGAGGCTGAGCTTGATGAGATTCAGCATCAGGGGCAGCAGCTTTGGGCCTTACCTCTAAGCAATGTGTTGGACAACAGTATACCTGCGAAGGAGAGCCACTCAAACGCCCCCTTTCGGCTCTCGAGGGCGGAAGTTGCAATGCTACTTTTGGTCAAAGCATCCAGTGAAGAATTTCGAAGGGTTGGTCTTGCTGTGGCATGGGCGATGACGACAAGAGAAAACTTCAGCGAGCAGGGAAAGCTCGTACGGATTTCAAGAGAAGAAGTTAGCAAGTGGTTGCTAGAGTTCAACACCACACGACCCAAGGTGGTTGTAGTCAGGTGAGTTGCAGAGGAGAGACAGCATGAGTCCATTCAGAAGCTAGCACAGCAGCGGCGGGGAGCCCACGAGACGAACATGAAGTTCTAATTCGGTTGGAGATGGCAACAGTAGTACGGCTTCTGCATCGTTATCATCCCAGATCCTTGGTGATCCCCGAGCTCAGCGAATAAACCAGTGTACGAAAGGGACAAACTGAAAGATCCGCCTCCCAGTCCCTCGCTCCTCACTTCTGTCCTTCTCGTTTCTCGGAATAGGTGGTGTTGTATTCCTCGTAGCAATTCCAATCCCCAGAGTGAAGAACGTAACAAGCCATTCCATCAGTGACTGCATGAACAGTCTGATCGTTTCGCTTCCGTCAAACGGCGACAGCGAAGGTGAATCATCGAACGCCAGTAGCATCGAATAGACGATCCGTACAGCAAGCAGCATCAGCATGATGAGGATCGAAGCGACGACAAGCTTCAGCCGTTCAGTTTCGTGGGTCCTTGAGCCTCGGTAGCGTGTCGTCCGGATAGCGATGACAAGGGCACTGCCAACAGTACAGACATAAGAGGCCAGATAGAGACAAACTCCAGCCTGAAAGACCGCCGTAGGATTCCATTCCCCTCCAGAAGCAGCTCCTTTGAAAGACGTAACCCCTCCAGCAATACCCACAGCAGTCGCAACAACAGTAACCAGATCAAACGTAACAAGCGCTCGATACGTCTGACTCTTCTCCACATGCGTGACGAGAAACTTGTTGCACTGCCGAAGAAGGCTGGTGGTGATTAAGAGCAGAGGCCCAAGGCCGATGGCATTGCAAATGGCGGCGCCGATGAAGAGGTGTTTGTCGAAAGATCCTGAAGTCTCGAGTGAGATTTGGAGACTGCTGCCGACAATTCGAAGAGCGGAGAAAGTGATGAGGAAGAACCAGGCGTTGTAGAGGCCGAAGCTGGGGCGGGCGAGGAAGAAAGGGGCGATGAGGATTTCGAGGGCGTATATGCCGAGGGTTACGGCTGCGACGATGCCGGAGTAGTCGAGAGACATGGTTGATGGCATGGAGTGTGTAGTGGTAGCACAAGTATTCTGGTGTTGGTGCTCTTGTATGGATCGTGTCGGAGGATTCGGCGTGCTGGCTTCCTGTCCAAGCAACCAGGGCGCATCGCTCACATTGCGACTCAAGCCGCTGCTCAAGCCCTTTCTCCAACACATCAAATACTGTCATGCTGTCTTGAGGCTGCATTGTTGGCGAGAACCTTTCAATTCTAAGTGTCTCTGCTGAAGCCAACTCATCACCAAGCCATCGGGGGTAACCTCCAACGCCATGGGCCAGGACAGCCTGATTCTCACGACGCGATGACTTCTGGTGCTCGGAGAATAGTTCCCGCGGGAGTGGGCAGAGAACATCGTTCGGACATCAACCAGACTTTCTGAATCACACCAAGATTATGTTCTGATCCGAAGGTCGACTTGCGAACCACTGCTCAATACCCTTATCTAATTCCGGATCAGCACTTTCAGCCCTTACAGCATTGCCAATTCGCCGAAAGAACGGAGGTCGGTCCTGTGACCTCTCCACAATGAGTCCCTCCACACGCAAGTATTTCCGGGATTTGCGAAGGAACATGGGAATGAAGTAATGCTCTCGGCCGTCGCTTGAAGATGGAAGATCTGGTCGTCCAAAGTCAGGCGACGTGTCGACGCCAGACCAAAGCGCGTCACTTTTACTGGTCGATAGCGGCCATCCAAAAGTGTTACCGTTTCGTTGAATTGGCTGAAGATAAGTAGGCATCAGTGAGCATCTAATCTCGAGCGATGCCTTCAGTCCGAAGTCGGGGTCTGATTCTTCGGCTGCTCCAGGTCGAAGCTCGACAACGTCGTACAGCGGCACTCCGCGGCCGGAAAGGAATTCTTCAAACTCGATGACCCCATCCATGGAGAGCCACGAGAAGGAAGGGATTTGGCGGTCGCACAGTTCGTCCAGGTCGGCAGCAGAGTGCCAGGGGACATCCACCTTCCAGAGGATTTGCTGCCGGAGATGGCCGTCAAACATACCCAGAATATATTTCCTTCCACTGATCTTTTCGATTTCCTTTGCAAGGCCGAGGATAGCGTGAGGCCTGTCATTGAGAAATGTAAGCCTACGCTCTGAGAATGCGTGCACAAGGCTCGTCCACTGGCTGCAGATCTCGCACTTATCGAAAGATGGAGAGCAGGTGGCGTGTGATCTGGCAATTCGATTTCGAAATGCCTTGTCTGCAAAGAACCTGTCCGCAGGATGTGCGTAAGGATACGCTTCCGTAACAGCCATCTTCTGGCACTCCCAAATAAGCTGGCCGCGAGTGAAATGAAGTACCCGAGGTGATAGCAGTCGTTCCTGAAATACCCAGGCCCTTTTGCTAAGGCTTCCCTCCGAAGCGACGCCGCGAAACACAGAGGCGTTGCTTATGGTGTAGGATCCTGGCGGCAGTCGACATTCGTAAGCTACATCTTCCGACAAGGTGATCTGCGTCGCAGTGGCGGCTCTCCGGTGTCGCTTTCTAAACAGCGGCTCGCGCGCGCTCGAGTTGTCAGAGGCAGCGAGATTGCACTTGGCACTCGCGTACACTTTGCTCATCAAATTTGCTTCAGATTCCCAGTCCGCCGGGTCGTCTTGTAAGATGCAAAGGCTGTCGATCCAGAGGTATCGGACATCAAGACGGGCACAGACCTGTGTAGCATCCTTGAAAGTTGGCGGAAGAAGGTTCTTGCTCATACCGGATTGCATCTCCGACAAGTTGCTGCGGGTAAGCTTGATAACACCTTTGCCGTCGCCCCAGCAGTGGCTGAGAGTAAGATAAGGCGGGTTAATGAAGTCCTTCGCGGGCAACACAATGCGGAACAGATCCGGGCCATCTGGCGGACTCAGATCGATCAGGCGAGTGGGCGCCCAGTCGGAGCCATCCTTCATGGCGCACTTATGATGCGTCTCACAGTTCTGAATCCAGTCAGCCGCTTTTTGCATGACATCCTCGTCGCCAGTAGTGGAAAGCTCATGGAGTCTAGCCATTTGCTCAGCTTGATGGTGCTGATCAATCGGCTTCGCGGGGCGAAGTTCGTGGACGCGATAAAAGTGGCGATGGATTTGGATATGAAATTTCTCAGCCCGAATGTAGAAATAACCGCTGGGGGCTTGTTGCAAATGCGAGAAAGGCTCGGCAGCGTCGCGGCTCTTCCAGACTCCCCACTGAGGGTGAGAAAGCTGATGTAGAATTAGACGGTCTGGATCGTACTCATGCCAAAGTTCCGAACAAAATACGCAGCCATGTCTCACTGAAGTAGCCAGGCTCTCGGCAGACCAATGGACAGGGAGTGCCGTCGACGTTCCCCTCCTTCCTTTGATCAGGGTTTCAATACAAAGATTGCATAGTCCAGTCTCTTGCACAGAGCGAAGAGCTGCCTCCGGCGACCGGGTCTTCTTCCGGGTACGTGAAGGCGTGGTAAAGGAAGCTTTCGTGTTGACATCCGGTAACGGGCGCTTCTGCTGAGAACGTGAAAGCGTGTTGATACGAGCTTTCCTCAGGGTTCGGGAGTTGGGGCTCGTCATGGCGCATGTATCTCGATTCCGATGGCCCTACTCCTACAGGATGCAAAGTCGAGTATAGGAGAGAGAAGAGGTCAGGACAGAGCTGGACTGAGTTATAGCGGCTCTGAACAGCACCCTCCACGCCTCAGGCATACGTCCGCCACAAGGCTTTTGCCACCTCCAATCAGGCCCGCTTGCCGGCGTCACGCGTGCAGCTGGCTGGCGGCGCAGTCAAAACCTTGGTAGACCGAATTTTGAATGACTTTTGGAGGTGATAGTGGGAGATTGCGACTTGGTCCCAGAGTAGACAGCACCTGTAGCGCTATTCATTAGTTCGTCAGCAAGCATTTCCCCAGACAAGACAAGGAGAGGAAGAAGAAATAGAGACGAGGTGGAAAATTTCGTCGTGTGCCGCAGACCTCTCTGATGTGGTTTGCTGGCCGATCAAGAAGCGATCAAGCTCCAGAACAGAATTCGAAGTCATCATCGTCCAAATGCTGCTCAAGACCGTGAATCTGGGTGGGATTTGGTGAAGAAGATCGAAAGAAAGAGCGAGGGGAAAGCAAACTTCACTCACGTCCGACTCTACCCAGATAGGCAGGATAAGCGGGACGGAGATAGGGCGCGATAGCTCCATCCAGCAGCATCACTAAACAATCACCTCTCTTCCCCAATTCCCCATGACTCTCAATCAATTCCCTTCAAACTTACCCATCGAGAGTTTGTGGTTGCTATACAAGGATGTCGGCGTCCAGAGACAACTTCTCCCCGGCGGGCTCGTGGCAGACCGAAACCGATGATGACGACATGGACTTTGAGGTGAGATGGACAGCATTGCTGATGATAGAAGCATCTATGAGGAGATGATGTATTTGAGGGCAATGCTGATGTTTTGGTGAAGCTCGCCAGCGACGAAATGACGCCGTCGGTCGAAGAGAACGACGACGAAGATGACGGCGAGGGCGAGACGACGCTGTATTTCGATGCCGAGGAGGGAACACTACGAGATGCCGATGGCGACGAAGTGACACTTGAGATGGGTACAGAAGATGAAGAAGAAGATCAGGAAGGAGAGCAAGGTGAAGGCAGCCGGACACCACAAGCCCAGCGACCGCAGACGATAACAAGTACGTCCAACACCACAACACCGCAGAGACCGAGCGGTCGACTACGGCGATTGAGCTCCGCAACGCAGTCTCGCGTGAGTCAAGCATGACATACTGATATGATTATATAGTAACGCAGCAGCAGATCCTGCAACTCCTCTCCCACGCCGGCATCCGCGGCATCTTCCCCTCGGGAGTCACCACCCGATCACAGTCCCGGAGGCAACACGTACAATTGGATGAGGATGGCGAAGAGGAGGATGATGAGGAGTCGTATCTCGGATATGGAGCCAGCAGGTCGAGAAGAAGGGCGAGGAGGACAGCAGCTGGTGATCGATACCCTCCGATTCCGTCAGAAGAGGGCAAGAAGTTGATGGAGAGCGGGACATTCGGCCGGAATGATCGATGTCAGCATACCAACTGTGGAGAGCCAATCTCGGACAACACCATGCGGAAGAGGAGAAAGCTGGCCCGGCGCATGTTCGACCGCGAGATGGGCGTGGAAAATCGTGGCCGATTCAAAGCTCTGGGCAGCCTCGCATCACAAGACCTCATACCTGGATCGAAAGCCGACCTGATCATCAACTTGAACGCTCGATGCTACTCTGGTCAGTTTTCAGAAGATGGCAGCTTCTTCTTCGCCTGTGGACAGGACTTCAAGGTTCGGATGTACGATACGAGCAACCCTTACGACTGGAAGTACTACAAGACGGTGCACTACTACGGCGGCCAATGGACGATTACCGATGCATCTCTCTCACCCGACAACCGACTCTTGGCGTACAGCAGTATACGAAGTCAGATTTGTCTCGCGAATACCGAGCAAGGCGACATGAGCGAGCCACAGCTTCTGGACTTCAGTGACATGGGCTCTGGCGGACTTGGTGGAGGTGGCGGTCGAGGTTGGGGCAGACATCACGGCCACTTCGGCATCTGGTCACTACGATTCTCTGGCGACGGTGGCGAGATTGTTGCAGGAACATCCGATCAGAGCGTATACGTCTATGATTTGGAAGCTCGACGCAGCATTCTCAGAATACCCGGGCACGGCGACGACGTGAACGCAGTATGTTTCGGCGACAAGATGAGTCCACATATTCTCTACTCCGGATCCGACGATACCACATTGAAAGTCTGGGACCGGAGATCCTTATCCAGCATGAGGCCCGCTGGAATGTTCCTGGGACACACGGAGGGATTGACGTATATTGACAGCAAAGGCGACGGCAGATATGTTATCAGCAATGCAAAGGATCAGACTTGCAAGCTTTGGGATTTGAGGAAGATGATTAACACGGATGTTGGGGAGAGAATCAATCCGCAGGTATGTTACATTCTTCTCATACTTTCTTCCTGCTTGATGGCTGATGATGATGTTTCCAGGATTACACCACCAACTTCGACTACCGCTTCTCCCCCTACGACACCGACGACCACACGCCCCACCCCCACGACTGCTCCCTCGTCACCTTCCGCGGGCACAAAGTCCTCAAGACCCTCATCCGCTGCCATTTCTCCCCACCAGGCTCGACAGACGGCCGCTACATCTACAGCGGCTCCCACGACGGCAAGATCTTCGTCTGGAATCTCGATGGCACCAAGGCCTCCGAACCCATCAACGTCCTCGCCGCGACCAAGAATTCCCGTCCCGCCAGCGACGAGCGCTTCGTCGATCGGTACGATTACTACGGCCATGGAGGGGTATGGAAGACGATTGTACGGGATTGCTCTTGGCATCCTTCGGCGCCTGTCATTGCGGCTACGTCGTGGAATGGCTGGGATCATGGACTCGGGACGTGTACAGTGCATAGCTGGAATGATGGGGCAGAGAACGATGAAGTCGCTGCGGAGGATGATGAGGAGTGTGTGAATGGCACTGCGTATGCGAAAGCGAGTAGTCTGGGCAGCAGTCCGATGGGCGCGAGGGTCACGGCGCAGTTGCAGCATGACTCGAGGTACTATGGCCGGCACGAGGGGAGTTCGAGTCAGGCGAGGCGGACGAGATTGAGGGATCGGATGGGTCTGGGGGCGCTTTGGGGCGAGGATGATGAGTGACTAGATGATGGTGAGGGCGAGTTTAGTGAGGCGCAGTATGACGATATGAGTGATGAGGAGGAGAGTGAGGAGGATTGAAATGGATGATGGGCTTTACAGGCAATCTACGACAGACTATGATGGGATGGGTTGGGGTTGGCGTAGATAGGGGTGCTCGCGCAGTAGCATGACAGACATGTACAGATCACAGAGATATATTGCATGTGTCCGCGACTCGACGTCCTGCTGTTCCAATTCGCGAATCGTACATTTGTCCTTTTCTGAAGCTGAAGCTGGCTGACGCTGGCTCTCGATGGTATATCCCGGGCCTTGACTCTCCGCTCATCTGCCCACTTTTGAACGCCGCGCTATGCCATGCCATTGTTGTGACAAGTCTCCCAGAAGCTCCCCAATCCTCTGCTTCCCTCCCCTTTTCTGATCATGCTCCTCTCCTCCCCACGCGCCATCTCTCCTCCCCAATTCTCGGTCGCAGTTGCCATTTCGCTCGAATCTCGTCGCTTATGCGCCACCGACCAAGATATTGTTCACAGGGATATGGACTACACACCCATCATTAGCAACCACTCCCCTTTCTCTCCATTTTCATTGGAAATACGTACTCAACTTGACAATATATCCAATCACACCCATGATGAGGAAACCCATGCCGACGGCTTGGCTGATGCGGAGGAATTCGCGGCGGTCGGCTACACCAAAGTATCCGTATTAGCATGTGCGCATGAAGAGAGAAGCGAAGGAGAGATGGTCTGGTGGAAGGGGAACTGGAGAGACGTACGCTTGCTGCAGCGCGTGATGAAACCCCGGCCGTCCTTGAGGAATTCCCGGGGCATTTCGAGGAGGTCTTTGGCTTGGTCCATTGTTGCGATTGTGGTTTCGTGTGGTATTGGTGAAGGAGTGGCGGTGGTGGTGAGTCTGGTGAAGTTGATGGAGATGTCGCTTGCTTGCGGAGGACAGGTGTTCGGCGACTGCAGGGATCAAGGCTTGGCAGGGCTCGGGACGCTAGCGGCAACTTTATCGATGCACGTGATGAGATGCCGACTTCACCTTCCAATCTGTGGCATTCACAAGACGTCCATCAAATACATGAAAACGCACGTGAATGTCACATGCCCTCCGCAACCTCATCAAAATGGCCACAACAAACGGAACCTCCCCACGAAAACTCAAAATCCTCATGCTCCACGGCTACACACAATCGGGCCACCTCTTCGAAATCAAAACCAAAGCCCTCAAAAAGTCTCTAGAAAAACACTTTCCTCCCGCTCCAAAACCCGGCCATCTGAAACAATATCCCGGCGGAATCGAGCTCGTATACCCGACGGCACCCATACGGCTCAACCCTGCCGACGTCCCGGGCCACGACGGAGATGGACCATCAGATATGATCGAGGCGTATGGCTGGTGGAAGCGGAAAGGCGAGGGCGAGCCGTATACCTACGAGGGGATGGAAGTCGGTCTCGACGCAATCGTCAAAGTGTTGAAAGAAGAAGGACCGTTCGACGGCGTCCTGGGTTTCTCGCAAGGCGGCGCCGCAGCAGGAATGGTCGCCGCGCTCCTCGAACCCTCCCGACGAGAAAGCTTCGAAAGCCACCAAAAAGCAGGCGGCATGCGGTACCCCGACTCCTTCACCCGCGACTCAGGTTTCATCGAAGAAACAATCCACCCGCCTCTAAAATTCGCAGTCTCATACTCCGGATTCGGCGCGAGTACGCACGAGTTGTATAAAGCTTTCTACGAGCCAAAGATCACGACGCCGATGATGCATTTCATTGGGAGTGTGGATACGGTTGTGAGCGAGGAAAGGAGTTTGAGACTTGTGGAGGCTTGTGTGGATGGACGGGGGAGGGAGGGGGGAGTGCAGAGGGTTGTGTATCATCCCGGTGGGCACTTTTTGCCGAGTAGTCAGAAGCAGTATGTTGCTGCGTTGGTGGGGTTTATAAGGGAGGCGATTGAGGAGCCGGCGGAGGGTGGTGGGCCGGCGGTGGAGAAGAAAGAGGAGAGGGCGGAGGATATGGAGTTGCCTTTTTGAGTGGCGATGAAGTTTTGATCTGCTTCCCACGAGAACTGGTCGATGAAGGATGATGATACAAATAGACCAGGTACATGATTGATGCTGACTGATGATAGACTTTAGACAGCGTTCTGGGACTTTTGGAATGGTACGTAACCTGACACAGCCAACAATCAAGAAGCTAAAAAGTGACAGTAGAAGTGCAATCGGTCTTTGGCAGTCCATTAGCCGTCAACGCTTTGCAGATCATCTGAATGCGGCGTTCTCACACGAATCTGAGACTTGGACTCGGTCGCCACAAGAAGGTAAGTGACATGCTCTTGGTCTGTACCAACACCAGTGACCAAAGTCCCATCGCATCGCACCACCACGACGAGGCGGCCTGGAAGCGCTTGGCATTACGCCACAGAGCGAAGCATGTTACACGACATGTGCATTCACCGGCCGAGCTGAGCCCCGCGATACATCCTGAAAGGCTTTCTCGCTCTCCATCCTCGAGAGCTCGTCCCGTCTGCTCATTGCTACTGGCACATAATGATGGATTCGACTCCTGACGATGAACTCAGTCAGTCGTTCGAGAAGATTATGGAAGCTGAGATCCACCCAACCAACCAAGTGACGGTATCCGGAAGCGATGATAGCGCCAATGAGATCGTGTACCAATACGACAAGCTTCCAAGCACGACTCATATTCGACTTCTCAGCATTCACCAGCAGCAGCAAGAAGATCCAAGTCTCATTGAGTGCAGCATAGATCAATGTCCCTTGGACAACCCACCTGACTATACGGCAGTCTCATACTCCTGGGGAATGAATGATGACGGAGATGCTTCGCTTTGCCGGACGATCCATATAGATGGATGTCCCTTGCCCGTCACCAGGAATCTTTACGAGGGTATCTTGAGAATTAGAGCGCATGTCTTGCTTCCGCTCTGGATCGACGCAGTCTGCATCAATCAACAAGACCTAGTGGAACGAAGCAATCAAGTGGCAAGAATGGCGGATATCTACTGCACCGCTAAGAGCACGGTCGTGTGGCTGGGCGAAGGGACCAGCGAAGAGGAGGATCAAACCGCTCTCGAGATACTGAAGCGAGCCGCAGATGAGCCTGCGCCATTTCCTGACGATCACAGAGGGTCTGAACGACTCCTACGAAACGTCCTTCATGGATCACGAGAAGGCTGGTGTCCTCTGGAGACGTCACAAGGTTACAAATCGTGCAAACTCCTTGGTGAGCATCCCATCCTTAGTCGGGAGGCTGTGTTCGACCCTCAAGCTCTCCAGGATCCCTCACTCCGGCTTGGAGCTCAACGCGGTCTGCAGGCCATGCGGTCACTCCTTCGCAGACGATATTGGAATCGTCGCTGGGTCGTCCAGGAGTTTGCTTTCGCGAAAGAGGTACTGCTGCTGTTCGGTCCTTGTGTAGTCGATCTAAGCGAGATCCCGAGCGATGCTATGGGCGGTTTTTTTATTGCGCTCCACGACCTCTTCGGAAATGATCCTGGAGATTTGCATGTGCTCGAACATTATTACAGAGGTGAGAATGAGAGCGTGGGAAGGCTGCAACGAGCGCGGGAGGGGATATCGGGATCTAAGCAAAAATTAGACTTGGTCGGAGCACTACAGAACTTCTCTGAATTTGAGTGCTCTGATCCGCGAGATGTCTTGTACTCTTTGTTTGCCTTTGCAGACGGCATCAAGATACAGCCTGATTATACGAAGCCCACACCCAAAGTCTACGCGGAAATGACTCGCCACCTCCTCGAGACCAAAAAGACTGATTTGGTCATGCTCCATTACAGAAGTGTTCGACACTTTGACGATGAAGTATCCCGAAGTCTTCCATCATGGGTTCCTGACTACCGCATGACACCCAGCGTGTTGACGAGAGCTACTGGCTGCAGGGATTGCAAGTGGTCACCACTGTTACAGACCACCTTCGGAGCAGATGGAACTTCCATAGTATCCACGGTGTACCTTCTGGGTGGCATCCGTGGCATCTTAGGCCAGAATTTGGATCCGCCACCGCCAGGCGAGAAGAGTCCTTGCCGCATTCTATCGCTTGTCGATCTAAATGGGTCCCCTAGCGAGATCACGCTCAAGCATCACAATGGCAACGGCACCGTTCCTGCCTTTGACTATGCGTACATGCCCGGTGATATGGTATGCGCCACAAGTCCTGTCCCTCGGGCACTTCTGGTTCTTCGCCCCTATCCCGCTTCCAGAGCGCTGTACACTCTGGTCAGATCTTACATCCCCGAAGACTTGCCGTATATTGAGACCCTGGAAGGCATGTGGTTCCAAATTGATCATTTGCCAAAAGAGCAGATCACTCTCACCATTGTCTGATCATGTGAGAAGCCATAACGTGCAAGCAGACGGGCAGGCCGTCGCCTTGCACTCGATGTGTATAAATCTATCTTTCTGGTCCCGGGAGATCTTCAATACCAGTATAACGCCACAGGACCTCAACCAATGAAGTCCAGTCTCTGCGACTATCGAAGACCCCAGCGTGGTTCAGTCCATCATACCAAATAACATCAACACCACCCTCTTCGTCCTCTCTCATCCCAGCTCCACCCGGCACAAAATCCTTTGAATTCCACACCTTCGTCCTCAGCGCCACATCCTCCAAAAGATACTTCTTCATCCCCTCCGTATCCATAATAATATCCCTCTCCGCCAAAACCACCGTAACCTTCCTTCCCACCATATCCTCCTTCCACATCACATTTACAGTCCAATCAAAAGCCCTCGTAATACTATGCGCAATACACATATCCGTCGAAGCGAAATAGTGCAGTTGCCACTGGCTGGCTTTCCTCGGTCGTCGATAGATGAAATTGTACGGGACGTCGCCCCAGTGGATGCAAATACTAACGGGGTCGACCAAGAGCAAGGATCCGATGCGATTGGTGCCGGGGAGTTCATGGAGCAGATGGGTGGCGATAATGGATCCATACGAATGCGCCATGATGACGAACTTGTCCCAGTCGTGGCGCTCCAAGATAGCGAGGATTTGTCGAAGCATGTCTTGTCGAGCGGGCATCTCTTTGGTGATCCGCATGCTGATTGGCATGAGTTCGAGGGCGATGATGCCGATTTGGCCGTCGTCGGCGTTGAGAGTGTCTTGCTTGATGAAGTCGTTGAGGAAGCCGGTGTATGTCCTCATTCCGGCACCGATGCCGTGGATGAAGAGGGCTGGTGTTCGAGTTTTGGATGTGTGTGGGCGATACCAGTATGAAAGGTCCCTGGAATGGGACACATTTGGAGTCAACAGCGTGAATGGCCGGAATGGAAACACCGTGAAGAATCGACTCAGTGGGAGGCGGAAATGGCGAAGACCCATGTACCAACAGGTCAGGTATGTGATCAGATCATCGCCACCGATGCCGATCTGTGAGACGTTAGCTAAATGTACTTCCCGAATGTGGAAAGCACAGAACATACCACATAAAACAAGAGCGGCTTGTGCTGCACCCTCAAAGGATCGATCGAACACTGCGACGGCTTGATCTTGCACCTCCCAGGCTCAAACTTCCACCCAAACCTCTCTTCAATCACGTCCGCATACTCCTCGAGCTCATCCTGATCCTCCGGCGACCCTGGCGTCTTGTACAGAACCATCCAGGCCAGAAAATCCTTCAAATCCTCCCGATGGACATTCTTCAAATCCGCTCCTCGGAAGTAAGTAGTCAAACAAGCTTCCAAATCCGGGATACTGTCAAGGGATCTCTTGACCAGCGCCTTTCGTTCTTCCCGGGTCCGCTGGGTTGTCCATGGCTTGGAGTAATGGAGTTGAAGTTGTCGGGGAAGGCTGACGAGGAAGTAGAAGGCGATTTCAGCGGGGGCGATGATATCGAGTGGTAGAAGACGCTTTGTGGGTGAGATCAAAATGAAGAATCGAGCGAGTCCATATGCGATACATAGCGGGAGGACCGAGCGGAGACCGAGGATTGAGATTCGGATGAAGCCGAGGTAGGGGAGGGTGTCGGGTATCATCTCGACGCAATGCCAGTGGCCTAAAATTGCCCCAGACGGATGAACATTGATGTCTCGATTTGTGGACTTGATGAAGGATTGTCAGATTGATGGAAAGCTTGAAGAAGATCAGGCAACAGCGTTGAAGTTGAAGTTGGAAGTTGGGCCCTGCATGTGGCACGGCAGTGTGAAATCTGATTGGACGCCTTGTTGCGATTGGCGAGGCTGCACAGCACAGCGAGGCGAACGAAAGAGAATGCACGTGGGTAAAAGAACTCCGTATAACGGATGCAGAGCGACTCGCATTAGACACTATGATGACGAGCGGCGTGGCTTCTGCTGTTTCCAAACCCATATAAGCTCAAAAGCGATGAGGACGGTACATGCAGTGCAATCTACTAACGTAAGTATACCTGCAGACTTCGTGTTCATTTGAAGGGCTGGGTGTGAATGGTTGAATGACAACCTCTAGGATTGTGCATCTGTTAGTATTGACAGTGACTTGCCCTAACAAGTTGCATTATTGCCGAGCGATCGAACAACGTGCCGGGACCAGAGAAGTACGGAGTCTTGGCTATGTTGCCGACAAGCGCGATCTGCATCAATCGCGTAGAGTTTAGTGTAGGTCGACAATTGTTAAGAACACCGTCGTAGAAACAATCGATCTTTCCCGCGGATGGAGCTCATTGCACTATCTCGAAGCACTGAAAGCAGAATCCTCCGCACGAACAGAAAATTAGTCGAGGGCTCTATCAACCATACGAGACTGGATCAACGACAAGCAAAGCAGTGTCTTGCGCTATGCGAATCACTGTGAACCTCATAATTGCAAGCTTCACCGTCGGCCTATTCGAAAATGTTCAGGAAGAGCCTCGGGGCGTTCATCTTGTATTTGATCTCGTACACCTACGCTTTGGAAATTACCCAGGCACTGCAGATCACAGATCATCTACTGGAGACGAATCGGACCAATGTCTACGACCTGGAAGCTGAGTACACGGGTCACTCCGATTGTGAAACGGGCCACACACTGGTAACCCGACACGGTGACAATCTGTACATTGTCAACGCTGCCAACGGCGCTCAGATATGCGAGCCTATGATCGCCCACAACGATGTCGCCCATCACCTATCCATGAAGCGCCAAGTCCCGAACCCACAAATCGTGAGCTTCACGGTCAATCTGGTAGGGGGATCGACTTTGACTGGCACACTCGCTCTTGGTACCGTGGCTGGTGTCGGCGCTCTCGCAGCTGGTGTGCTCCTGCTCTGGTACGGGGCAAAGGCGATCTACGGCAAGGCTACAGAGCCCGCGGATAACGTCGGCAAGCGTGATGGCCCAACCATCATAGCCTCGCACAACGATGATACAGACACGTCACACTATGACCAGGGCGCCGTCAACGCCGACGAGCAAATGGATATGATGGCAATGGAACAATGCTTTTCCAAGATTGAGAACAGTGACCAGGGCAAGTCGGGCGGCTGCTGCAACATTGGTTTGATGGGATCGGGAGGCTACAACTACCGAAGCACAGTCGGGCTGGCTGCCGCCGATCAGACCAGCTGGCTCGGCTGCGGGTTTGACTGGCCTGTCAATAGTTCCTAATCACCTTGAAGAGTTGCTGTCTGTGAAGTTCGCGGTTTTACGCATGTGGGACAGGCATGGAGATGGCACACAAATAGGGACGCGGAGGATCTCACCGGAAAGACATGAGAGCAAATGTGCTCACGCACACGGAGCAAAGAGTAAAGCAAGATACATTCGTTTAGTTTGACGTTTCGCGGCTGGAATACAGAACAACGATAGAACAGTTCATGCTTCTTAGTATCTTTACGTCGTGAGTTGTGCTTCTTTCAGTGATCTTGGATCGTAGTGCAGGTGTGCCTCTAGCTGGTGATCAAGCCCATCGCAAGGCGTGCTCTCTAGTGCGATCTGCAAAGACTCGCTGCCTTCGCCTCATTCCCACCTGGTGGCCTGTGTATCTTGGCATCTCGATCTTGCTTCTCTCCATCTATCTCCTTTACTTCACCTTGCCGCCCTGCAACTCAGCCTTCGCCTCAAGTCTCTCCTTCTTCTGCTTCTCAAGGAGATTCTCGAACCGCTTGATCGCATTCGCCTTGCCCATCTCCTTCGCTTCGAGCGGAAGGCTCTCCGCCTTGCGCAACCAGTACATCTCGCGGATCATCTTGCGGAAAGCGCGCTCACGGATACGAGTCTGGTCGAGGCTGGGATACCAGTTCTCCTTGGCGGTGAGGTACTCGTGGCGGGCTTTGCGGGCGTTGGCGGCTTGCTGGAGAGTCTCTGACAGCTTGAGAGAACCGTCGTCGAAGATGTGGAGTTGTTGAGCCCGGATGCCGGAGAATTCGAGGATGATGGATTTGCGCATCTCGAAGGGGTCAACCTTGGGTGGGTTGAAGGCGATGCCGCTGGGATGAGGTTAAAATGGCGGCGCTCTCGAGTGATGGGGATTAACTTACTCTGGCATGTGGACGTCGGTGAAGCCGAGATCGAGCTGTGAGACTGTTAGATCATTTCGATATGACTTTGAGAAGTGCAACTTACGGAGGTGCTGTTGGCCTGCAAGAGGTCATTGACCGTGCGCACTGCTGGAGCGGGAGCGCCTGTACGAGAGAGGGCCTCGAGTATGGCCTTGCTGGTGAAAGACACAGCTCGAGTCGAAAGGTGCGCCATGGTGTTGAGCTGGGCGATGAATGCTTACGCGGTTGAAATGCTGCTGTATTTAATGTGTAAAAGTCTCGAATAAGTGGGCGCTGTTGTATAACAGTGACCGAGATCAGAATTGCAGCGGCGAAGCAGCTTTTTATACCTGTCGAGCACTTTGAACATTCACTTGCCATAACGCTTAGTCACAAGATGCCGAAGAATAGCCATAACAGCCAGTGACTCGGAACCTACTACTCACTCGTCAGTCGTAAGGCATCGTGGACTCGAAATACTCGACGCAGGATCTGTTACTAGGACAAGCCTTGGGAAATTGCGCTTCAACTAGAGAGAATAGTTGTAGTATACCACGAAGGCAGCTGCAGAAACGTCACCAACGGTCGACCCAATTGATTTTCTTCAAGGTCATGGGACTCTGATCATACCGAGTCTTACTCAGATCAGTACACTCCTCCGTCGTCATCAGACAGCGAACAAGGCTCGGCGAGCCCGTTCTTGTTGCGCCAACAAGTCCTTATATCGTGCGATGGCTATGGCCTTGCCAGCCTCTTTTTCCTCCATGCTCAAGCTGTCGTCGTCCCGCAAAACACGTAGCTCCAGGATCATCCTCCGATTTGCTTGCAGCCGGGCTTCTGTCTGCCGCAGGGCTGGGTATTGACTTTCCTCAGCCAGTAGACGCTCATTTCTCCACATTCGTTGGTTATTCCTGTCGTAGATATCTTTCTTCCAAGTAACCGTCCCGTCTTCGAAGATGTGGGCTAGCATTTTGCCTTTCGAAGTGCCATGAAACACGATCGAGACGGTCTTGCGCATTTCCATTCGGTCGGATCCAGGCGGATGGGGACGATAGCCGCTGCGATCGGTCAGTTGAGCCTGGCAGGCCATCTTGCGTGAACTTACCCTGGCATCCGAATCTCGCGAAACTTGAAGTTGATCTAAACAAAAGGTCAAGTTTGAGTGATGCCTCATGGCCCTCAAAGTACTGACGTTCGGATCCTTTCCTTGCATGATCTCGAGCAGACGCCGCACGACCCAGCCATCGAGCTTCTCGATCGGTGGCAATTTTGGGCCAAGTCTCTGGAGAATGGAGACCGACTCTGGATCGAAGGACTTCGTCATGATTGGTGTTCGTTGCGTTCTTGTGATGAGATGAGAGGTCGGAAGTCAGTCAATGTTGTGAGACCTGAAGTGAGAAGGAAAGCCAGGAAGTTAGAAGGGGCAGCCTCACAGGACGTCGGCAACTTTCTCTCCGTCTCCGATGCCAGTTGCGACATTGTCTCTGCCATTTGCGCATACGAGTGGTGATCGCAGATAGCAGCACTTTGAAAGGCGCCGATATGCATTTCCATACACTGGTTCGACGTCTGCTATTCAGTCTCTCTCGCTTCTCGTTCTCCTTCCCGTGTTCAGCGCGCATCCATATCTCCTCCTACATTGAGGAAGCAAGCCTCCCGCGCTACTCGCAGAAGCGCTACTATCCGATGCGTCCGGGAAAGTGTCTTGTGGATCGCTACAAGGTCATTGCGAAGCTCGGGTATGGCGCCTACTCAACCGTCTGGCTTGCACGTGATAAGGAGTCTGTTTCTCAGTTACCTTTCTTCGAGCTATAACGCTGACCTGGAGCAGAGAGAACTCCTACGCCGCCATCAAGGTCTTCATCCAAGAGGACTCGGTCGCTTCGCCGGTCCTGGCCGAACTTGAGAACATGCAGCGACTCATGTACTGTCCCAAAGATCACGCAGGAGCAGCGGTAGCTCGACTTCCACACGATGTCTTTCAGCTTGCAGGCTCGGTGGGCTTTCATCATTGTGCCGTATTCAAGCCGCAAGGATGTAGCCTCTGGACCCTTCATCACTTGTTCCCAGACTCGAGACTCCCTCGCGAGTTCGTCAAAGTTGCAGTCCGCTACCTCCTGACATGCATCAACTGGGTCTATCTCGACGCTGATATGATTAATACCGGTGAGTGCAACGTCTGCAAGCGCAGTCTCTCAATTGCATATCTAATAACATCTGCGCAGACATCACCTCGACCAACGTCCTGACCCAGGCGGCGAATCATTACCTCTTTGCTGCTATCGAGCAAGAAGAAGAGCGTAGACCAAGCACTCCTACCACGGTCGGCGATTATCCGGTCTACCAGTCTCGCGGACAGCTACGCAACATTCTCGATCTCACGGGCGCAGTATACTTGACCGACTTTGGCTCGGCATGCTCAGCATCTGCGAATCAGACAGAATGGCGTATGCCAGATACTTACCAGCTCCCGAAGTCTTAATGGGGGTTCCTTGGGGCTGTCAAGTGGACGTGTGGTCCATCGGAATTCTCATATGTTCTCCAGCGTCATCGTGGCATCCTCTACTGACACGTTGTCAGGCCCTGGAGCTCATGGAAGGTCGCAGTCTATTCAATCCAATCGACTACCAACAGGGCCAATACGTACGTCCTCTGGCACTTGCTCAGTACATCTCCGTGCTGGGCCCACCACCAATGTGGATGATCGAGGAGAGTCAGAGTACAGACATCCCGAACTACTTCGACAAGCAAGGTACGCAACCTCCTCAAAATGAATACAAAGCCAGGACTGACTTGAACGGCACAGGCGAATGGATCGGCGAAGTTCCCATTCCAGACTTTTCGCTCGAGCATTGGCTCAGTGGACTTCCAGTCGGTGAAGAGAAGGAAAAGTTCATCAGCTCCATGCGTCGAATACTCGTGTGGGACTCTATGGAGCGGGCCACATCATTTGATCTGCTGCATGACGAGTGGACGAATATTGCATGAGGAAATTTCTGCGTCGAAGGACGTGAGTGTGGCTCTGGTAAGAGGCGAATGACCTGTGCATTACCCTTCATTTAGTCAACGGCAAGTTGTATTCTGAGATTTCGTGCGTCCTGACTCAGCTGTGTGATGGCTGGCTATGTGCGCTGGGCTTACGACTTACCAACGCCTTGGTATACTTTCATCGCTACCGCTTCGACAGCCTTGCGGTGGTCAGCAAATCCTGAAATTTATGCCTGCACTCGAAAAAAGTCGTCGGACAATAAAAGTCACCACCCTGTCCACCTTTGCCTCTCCTCTGCAGATCGAACAGCTTTACCAAAACCCTCAAGAAAGCGGAACCAACTTGTTCGAACACTACAGCTCCCAACACAATATTCAACATGACGCCCGCAACTCAACCCACCCGCACACTGAGCCGCTCGCACATCTCCGGCCTTGATATCAACTGCAGCCACGGCGATCCAGCATCGACCTACAACGTCGAGAAAAGACACATGCAGCCTCGCTATGTCCCTCTCGATCTCGAGAAGCGCACCCAAGACCAGGCTACCGCCGTCGAAGTGCCGAAGTACATGGGCAACAATGCGATCGCCGAGAAGAAGATCGCCGAGCAGAAAGATGAAGAAGACGAGCGACGGATAGCAACTACAACTTCCAAAGATGTGGCATCCGAGGATCATCCATCGACTACACACCCTGCAGGTCGACACACGATGCCTCGATATCTACCACTCGATCTCGACCCAGAATACATGCAGCAGAAGGCTCTTGAGAAAACCAAGATGGAGGAGACGAAGGGCACTCTAATAGAGAGTGTTGAGGTCAAGCAAGATCAAGCAAAGCCGCGCAAGTTGAGACACGTCGATTCGAAGTGCGAACTCCCTCACCAGGGTAAGTCTGCCACTTCGTCAGAACGGAGCTAGCACTGACACTCTGTGGCAGAGTACTTGCTGTAAGCGCACATGAATATGGCTTCTCGATAGTCTTATGGGGACGAGGAGAGACGCCAGGACGGAGTGTGAGCAAAAGAAGGACTAGTACACAGTCTTTTGTGGCTCCGGTGCTAGTGGCTCTGAAGTTGCGATGGTTGTTGCGCGTTTTGAGCGAAAGTAGAGTCGTGAGAAAAGCGATGGCAAGGTTGCGATGTAATATGAGATGGACTAAGTCATGATTTCTGAATCCATTCATGTGCTCGAAGATGTTCCAGCTTATCCTTGCTAATACCCATTGCCTCCTCCATCAAAAGCCTTGTGTCCTGTGCACTGCCTCGTGGTTAATGCCGAATCCATTCTTGCTGCTTACGAGACTCATGACAAGATGAGCGATTTTCCAGCTGTCGCCTCCAGGCTTCGGCGTGACTTCTTGGCCTGATGGTATGGCCTTGGCAGTACCACCTGTCACAGCCTCGTGATGAGCGACTTTTGCCGGACACATGATCAACACACAGCGTACATAAGACCGTACTCTCGCCTCTTCTCTTTCTTGTCCTTCTGCTTCATTTTTCACATCCAGCGAGAAACATCATCGAGATCCTACATCATGGCAGACGAAACGCAACCACTACTTCCATCCGATCTCGAGAAGGGTGGGCAGGACGAACATGAGATCACTTCAGAGTTCTGCCGCAGCCGCCATCCCGTCTACATCGATGGCTTCTATGTCCGAACTCCCGAACACCTCACCGCTGCCGATGTCAAGAAGCACAATGACAGGGCTCTCTTCTACACTCGTATCCGTAAGTCTACCACACCTCTCCTCAAATACAGCTCCCTAACATCCCGTCGCAGACTACCTGCTCTGGGCTCTCATCATGCTCCTCGGCTGCTTCTTCTTCATTCTTAGAGATGTCGACACTATCCCCTTCGAATGCGTACTCGATCAAGATACCTTGAACAAACTCGAGTTCTTCGCCAAGATCTTGATGGCGATCGCTTCCTGTCATACTTTTGGCGATGCCTTCAAGAGTCTGATGTGGAATGCGGAGAGGGAAAAGTTCTCTCGCTCTTGGTTCTGTGTCTACAACGTGGTTCCGCCGGTGTTTGCGGTTGTTACTGCGTGGATCTTCACTGTTGGTTGACCTTGTAAGATCACTGCATGAGAGCTGGGCGACGTTTGGCACTGAAGACCGCTCTTGTGAACTTAGGTCAATGGAAGCAGAAGTAGCCAGTGTTTGAAAACGAGAGTTTGGAATTCTACCTCGCGGTTGACTTTTCCAAAAACGCCGCATGACTTCCCAAGTCCATGGTAAGCCCCTGGCGCTACCGCTTTTCACAGCCTTGTGACCCCTGAGTTCTCCACCGCACAAGGGACACTTTCGGGTAAGCTGTGAAGCCTCTTCATCCTTTTGCAACTTTCCACGGAACGCTAGCGGATGTACGAAGTATGCGAAGCTATGTGTCTCAGTATTCCTCGCAAGTCGCTGGCTCGGCCCTGATATGCTTACGTCCTGCCAATGCAATACAAGCACATGATGTCGCTACCGGTCTTCTAGTCCTCGCAGCTAGGTGACCATTTTCTCGCACGAAAATCCCTCCAACCAATTCTTTTCCTCTCTTCAAACCACTCTCATCCCAAACAACAGCGACGCACACCACCATCAAGCACCATGGCATCTCCACCACAACCCGCCATCCTCGAGATGCTCGAACAGATCAAAGCGACCAAGAACGTCATCGACAACACTCAAGCCGGCGCCAAGCAGTCCGACTTGAAGCAGCCCAAGCGACCAAAACTTGCCATTCGGGCCTCACACAAAGCGGTGGTACGTGTGCACTCCTCAATGATGATTCGGGAAGCAGAAGGGACAAGATAGTGACATGGATGCTGACGAGGCAGATTTTCGACTCGAATGAGTGGATCCCGCCGAGCTGCACGATTCTTTGAGATGCGGCATGACAGTCGATCATTTGGGAAGGGAGGAAGTTGGGGCGTAGGAACATCTGAACTGAGCGTGGAGATGGCTGGTTGCAATGATCAAGATGATCTCTCGGCGAGCGGAGGCATGTCTTCATACAATCACGCAAGAGCCATCCAAGATTCATACCGCACTCCTTACCACTAAATAGTCAACGTCCCCTCCGTCTGCAAATCCCTCGAGCTGGCACCAACGTAGATTCCATACTCCCCGTCCGCAATAGCCCACTTCTGCGCCTCAACATCCCAATAACTAAGATCTCTCCTGCGCAGTGCAAAAGACACCTCTTTCTCCTCACCCGGCTGCAACATAACCTTGTCGAAACCCCTCAACTGCCTCGGTGGCTGAGCAGCGACAGCGGGGTAACTGACATATAGCTGTGCGACTTCAGCGCCGGCGACAGAGCCGGTGTTCTTGACGGAGGAGGTGACGGTGACGATCTCGTCGAAGAGATCTTTCTTGCCGCCGACGGTGAGGACTCCGGATGGGTATTTCTGGGACAGGGCGGCTTGGTCTGTGACAGACACCTTGAGGTTACTGTGGGAGAAGGTCGTGTACGAGAGTCCGTAGCCAAAGGCATACCGTACGGTCATGTTGTTTGCGTCGAAGTAGCGGTAGTCGACATGCACGCCCTCGGCAAAGTCACATTGCGCGGTGTAGCAGATACTGACGGGGTAGTCTGTCTCGTTCTTGGCGATGGTATAGATTAACTTTCCACTTGGGTTGACATCGCCATAGAGGACGTCTGTGATTGCGTTGCCGCTTTCTTGGCCGAGGAGGGAGCCGTAGACGACGGCGGTGATGTTTTCGTTCTCGATCCAGTTGTCCACGAGGCGGGCGCCGGCGGTGTTGATTACGACGATGGTGTTGTTGCAGTTGGAGGCCACGGTGGTGATCATGTCGTCTTGGTCGGTGTGGTAGAGGACGGTGCGGTCAGCGCCTTCGCCCGAGGCGGAGTTGATGAAGACCAGGCAGACGGCGGAGTCAGTGGCGTAGTTTTCGTACGAGGGAGTGAGAGCTGTGCCGGTGCCGCTGATGCTCATACCACCACCGCCGCCACCCATGCCCATGGATGAGTTAGAGCTGCCGCCGTCGGTAGGTGCATCACCACCCCCCGGCATGCCGCCGGTCGAGTTTCCTCCCATGCTTGGCATACCACCGCCAATACCTCCACCGAAGCCAGAGCTTGAGCTGGAAGTGTAGGTATCGTTCATAATATATCTGATCATGCTGCCATCAGCCCTGGCTCTCGCGGCGATGGCTTCGTAGGGAGAGACAGCGTATGTCAGCGAGCCCTGACCACTGCCACAGCCGGTGGTGAGATGGCCGTCATACGGATCATCCATTCCCATGACGCTGAAAGCCTGGTTAGGACCAGCCATACCTGGACCAGCGTGAGCACCAAACAAGCTGATGACAAGAGGCTTCTGGAGCGGAAGGCCACGTCCATCAGAGTTCTCATTCTTCAGCAGGACGAGAGATTCCTGCGAAATGTTGCGAATGAGCTTGGCGTGGTCGGCTCTGACATCGCGGTATTCGGTGGTGGCTGCTTCGGATGGCTGCTTGCCATCGTCAAGACTGGCGTAGTAGTAGCCGATGACGTTACGGATCGCCATGTCGTCAAGGCGGGCTTGAGTGAATGATCCATTCGAAATGCCAGCATCGAGAATGTCCGAACTCCAGTAAGAGCTTGAGCCGTAGTCCAGACCGGCGTTGGCAGAACCGTATGAAGTGGACTGAGAGCCGACATCAGGCATGACCATGCCGGGAAAGCCGAGCTCTGTCTTCAAGAGACCGCTGAGGACGCTGCTGCTCTCGCAGGATCCAGTGCCGTTCACAGAGTTCATGGCACACATTACGGCGCCCATACCAGCATGGACGCCATCAGCGAAGGGCCACAGGTATAGCTCATGCATGGTCTTGTCATTGGCGTTGCTCGAGTAGACGGATGTCGTGGAAGAGGAGAGGCCGGCAGATCGGTTCGTCTCCTGCTCGTTAAGGATAAAGTGGCGGCCAATGGTGACGACACCTGCTGAGTTCATGCCCTTGACGGCCTTCTCCATGGCGATGCCGTTAAGGTATGGGTCCGGAGCGAAGCCCTCTGCGTCTCGACCGCCGTAGGGTGTGCGACCAAATGGACCTGCCACGGGGCCGTTGATCACTGCGAAGGTGTGTCAGCGTAGTAAACTTTGATCGTCGACATCGCATACAATTGTAACCCATCATGTAGAACTCCTTGCCACTGGCTTTGGCCTCAGCTTCGAAGTGCTCCCGGTTCCAAGTCATGGCGAGTGCGCCACCGATGGGGAAGGCAGAGACGTAGTACTGCTGGTTGATACCGGCAAAGCCATCCTTGTTGGTCAGAGCTGTCCAAGAGACGCTGCTGTTGGTGCCGTTCGATGAGACGCTGCCACCAGTGATGATGGAGATCTTCTGGGCGTTAGTGAGCTGAGCCACGAAGGCCTTTGCCTTCTCATAAGCATCTTGGTATTCCCCGAGATCAACGCTGCCAGAAGAAAGAAGGGAAGCTGAAGATGAGTTTGTGGCCGATGCAGCACCGAGCAGGCCAAAGGCTGCTGCCAACGTGCTGAAGCCCTTCATGATGGAAGAACTCTCGAAGACAGAAGCAAGAAAAGAGCGACGAGGAAAGACTGAACACGAGTTGAAGACTTACGATGTCCTCCTACTCGGTATATTTATGTCCCGCCGAGCCGGTTCTCGAGCCGCGTAGTCGATTGCATTGCGATGCCGCTGGAGCTGCCGTCAACATCTGAAACCTCTGCAAGGCTCCCTGAATCTGACGATTGTCGTCTAGCCAAGCTTGAGGTGCTTGATCAGTGCCGGCAGGACACCGGGATCGCCATCTCCACGTAGGCTAGGAGGTAGTCCTGGAATGGCGGATGGCGAAGACCACATAGCCCGACATGGGCAGACTTCAGGAACATCCTCTGAATCTCGTCCTGCGGCTATTTGGTGGAGGCCATGGCCTTTGAGTGCACTGAGTATCCGGACTATTCGCTTTTCGTGATCGCATGCTCCATGTTGTGGTGTATCTGGTGGAATGGGATGGAAAAGAAGCTGACGACGCCGTGAAAAGATTGAGGAGACGTCGTGGACGCTGACGCACGCACCATCTTAGGGCTTCGGCGAATTCCAACCGAGATAAGATGAAGTCGTCGGTATCGGCGCAACGCTTTAACTCTTCTCACTTTCCTTGATGCTCTCTTTCTCCCACCAGAAACCTTCAACACTGGCGGAAGTCGTGCCATTCCACGTAGTGCTCGCCGATATCTTCCTGTCTACTTTCTTTCCCTCATGGTCTCCTTCTTTCCTCCTGCATCGCTCGCCAGATTCAACAATCCTGGAGACACAGAGCGTACCTTGGGCCATCGTGGTGATAATCGAGACTTCGTGCTGCAGATCTCGGTCCTTCGAGGTAAATTCAGGCCGAGAAGGACATCTCAAGACGCTCGATTGCTTGGCCAAGAGTCGGGCAGTGGAGGAGCAAGAGATGAAGTCAAGTGGACCTCTTTTCGTCACAATGGGCTTTCTGAGGACCTTCCCTTTGCGGCTTCCTTCGCGAGCATGGCAGAACGCAGGTAACGTGTCACCCATGAGCAGCTCCAATCGCTAACGCCAGCTTCTGCATGTCTCCTGCATCTTCAGCATCCGGGCCAGTGTTTGGTCGTGGGGAACGACTTCCAAATGAACGTCCAAAGCTGCCCCTCTCGGTGCCGGTGCCGGACGGGGAATGCATGGATTTGCTCGGGGCGCCTCGAAACATCGCCTATTGCTCCTGCAGAGCACTCATTCGCAACATGCTGCATACAATCCCTGCTTCTTATTACTTCAAGAGAGTTCGGGTACGCACCGAACCGAGGAAGGAGCTGAAGTTTAAATACCGCGCCGCCGAATCTTAAACCGCTCCTGCTCCTCCTCCGTCTTACTTCACCTCTTACACATCCTCTACCATGGAATACCTTTTTCCTGACAAGAAGTACCCAAAATCTGCCGCTTCGTCATCGCAAAATGATTCGCCCGCGTCAGCATTCGACAAGAACATTTCCAGCTGGCTGTCCTCCAACGATTCCTCCGACCGGTCATCCGTGACCTCGCCGTCGGCTGACTCTCAAAGCTCGCCCACCACTGCGGACACGCTGATTTCTCTCCTCATGGATTACGTCTCCGCCTGCAATAATCGCACATGGGACGATTTCCACAATTTGGAGCAATACTTCCATCCTTCTTTTACCACCGAGTGCCGCTTCACCTCCAAACTGCAGACCTTCCCCGAAGGCATCCAGACGCTGCAGGATCTTGTCGAAATCTCACCGGAGTTCCGCATCAAGCTGCACGAAGCGTCTGCCAAGGTTGACGAGCCGCAGAGAACCGCCTTCGTATTTATTCACTCTGACTGGATCGGCGCACCACCTGGCAGTGTCACTCAGTCCATGCAGGTTTTTGAGTGGCGATACGTTGATGGAATGTGGCTTTGCTATCGCTCGAATGTTATGAGAGGTATTGATGAAGTCGTTTGATCATCACTGTCGACTACGAAAGAACTTCGCCATGGCTGCCACTCTCAGCACGGATTCTTCTCCATCCGACACGACCGTCCTGTCACCGCTCATGAAGCTTCCAGGAGAGCTTCGCAATCGCATATACCGGCTCAGCGTGATATACGACAAGCCCATCGGGATCCGTGAGTGCCGACCGAAGTGGTTCACCAAGAATACCCCAATACGGTACAAGGAGCCGTATCTTCTACAGACATGCCGCCAAATCCGAGCAGAAGCTTCTTCGATCTACTACGGCGAGAACACCTTCATCTACTCGCGACGTTTGAACATGAAGACCGACGTCCTTGAAGAATGGCTCGCTCTTCTCGGCCCTCGTCGTGCTGCGATGATCGACAAACTAATCCACCAGCCCTTCACAAGTCTACGACCAGGACTACTGGAACGAGACTACGTCAACGGAAACCCAAAAGCTCATTCTCATCGCCTCAGTCACTCTACAGTTTGGCATGTCTGCTCGGAGCAGTTCATACCTCATATCGCACAGCTTGTCCACAACGGCCTGGACCTGAACGCCCTGATCCTACCCCAGTCGCGGAAGATTTGCAACATGAATGATCTCATGGAGATACGACACCGGCGGGCTTTGCGCATGGCGATACGTTGGTTCCGCGAAGAATCTTTGGAGGAGAGCGAGGAGGTGGTGTTTGTGGAACCGCAGCGCAGGAGTAGACAAGGGTGATCTGTCGACGAACTTTGAACAAATCATGACAATCTAATGTACGTACTCATGATCTTCTCTTGAGCTATTGGAAATCATGTTGCTGCTCCTTGACCCAGAGCTGTAGTTTCATTGACCGTTGATCTTTCTTTGTCCGCTTCTTCGACGTCTGTATGTCTTTACTGCAACAATGCGTTCGACGTGAAGCTGGTTGAGAACAAAGCGCCAACGGATACCTCTCTCGACTCGTACCGTCTGCCGGTCTGACCTGCAGGTTACCTCCCATGCCCTCTAATATCGCCCGGACGGACAATGCAGGCATCTGCTGCGACGGAGAAGTGCCTGAGACTTCTTTCATGCTCGTGCGGGTGTATATCATGGCGGACGTTCCTCCCCCTAGTTTCGTACCTTTCAGGAACTTCTACCTCATCAAGGTCTCTTCAATGGTCTTCAACTTCAGCAGGTCCCATGAGGAATTTGTATACTCATCTACTTGACCTATAGTGCGGTGATGCAGTCTTCCAGGCATGGACTGGCTTCATCTTGTGCATGGAGGGGAAGTCGGCGGCGTGGAGTTGGACTGGCAGTGGCTTCAACATTCACTCGCCGTAACCACTCACGTGGTCGTGGCGACGCACGGCGCGACCTCTTCTGCCGCTCCTCGATCTCGAGACTTCTCACCACCCGCCCGCTTCAACACCTCAGCACAACTCCTTTCCGTCAAACATTCTTTCGCCATGGGCTGCTTTGGACTACGACAACTGCTTAAACAGCGCTTCCACAAGGAGGCCGCAGATCAGACTCACTCGGACACTCCTTCCGACATTGCTACCACCGACACGGACACCACTCCTATGACGCTCGAAACACTGCCCACGGAACTCTTCGAGATCGTCGCGGGCCATATCAACGCCGCCGACCTCTTCAACCTCCGTCTGGCGAGTCAAACCTGCAAGTCGAAGTCGTCCGACACCTTCTTGACCTCCTGTTTCTCGACCCGAACTCTCATGCTCTCGTCGGAAGAGAGCCTCGACCGCGCCCTCGCTCTCCTCGACCAGCCAATCTTCGGCCCAGCAGTGCGACATGTCACCATACTACTGGAAGAATTCGCACGCACGACGATCAGCGACGAAGCGATCACGGCGGCCAAGCTTCGAGCGAGCAAGAAAGACCTCAAGCTCCTCACCAACTATCTCGCCAAGCTGGCTCGCTTGAAACTCACACCAAAGATCACCATTACGACTCGCTCCGACTGTAACAACGCAAGCGGAACGTCTCTCCTCAGCAAGTCCCGACCACGACTTGCCCCAGCATCAAACAACATCGATGCGTTTCTGATCGTCGTGGAGGCGCTCAAGTGCTCCGGCTTCAAACCACTGGAGCTGGCAGTCAATGGTGACGAGGATAGCCCGGAGAAGACAGAGAAGAAGCAGTGGTTCTTGCCCGTGCACCAGCTCGTTCAAGAAGGCCATCTAGCGCTCTGCACGCAAGTCTTCTCCTCCCTTACCTCTCTAACCCTCGACCTGTGGGTAGCCGACTTCCAAATCGACGGATGCGCGGCCTTTTTCACAAACCTCGCCTCTCTGAGCAAATTGCAGTCCCTTACAATTTACGGACGCATGGTGATCGACGAGCCACTGAAAGACCTAACCCCGGATGAATCCCTTATCGCCATCAAGCTCTTCGAGACCGACTTTCCCATCCTGAAGACGCTCAACCTCTGGGGCTGCCTGGTCTACATTAGTCATCTCGTGGACTTCCTTCAGCGCCACAAACGCACGTACAAGCTGGAGAACTTCGGCTATGGCTGCCTCTCGCAAGAATGGTCTGGCTTCCTGGGAGACGAGCCTGAGGATGAGGAGTTCCTGTCGTGTGAGAAGTTGAAGCGGTGGACGGGTGTTGAGGTTGAGAGTTTCCTTGAGCAGTTTGAGGAGGACTTGAAGGACTTGGGTCAAGAGCGACAAGCAAGAGAAGAAGAAGAAGAAGAAGAAGAAGAAGAAGAAGAAGAAGAAGAAGAAGCAGCAGCGGAGGGGAACGATCAAGTTCAAGAGGAAGCGGATGATGAAGAGTTTGACACCGAGGGCAATTGTGACTTGGACTCGGAGGGAGAAGACCATGAGGGTGCCCAATTCGACAACGAGTACCTCCTGGAAACGACTGAGGAACAAGAGGAGGAGGAGGACAGTGGCCCAGTGCTTGAGAACTAATAGAAGTTCTATTGAATAGATGGAACTACACTTTGCTTCAGTGGTTTTTGTTCCGAATCCGTTCTGCGTCTTGTATATGGAGGAATAATCAAATGCAGGCCGTTCCGTTGCCAGTGTTGTCTCACATCTGCAAATCGAGTGCATGTTCCCCTATCTCATAGTTTGTGTCTGTCGCTCAGTTTGTACTGTTTCAAGGTACTTGTAGGTAGATGCATACGTAGTTGAAAGACATTGCAAAGTGTCTTACCGTAGGGCTTAAGTATCTGCCCAACTGCTCCTTTCCCAGACGCATCACCTTCATGAGTACACTTTCAGTATTACACACCTATATACTTCGTGCAACCTCTTTCTCTTGGCTAGGCCTATATACATACAGCTACACGAGGAAGCATGTGATACGCGCGAGATGCGGCCAGCACCGAGTCTACTCGCTCATTCACCTGCATTCAAGTCACGCGCTTTCGCGAAAGCATGACGTAATTTCCCAACTAGCGCCGCCTTTCAACTTTTGCGCCTTTCGGCAGCTTCCTCGAACATCGTCTTCATCCAGCAACCGCCTCGCATCTTTCAAGCAAGCAGCGCTACAACAACCCACGACCCTAACACATCTCTGCTCAACATGTCTACCGCCGTCAACATGATGCAGAAGCTTCCCGCCGAGCTGTACGAGATGATCGCCGAGCGCCTAGAGCCAGCCGACCTCGTCAGCTTCCACGCGGTCGACCGACTCGCGCATCAGAATACCGACAAACTATTCTCCAAAGTGTGCTTCACCGAGCTGAAGGTGTTGCTCTTCGGGGAGTACAGCATCCACAGGGCCTTCAAGCTCCTGCGCAAGTCTCGCTTCAAGCACCTCGTCCGCGGCATCACCGTCTACATCGACGACATTCAACCCGGCAACTCATCCCGCGACGCACGGGCGATGCGCGCCTTCAGCGAGAGCAGCCTGGGCATGCAGCGACTTACGAAGGTCTTCAAGGAACTGCAGAAGCAGAATATGCAGATCACCCTCACAGTCGCGACTCGTTCTCAACAGCTGGTTCGGCGGAAGGGCAAGGCGCTGTGGAAATGGGTCGTCGCGCCCGAGCTCAAAGACACCACCGGCTTCATGAAGGTCCTGGACGCTCTCTACCACTCCGGCTACCGCCCGCGCGAGTTCGTGATGAACTCCGGCACACCGTCTGACGAACTCTGGTACATGCCTGTGCACAAGCTAGTGGCAAATCAAAGCCTTCCACTATGCCGCGACGTCTTCGCCAGCGTGGAGTCTCTTACGCTCGACATCTGGACCAAGAACGGAAAGATGGACGAAACCGACGACTTCATCCAGTGCATTGCAGGCTTGGGCAAGCTCCAACACCTCACGATCTTCGCTCGAGACTGGTCAGACAAAGCTCTCACGCCTCAACCATCCCTGAACGTAAGCGCAGAAATTCTTCCCGAGACACTGCTAGACACCGATTTCACTCGCCTCAAGACTTTGCGGCTTTGGGGCTGCGCCATTTCGGCTTGGGATCTTGTGGAGTTCTTGATCCGGCACAAGGAGCACTATGTGCTAGGGCGCTTCGAGATGGGAAAGCTTTCCGCTTACGGCGGCGACGACCAAATCATGCACTCTATCGGGACCGGCGAGCTCAGCTGCGAGAAGTTGGCCAAGGTGACGCGTGTGGAGGTTGCGCTGTACTGCGATGATTGTTGAATGGGCTTCAGGTACTTGATGGCGAGCGGAGAAGGAAACCGCTTCGAGATTGAGCGTAAACTATGGGACTGATGCGGGTTTGGATGTCTTGGATTAGCGAGGAGCGAGGCATGGAGTCCCATAGATGTTGCATAACAGCGAGCTTCTTGCGTAATGCTTGAAGTACTTCCCATGACTCGGAGCTTCAAGCGATGATACAACCAAAGTGAGAGTCTAACTACGTACGTGGGTTGCACAGATAATGACATTGTTCGAAAGGTGTTGGCATTGCAGTTCTTCCAGATCTCCAGGCCAAATCTATTGTCGCTTCGAGACATGTAAATCTTGAGTTGATATAAGCACCTATACCGTCCATGTCTGTCTCACATTGCCTCTTGGATTGTATTCTGCATTGACATTCCTAAAGCAACCTTGTGGTTGTCTGAGACCAGCAAGCCTGTCGACAATCAGGCTGTGCGCTTTAAGAACAACCGCTTTTCCATGCCACTAAGCCTACTTCTGTAGACACCTCGCTATATACAGACCTTTCAAATGTCTTCAGAAGTAGTACTCGGCTATACCCGGCGATTTTGTGAATATATGCGGCAGATGACGCTGTCGAGGCGGGAGTGAATAGCAGAGTCACTAGCCGTTCACCTGCGCCTGCGTCACGAGATTTGCCGACAACACACAACGCGCATGACACTTCGACACTTCGACACTCTTCTTGACCGAGTATAACTAGCCGGCATTCTTTCCCTCGAAAACTTCGTCAACACCGTCTTCCACCTCGAACTTTTGACACACGACCCTCGCCGATACACCTCACGTTACACAATACATCACCCACACACGACTAGCCATGTCTTCGAACGACCCTCGCCTCGACGATATGCCACAGGAGCTCTTCGACATAGTCATCGGCCACCTCGATGGAGCCGACATCATGGCGCTGCGCGGAACATGTCGCAAGATCAAGAGCATGGTCTTGACGGCGGTCTTCGTGGAAAGCTGCTTCAAGCACCGCAACCTCCTCTTCTCCTGCGAGCATAGCCATCGGCACGCGCAAGATGTTCTGCAGTCACCATTCGGCCAACACATCGAGTCGCTCAGCATCTACCTCGACGAGTACATCCCTGGCAGTACCTCGAGGCCAGCTCTCCGCTCTCGGAGGTTCCAGGACAGCAACCGCGATGTCGATGAGCTCAAGCGCTATCTTCTCGCGCTAAAGAAACACGGGCTGCAACCATCCATCATCATCACCTCAGGCGCAAAGAAGCGTTTCACACGGCGTCCAGTAAAGTCTCCTTTCTCGAAGCAAGTCGTGCCACCATCACTGGACGATGTGTTGGACTTCCATAGAGTGCTCGAGGCATTCCTCTACTCGGGCTTCCAACCGCTCGAGTTCAAGATCAACGGAGACACGCCGCAAGCAGAAGAATGGCACCTTCCGATCCACAAGCTTGTCGACGACGGAGAGCTCCTCTTCTTGGAAAGCGCCTTAGCAGACGTGCAGACTCTGAGCCTGGACATTTGGTGTGAGGAGGATAATGAGCACTTCGCAAGGACCTTCTTGGACTCGATCGCTTCGCTCGATAAGCTCACGACTCTCACGATATACGGTCGCGACCATTCCAACAGCGAGCATCTTGATGTGTTTGCGCCCTGCGAGCTCTCCATCTCGAACTCCCTCTTCGCGAAGACCCTCTTGCAGCTCAAACACCTGAGACTCTGGGGCTGCGAAGTGTGGGCGATCGACCTCATACCCTTTCTGCGCAAACACAAGAAGGAGCATCAGCTCGAGAAGTTCGACATCGGTGCACTGAAGATCGACTGGAATGGCTTTGTGGAGGAGGAGGCCGTCGAGGGCGAAGTGGAGGAGAAGTTGAAGAAATTGACGGAGCTAGAGGTTGAAAATTTCATCGAGTAGGAAGGGAACTTGGATACTCATCTGCAACGACTCATTGCACCCAGCACGATGAGATGTACTGGATGCATGGATGAGTTGGCTAGACATATAGAAGTGCAGTTCTTCTCTGTGCATCCCCAGCTCAGAAGATATAAACATCCGCATTATCATTCGTAAACTTCATCTGCTCCTCCCTGAAATCATCCCGAATGATCGAACATCCACTTTCATTATACCTGAACATTGCACGTCCAGACTCGCTCCATTGAGGCCAGTGAGGCAGATCAGACAGGCCATGTGTATTCGGGTCGTGAGAGTTGGTGAAGGCGATGAAGGTGGACATGATATTCCGAGAGTTCTTGGAGATCGAAGGCGGAATGAGTCCGAAGTCGTTGAGAACAACGTCCGAGGCATGGAAAGATCCCACGATGGGAAGGGCGGAGAGGCTGCTCAGGATTGGGAGCTGGCCTAGGATGTACAGCGACTGCTCAATTTGGTATGTGTAGGCCGGTTGTCTTGCGGCAGTGTAGTTCAGGAGATCGCGGCGGCCCATTTGGAACTAAGCATCTGGTCAATCAATCTTTCTCGGAGTGTTTTCGTGGCTAATCAATGGAGGTGCACGTACAACATAGTCGCCAATGGAGGCTGCAAGACGTTTGTATTGAGGACCAATCGAGTTCAGATTGCCGGTGTCGAAAGGCGAGCCTTGCGCAGGATCTTGCGAATAGCGGCTTGTGTAAGCTTGAAGCTGTTCATCTGTTACGTTCTGGAAGAACTGCGATCTCCCTGTGCAAAGTTCGGTCATTAGCCCACCATATGTTCCATCAGCGCACTGGAAGCTTGACTCACAGTAGGACTGGAAGTCCTTGTCGGTCGTAGTGTTCAGCTGTGGGGACAGAGCAAAGAGCGTCCCCTCATCTTTCATGTTCCCGATAATGTAAGGTATGTTGGCTACCTTTCCAGACCTCAAAAGCGTATGTGGAGAAGCCTTCAAGTACTTGCCGTCCGGACGTGGGTACCACTGCCCAGCGGAGGAGTATCCAATCAGTCCTGGAGTCTTTTGCACAGCATTGTAGATCTTTTGATAGTCGGCTGTACGAAGGCAGTCCAGTTTGTTGGCGGCACTGCTGCATCCGGCCTCCTCAGCAATGAAGTCAAAGGTACCTTGCACGAAAGGATAGTTCTTCAATTTCATGATCCCGCCGGATGCCATGATAGCAGCCTGAAACAGTCCGTCGGGGTTGCCACCGTTGAGGACCATGTGAGTGGCAATAGACAACGACCCGGCGCTCTCACCGAAGAGTGTGACTCTTGACTTGTTCCCACCGAAGGCCTCGATATATTTCTGGATCCATTGCATAGCCACACGCCTAAAATGTCTCAGCATTCAGAACGTTGAAGTCCGGGTGACACTTACTGATCTTTGAGCATAATATTCGCAACGCCAGCGTCGGTGACCTCTTGAGACGCCAGATTTCCAAAGGCATTGATACGATGGTTGGCCGACACAAACACAATAGGCTGACCCATAGCCACCGATTGCCGTACGATATTCGCTCCTTGGTAAATGACGCCTTGTATCGCCGTCGTCTCGGATCCAACAGCAGCGCTCGAGCCGAGTTGAAACCCGCCACCGGGGATCCAGAACAGGACCGGAAGACCAGCAGTTGAGTTGAGACCTTTTGGAATCTGAACATTAATGCTGAGGCAATCTTCACCTTGATTGGAGATGGGCTGGAATGCAATCTGCTCGATCGCTGCAAGTACAGCTCCGACGGCGGGGTTTTCCTCGTAAGCAGACGAGACGACAATTTGTTCTTGAGGACAAGATGTCCCATACTTGGTGGCATCTTGAATCCCGCTCAACTTGTCGGCAGCTGATATAATGGTTGGATTTTCGAAGCGTCTGGCCTTTGCGAAAGGCATGCCCAAGAAGCTATCGACATCGGGGTATTTTGTGGTTCCTTTGAATGTACCGTAGTCAAGCTGAATCTGCGGACTGCTACCGAGCAAGCCATCGAGGACATTGCTGAGCTGGGCGTTTGGAGCAGCCGTTGTCGAAAGTGTCCACGAAAAGAGACACAAGCTCTGCAAAGGTCGTCTTAGCATCGTCGAAACACTCCGTCGTGGGGAAAGCCAGTGCAGTCGATCGAAGCGAGGGCCGTTTCAAGATCAGACATCGAATCTACCCTTATACCAGAGCATACTGACATTGATTTCGTCCCACTACAGCGAATGCGAGACGAAGCATGAGGCAGTTAATCAATGCCTCGGACAAAACCGTCCACTCATGTCAATCGCTCATTGCAGACCTTCCTATATGGGCGATGCATTTGCTCTTCACTGAAGCCAAAAGAGGAGTCTGGAGCTATAAGAGACCAGATCCAGTATGTTAGGGTTTAGCGAGCGACTAAGCAAAGGATCTAATAGGGCAGTCCAAACCTACACGACTACTTTTTCAAATTTCCCCGCTTCCTTTCCCGCTTCTTTCCTATTAACAATACTCTCTATTTTACTTATAATTACCGCGTATTAGCTCTATATACTTATACTACTACTACTAACGATAGAACTATATATAATATCGAGACAAGTCCTTAGTACGCTCGTTATACGGGTATAGTAGCTTTAATAGCAGCCTTATATATCGAAGTAGGTATAAAGAAGCCTAACGTACTATACGATTTACTATATAGAATACGAGTAGTATACTAATAAGTACTAGTTTATAAAGGTCGTTTAGTATAGAATAGTTTTCGTTACGAAGATAGATAATAGAGACTCTAGTAGTCTCTAGTAGGTTCTAGGTCTATCGCTAGCGGTAGTAGTACCTCTCTTACGATACTAGCGACGATACTCTTATCCCTAGTACTCTTCTACTAACTACTTTACCTTTAATACTATTACTCTTCTATAAACGACTCTCTTTTATCTTCTACCCTTATAAGGGGGGTTTATAATAGTTTAGTACTATATAGAACTTACTATATTAATAGCCTCGTAAGTCGTCCTCGTAATCCGCCTATACTTTACTAACCGTTTTATAGTACTCTACTTCGCTATCTATAGTCTACTAACCCTAATCTAGGCCCTAGCGATATATAGTAGTCTATTTCTAAGTAAAGATAGTAGTAATAGCTCGACGAGGCTATACGCGGCGACCGCGGTATACGAAAGAATATAGTAGCTAATCTATAGAAGTACGATACTACTAGTTATATTATAGAGACCTTAGAAGGGATCGTAGCGCTATAGCCTTACTAGTAGTACCTTCGAGACGAGTATAGGCTCTATAGGATACTAGCTAATAACGAGAGTATCGTTTATATATATTATAAATATAAGAATAAGCTAGTAAGCTATTAAAAGTATCGTAGGAGTATAGTACTAAGGCTATCTCTATAGTACTACTAAGCGGGCCTACTAGCTTCTTCTATTTCCCCCTACGAGACGGAGGGTAGCTTAGAGTAGATATTAAAGATTATCGACGAGTTAAACGATATAAGGTACTACTAGTAGCCTAGGTTATATAAGCTACGAACTAATTATAAGTAGAGTATTAATTAAGGATTTAGAGAGACTATTTCTCGCTAGTAATAGTTAGTACTAAGACGTATAGCGTAAGAACGTCGTTCTTAGAGATCGACTCGCCGCTATAGAGTAGACGACCTCTAGCCTTACGTAGTAGCTTCGGAACTTACTACTTCTAGGAAATAATCTAGTTTACTTCGCGAGGAATATATATAAGAAGTTGTTTCTAGGTAGAGTAGAGCGTTCGCTAGATTAATTAGATATCCCTAAGTTTAACTAGGAACTCGTACTATACTCTATATCGTTATAAGAGTCTTAGTTCGTAAGTTAAAGTTATAGGAAGGGCAATCTTTAGATAGGCCTACTATTAATACGTTTTTTAATTATAAATATTCTTACTTTAAATATTTATACTAAAAATAGGATATCCTTATGTTTCTCGAGGAAAACTAGCTAGACTATCGTTAGAATACTATAAGTATTATCTTTACTTAGAGACAATTAATCCCTACTATTTTAGAGAAGATCTAATATATATTACTACTAGTAATAATATCGTCGTCTTTAAAAGCGTTTTCCTAGAGGTTCTTATACGTAACCCTAACCCTAAGAAACCCTTATAGCCTAAGGCTAAGACGCCTCTCCTTTTAGAGTAAGTAATATAGTAATCTTTTACCTCGCGCTTCCTTCTACGTCGCGTTCAAGCCGCGTCCTTCTTCTCTTTCTCGTACTCTAACTAATAATAATATTACTAATAATAATAATTATAGGCACGAAGTCTACCTTCGTCTAGTCTAAGATCTAGCTATATACTACGAAGAAGCTAGCCCTAAGCTTACCTATATACTAGTCCTCCTAGAGGATAAGGACCTTACTAGCTAAACTACCGACTATTTTATAAGTTAGTTAAGATCTCTTACCGCTACTATAGTTTCTATACTTACTAATTCCCTCGTACTATAGCTATAAGGTTAGTACGATCTACTTAATCTTTATACTAAGCTCCTCGTTATAGTATT
>NHNW01000093.1:1684-73266 GCA_002786025.1 Zasmidium citrigriseum
CTAAAAGTATTCGATATCTAGCCCCTCGTAGTAGTAATACGTTCGATAGTAGTATAGAAGCTAGTATAATCGGTATCGTTAAGCTCGAGGTTCTTTTTAATAGTACGAGTCGTATATTGTGTCCTATACTAGTAACGACGATTAGTACGAGTAGTTATCGAGTAAGACTTACGAGTAGGTTCTATCGTTACGGTAGTAGATAGTAAATAGTTATAACGCTCGGAATTATATTAATAGAGACGCGTTCTATCGTATTATTATAGTAGCGCGTATATATAGTAGCGGGAAGCTACGGCTTAGCGCGCTATAACCGTTTTACGTAGCGTTATTATACGCGTAGCGCTCCGTTATCTATCTCTACGCTATCGACGCCGCTAATATAAGACTTTTAGATTACTACGCTAGATAATAGAGGCTATAACTCGTAAGCGGGTAATCGAGACATTAGATATACGGTACTACTTATCGACTTATTCTACTTATAGCGTAGACGTGCTATACTTAATCTACTATATCGATATCGTCCTCTAGCGTTACGTTCCCTATCCGCGAGTTTAGCTAGTTAAACACTACTCTCTACTTCTTATACCGCGTCGTTAATATCTCTCCTAAGTTATACTACTTACTAACGCTAACTAGACGAACGCTCTCCGTAAATTCGGCTAGCTAGATTAGCTAGTTGCGATTCGGACGGCTAGATACCTAGATATTATCGATCGCCTTCTATTACTAATCTAATTATACGACGAGGTCTACCGGAGTAAACTAGACTCTAGCTTTACAAAGCTAGACATAACTAAGGAGAAGGAATAGCGTATTACTATATCCCTCTTTATCTAGCGTAGTTATACGAAAGTCTACTAATACCTAATCGGTAGCCTCCTTCGTCGTCTTTAGTCCGAGGAAGCTAACGTATTCTATCCTAGGTAATAGGTCTAGCTTAAGCTACTAATTAATAATATACTTAATTATCGTCTCGAGTAAGAAGTAGTTAAATAGCTTAACGCCGACGAAGGTAAGCTTACGGAAGAAACCTATATAGTTCTTCTAAGAGCGGGCTTAGCGAATAATCTCTATAATCGTCTTACCGCTAGTAGTCGTGTAGAGTAGTAGCGTATACTATCTTATAAATACCGATCCTAGGGGTTTATCGTCTTCCTCGTCCTCGGACAATTCGCCCTTCGCTTACTTCTTAAGCTAGACGGCTCGGTCCCTCTCCTTACCTAAGACCTTAGCTATATACCTCTCGGCGTAGCCGTTAATCTCGTCGTATAGTACTAGGTCTTTCTAGACCTATAACTCTAGCTCTAGCTATAGCTAGATAACCTACTACTTCTATATATAACTTAAGAACTTTCGGAAGTCCTTCTTTAGCTAGTCTTACTTAAAGATAGGCTTTAGCTCGTCGGCGACGTCCTTTAGCTATCGTAAGTAGAGATTAAAATAGGTATTCGTAGGGTAGTCGACGTACGGGTAGGTTCCGTTACTACCGTTCGGGTTCTATATATCTTGCCTCGAGATATATATCTACGAGTACTAGAGCTAGTTAGTAAACTCGTTTCGCGACTTATCTAGTTTCTCGAGCGGGTCTGTATCGTTACTAGCGTTACCCTCGCTTATAAACTTACTAGCGCCCTAGAGAGCTATAGATATTAATTAAGCGCTAGCTCTAATAACCTCCTATATAGCCTTTTTTAACTACTTCTTAGTTCGACGGTTAATATCGTCTTTAAGCTTAAGCGTGTAGTTCTTAATAGTAGCGCTAGTCTTAGTAGAAAACTAATTACTAGTATTAATAGTAAAGACGCTCTTCTAAACCGCTAGGTCTATAATAACGACGTTCTTCCTATTCTACTTAACTATCTTAAGGCTCTTATTCTAGTAATAGTCGTAATACCGCGCGTAGCTAGCTATAGTAATCGTAGCTAGCTTATTTAGGAAGTAGTACGGAGTAGCGCTAAGGCCGACGATAGGCGGGTATCCTAGTAGAGAACTAAGCGTCTTCTAGAGCGAGTACTAGTAGTTACTATAGACATATATTTCGTTAACGAATATAGCGCCGATAATACCGTTTACGCTCTTCGTATACACCCTTCCTATAGAGTAATCGACGTAGGTAATCTACTTCTCTATATTTTCCTAGCTAGAGATAACGATAATGTTTCTCTACTATAGCGCTACTACGCCTATAGTCTCGCCCTAGACCTTTTACTAATATACTAACGTAGCGACTATAACTCTACCGTCCTTAATATAGCCGCGGCCGAGGCTCCTAGTATACGCTCGTATCTTATCTATCTTATATTCCTTACGTATAACGTCTAAGATATAATATACTTTCTTCTACCTACTTAGCTTCTTCTTCTTCGATATCTATAGCTCCCGCTCTTTAGTCGTAGTAACGACAATAAACTACTCGTCGTATATCGTAAAGTCGTAGAGCTCCTTAATCTATTACTAGACGAGTAAACTAGGTAGTACGAGTAGTGTTATACTAGGGCGGACGACTAGTATATACTCTATTAGAAACTATAAGTCGAGGAAGGGCGACTTATCCTTAAAATCGCGAGCGACCTTCTTCTCTAGCTAGTCGCGATCCGTATATTCGTAAACTACTCGATTTCGGCGGAGGATATCTATTATAGCGATAGTAACATAGGTCTTACTAGCGCCTATATCTATGTTATTAATAACCTATTCGTAGCTACGGGCGAGCTACTAGAGTAACTAATAGATAATATAGAGCTAGTATAGTATAAGGCCCTTTAGGAAGTTCTAGAATCCGATTAAATACTACGACTTTAGGTTCTCTTCGTCGGGGTCAAACTCGAACTAAGGGGCGACGATATTACGCTAGAACGCGGGGTCTATATAATATATAGCCTTCTTTAAAACCTCGCCTTCCCTACTATCGTTTAGACGGCTAGATAGCTACCCGACCCTTATAGGATCTCTATCTAACGGTATATTAGTAGTGTTAAGGGTAAATTCCTCCTTCGTAGGCTAGAATATAGGCACCTCGTTACTAATATACTAGAGATAGCGGGGGCTCTTATCGCTTAGGGTATACTCGGTTAGCTAATTATCTACGATCCGCTTAAGCTTCTTATTTAACTTTAAGATATTAATATCCGTAATCTTTAACGGCGTAGGTAGTATAGACTTTAGCGGCGCGGCTTACGTAGAATTTTACTACGTAGGTATCGTAAGCGGTAGCGGCGAGGATAGTAGAGGCTCTATTAGAGCGGGAATGTTTAATACGGCGTAATAAGTTAGCGTAGCGTTTCTTACTAGTAGTACTAGCGCTAGTATACTATCGTCCTCCGCCCGACCGTTAGCGTTCTTAGCGGCTAGGGCGGTAGGCTTAGTAATAAGCTACGAGTTCCTAGCTTCTAGAGTACGCTTAGGCTAGAAGTCCTATACTTAAGGGTTAAGGTAGCGCGAAGACTTCTAGACTCTCTAGAGGATAGGCTCTTTATCCGAGTCGTCTTAGTCGCTAAATATATAGATATCTTTATCTTCTAGGCGCGATTAGCGGAGGTTCTCTCGATCTCGGCTAGAGTCCAAGTAGACGGAGTCGTTCTCGTCGATATCGAGACCTCCCTCTAACAAACCGGTATTCGATTAATACTCCTTAGTACGCTCTAAAGGGCGGCCGATAGGACGTGTAAGGACTCCGTAAGGTACGCTAAAGTTAGGCCTCTAGTTAAAGAAATAAGGCGGGATATAATAGATCTCCTCGAAGTCGTCGGCTCGTACGATCTAGGTAGGAAGGTCGCCTTTTTACGTATCCAGATCTATATTATAGTAGAGGTTATTTAGTATAGCTAAGATATTACCGCCGTTTTCTACCGTTACTAGATTCCCGTTAGCGTTAATAAAGAATATTAGCGACCCTTCCGATATCTTAATAGCCTTATTATTAAAGAGATCGATACCCTTAATCTTGTCTAGTAGAGTATAGAACTATATAACGCTAACCTTCTACGGCTTAAATTCCTAGACGCTATCCTCCGTAAGGTTTAGTATTAGTATAAGTAGGTTACACTTATCGAGTACTAGCTTCTCGATTCTTTAGACGTATTAACCGCGTAGATTAAGCTTACTCTGCTTTTAAGAACCTAGTCTTATCTCTAATAGGTCTTTAGACTCGAGTCTACTACTAGTATTAAATAATAGTAATAGTAGCTTATATAGGACGTTATTCGCGACGGATATACTACGAGCTCGAGATTCGCTAGTAGTCTTCTAGGCTTTAATAGCGTCCTTACCTATTACGCCTTTTATATAGCCGATCTAATTCTACGTTATAGTATAGTACGGTAAGTTATTATTACTTATCTAAGTAGAATCCTAGTAGAAGTACCCGTCTACTAGTCGATCGGGTCTATCCTAGATAGAGACCTCGGGGTAGTAGAATAGTTCTAGGTAGCCCTTATATAACTCCTTCTTCGCCTTCGCTCGAGGGTAGTAGAGCGTATAGAAAGGACTTGTATTATTTCGTACTACCGCTAGGGGCTTATCGATCTATCCGTACTTCTTAAGTACTTCCCAATATACTTCGAACGCCTTCTACGCGTCCTCTACGTCCTATCCCTATAATACGACATAGACGGCGTAGTTCTTATTAGGTTTCTATTTAAGGAAGTTACGGACCGTTTACTCGCTCTATATATCGACGTCGAGACCCTACTAATTAAGGGGTAGTATCTCGACTAGCGCCGAGTCTAGCGGGATAGCTAGATATATAGCTATATAGATATTAGTTAGAGACGAGACGAAATTACTATATATTAAAGTATAAGTATATACTCTTCTAGCCCGACTATTATAGCGGCGGCGCTACTACTATAACGAACTAAGGCTCGGGCGATTTAAGATATAGCGAGTATATATAGTAGTAACTTCCTTATAAAGAGTAAGAATATCGTACGTACGGTACGAATAGATATAGGGACGCCGCTAGTAGTAGGAGTAGTAGGTAGGTTAGCTCTATACTAGGCGATGTTTTAACGCTATTTACTCGCTTAATTAAGCGAGGGGCGCTAATAAATATCCCTACGTAGGGTCGTTAGAAGGGTGTCGAGATTAAAAGCTACGTAAACTTTCGCGCGCCGTTAAGCTAGGCGCGGCGTTATATACCGCGCTATACGTATATATTAACGCGGCGCCTAGTATATACGGCTTACTAAGCGAGTATAGGTAGATCGAACTAAGGCTTTATAGAGCTAGAGTACTAAAGTAACGGAATTAAATTAGTAAGATTTATAAGATTCGTATACGTCTTAGACTACTTACTAAGGGATAGCGTAGGGATATATAATTATTTATCGATAGCGAGCCGGGGATTCTAGGAGATAGGATCGTATCTATCCTAGCCGTCTACTCTTCGTTAGAGACGTTCGTATCTATAGATATTTACTAGTACCGTATATACTACTTAATTGCGTAGTTATAGAGCTACGAGTCCTAACCTTCCGACTTTATAGTATATCCTATCTTCTATTATTAGTATAGTAAATAACGACCGCGTAGAATATATATCGATCTCTATAACGTAAGCTAGTATCGGATATAGCTATACTAATTCGGCCTCGTATAACCGCTATAGGATAGTCGAGTATAGATATTAAGCGAATAACGATAGATAGGCTAATCTATATACCTAATCTTAGTATATATACTCTATTTCGAAGCGATACTATATATATTCGGTACTATAGGCGATAGTATATCCGCTAAGATAGTTCTCCGAGTATATAGCTCTTACTTCGATACTTATAGATATATCCGGTCGTTCTAGTATAATTGTTCTTTTCGGTAGGTCGACCTAATACTAGGCTTAACGCTCGTCGTCGATATATAGTATTATATATCTATCCGGACGGTATACTCTTATACCGTACTAAGGTAGATCTAGTACTATACGTTATACTACCTATTTAGACGAAGTAGACTATAGTATCGTTAGTAACTAAATCCGCGTAAGACGCTACGATATCGCTAACAGTCTAATACTTACCGAGACTCTTTAAATAGTAGTAAATCTCCTATACTACTCTCGGACGTTAAGAGGCTATTGCCGTACAATACAAAGGAATAGTAGTATAGTTATAACGCGTAAGGAAGAGATAATATTATTATCTAGGAAGGTAACTTCCGTCGCTAGATATTAAAACGGAATAGTAGGCCTTATAGGCTAGCCTAATCCGCGTATCGGCGCCTATAACGTAGCGCGTAAAGTTAACGCCGCGTAAGTCCTCTAACGATAATCTATAATATAGCCCTTAATTATCCCCTTAGCCTTTCTAAAAGAGATAATAAGGTTCGAGAATTTGTTAATATTATATAGACGTTCGCTAACGAAGAGTATACTAAAGATTAAATATACATCTATATTCGTAGTCTCTCGTCTACTAATTAGCCTATAAGATTATAGCGTTAACTACGAGCCTCGTAGTCCTCTAAGACTCTAAGCCTCTTACGGTCGGTTATTCGTTTCGTCGATATAGATAGACTTATCGAAATAGTTATGCTAGCGCCTAGAGCTACGATACTATAAGGTACCTATTAACGAAACGCCTAACCGACTATAAGAGGTACGGGTGTTCGTAGGATCTAGACGCTCGTATTTCGAGGGTATCGCCGTAGGCTAATAGTCTTTCTTTTTACTAATTAGCTATATTAGTACTCTCTCTCGTATAAGAAGAAGTCGGTTAGTAGTACAAAAAGAGCTTAGTTAATTATCTGTCTTTTTAGCTAAGTAGTCTAAAAAAAAAGACCGTTAATTAGATATAAGTAGGCTACTATCCGTACTATATAGTATCGATAACGGTATAGATAGCCTAGTAATCGCGGGCTATTGCAATCTAATAGTATAGACTTACGCTATAGTATAGGCCTAGACGCCGTATACCTATTTTAATAGTATATATCTATACTATTAGATTGCAATTAACCGCGACGACTAGGCCCTCTACGCTATTATTAATACTATAAAGTACTAGCGGTAGCCTACTTATATCTAATTAGATAGCGATATGTTTAAATCGATTATATACTATAAATAGTAGCTACTCTATTATAAAAAGAAGTCCTTCTATACTACAAAAGTATAAAAAAAAAAAGCGAGGTAGACTAGGTCGAAGAAGCGTATATTAAAGGACGTAGCGGGCCTATCTACCCCGTAGGGTGTAACTATACTATAGCTACGCCTATTTAACGCTACTCTATCGCCTATTTAGCGTATTGTAATTAGTAAAAGAGAGGGCGATATACTTGTTTATAGAGGTACAATAGAGTATCCGTTAAGGTAAAATAGTAGAGGTATAGGGGAGTATAAAATTAAAGGCGTATAACGATCGTTTATCGTATCGTTTACAGCCTCGTTAAGATCTCTCTTAACGGAGTAAAAAGAGAAAGCCTAAACCTCCTATAGCGCCGATACTCGAGCTTACACCTCCTTTTCCCCTATACTAGAACCGCTATATTAGGGCGGTTTAGCTATACGCCTTTACCCTATATACTATTCGGCCTATATAGAGTAGTAATCCTCCTAATTAGTTAATGTAGATTTCGTATTATATATATACCCTATATAGTAATACTATCGACTATAACGTTAAAGCTCTACGATATTATCTTATAAATTAATATAGTATCGATACGACTAGCTAGCGTATCTTAGCGGCGCGCTATACTCGAAAGCTTATAGCGCGCGAACGGGCTAGCGCACTATTAATAACAAACTAATCTTATATAATAAGAGAGGCTATAATCTACGAGCGAACGACTAAGGTATTAGGTATACGATACTATTTACTAGCTTCTATCGCTAATAGCGTAGACGTACTATACTTATTCTATTATATCGATATCGTCCGCTAACGTTAATCCGGATCTTAATATATTAAATACTATCCTCTACACTCTATATTAAGCCGTTAACGCTAGCCCTAACGAAAACTAGTTATATACTCTAACTAGACGAAAGCTCTTAGTAAATTCTACTAGCTAGATAGTCCTATCGCGAGCTAGACGGCCGGTAATGTATATATCTACCTCTTTACTCTACGAACCATCTACTTACACGATAATGTCCGCTAGAGTAAAGTCGACGTCGACGTTATACTATAAACTATGTCCGATAAGGAGGAAGGGCGAATCCTAATCTCCTACTTTGTCTAGCGTAGCTGTATAGAACGCCGCGAGACTACTAATATTCTTCTCTTTAGACTTCTACCCGTCTAGTTCTAAAGTAACGAGATAGTCTCGGTTTAGTAGGAGAGTTAGCTCTAGTTACTTATCGATAATATATTCGATTATAAGCTTTAGTAGCTAAAAGTTAAACAAATTATAGGCGACAAAGACGACCTTACGCTTAGAGACTATACTAGTCTTCGACTCGCGGGCACGACGGATAATCTCAATAACGGTAGCGCCGCCTATAGTTACGTAGAGACGCGGTACATATTAATTTATTAACTCTAACAGGCTAGGGTCTACTATAACCTCCTTTCTAGGGATTTAGCTAGCCGCGAACTCTTTATAGCGCTTTAAAACTACGTCGTATACCTTTCGCTTCTTCTAAATCTTAGTCTAGTCCTTCTAGCTATATTCTCTAATCTCGCTAGCTAGTATACTAGATTCCTACCGCTATATCTCTAACTCTAGCTATAGCTAGATTACGTTCTACTTCTATACGATATCTAGGAATAAATCGAAGGTATAGTTTAAGAAGTCTCTAACAAAGATCGGATAGAGGGTATCGGCGATATTCTACGGCTATTTTAAACGGAGGTCGAAATAAGAGTTCGTAGGGAAGTCGACGTAGGTATAGTTACGGCCGAGTACGTTCGGGTCCTATACCGTTTACCGGGAGATATAGATTAGTAATGTCTAGAGCTACTAAGTGTATACTCTTCGCTACTCGTCTATACTATCGAGGGCGTCGATATCTAAACGCCTATTACTAGGCTATAGTCCGTCTACCTCTTCGAGTCGAGTAGCTATCTCCGAAGCGGCTAGGGTAACTATATCCTATATAGTTTCTTTCGCTAAATTTCTCGTACGTCCGACTACCTATTCCTTAATAGTAATCCTCTTCTTACTATTATTCTCCTTATATACTTTAATTCTAGAGGAGATCTTATAGATAGAATATAAGATAGTAGAGTTTCCTTCGTCGCGGACGTTATAATACTAGGCCGTTATAGCTAATACAATCGGATAGAGCTATTCGAAGGTTAACGTCCGAGTACTACTTATACTAATTAAAGGCGGGAATCCCGGTAAAGTACTAAGCGTCTTTATTAGTACGTACTTATACGACTTAATTATCTAGAACTCGTCGATAAAGGTAGCTCCGAAGATACTATTTAACGGCCCGGGCTCCTCTTATCTAGTCGAGTAGTCTACCGTAGTAATAAACTTATATATACTATCCTTCGTCGAGATAACGACTATATCGTACTACTATAGTATAGCTATACGGACGGGCTTTCTAGTCGCCTCGAAGGCGATATTTGTACTATATATCGCCGATATCTTAATACGGCCGTTCTCGTCGAAACTATCGCTAAGGCTTCTAGTATACTCTTTTATCTCCTCCGTCTCGTATTCTTAGAGTAGAGAATTGGTCTAGTAATATACTCGCTTCTTCTTGTAGCCTTCGATCTACGGATCCGGCCTTATACTATAAGCGATAACGATTAGCCGGCGTAAGTGGCCCTATAAGGTAATTATATTATTAACCTACTTCCGAGGGGTTAAGAGACTTAATACTACTAATAACGTTATCCCTAGGCGGACGATTAGTATATAGTCCGTTAAAAGGCCGATATTATATAGCTTCTATATCTTATCCGGTTAGTCGAGCTTCTCCTTAGGAAGTAGGTTAGATATAAAATTATAACGGCGTCGATTAAGACGGAGGATAGCTATTACTAAGACGGTAACACGTATCTTACTAGAACCTATCTCCGTATTACTAATAACCTACGACTAGCCGCGGACTATAGCCCTAAGAATCTAGGTCGCGATATATATCTAGTCTAGAAGGATACTATAGGCTTAATTCTAGTCTATAATAAAATAATACGACTTCGGATTATCTTCGTCCGGGTCGAATCTAAATAGATAGTAGACTTTCTCTCGCTAGAAGGAGCGGTCGATATAATATAAATCGTTAAGGGAAGTCCCTAATATAATTCTACTATCCCTACTTTCGCTTAGACGCCCGGACAACCGTTCTACTCTAACGGGGTTCTCTAATAATAGTAAATTACTAGTATAAAATGTCGGCGCCTCCTTTAGTACCCGGAGCGTAGGTATATTATAGCTAATATATCGGAGACTCCTAGTAAAGGATTTATTAAACTACTACTTTTAAGGCGCCGCTACTACGATCTTGCTAAGCACCCGCTAGTAATCGGAGTTATTACTCGACGTAGACTTTAACGGCGCGTTTCGCGTAGACTTTAGCGGCGTAGTTTATAGAGGATTTAGCGGCGCGAGCGTCTTAGGGTTTAGCGGAGCGGTTTACGTAGACCTTAACGAAGCGGGATTACTCGATACACCGCGGTAGATTAGCGTAGTAGACGTAGAAGATTATACTATCGGAGGTACCGTACTATCCCTCGTTTAACTACTAATATTCGCTACGATTAGGACGATAAGCTACGCCTTCGCGGCCGTCCTCCTAGTAGTAGTACTATTGTCGGGAGCTATATTATAGATAGGAGGGCGCTAGTAGATAGAGGACGTCGATACGGTCCGCTCGGTAGAGGTATTTTATCGGAGGGCCGGGTCTAAAAACTTATTACTATCTAGTAATATCCTTATCTTATCTCGATCTAGTTATACCGTCTTATCCTAACCTTCTATATCTACGTCGTTATCGTCCCTAAGGTATAGACGCTAGTTAGACTCTTCGAAGTTAAGCCTCTAAGTTTAGATATAAGAAGAGAGTCTAGCTATCTTATCCTTATTAGAGTCTAGTACTTAAAAGGCGGCTATATTACCTAACTATATAACTAGATCGAGGAGGCGGTAAAGTTTATTTAGTATTACTCCGATACTACCGCTATACTAGACTAACACGGGATTCCCGTAGTAGTTAATATAGTATATATATCGCTCTTTCTATATTTTAACGGCCTCGTTATTAAAGAGATTAGTACCCTTAATCTTGTACGGTAGAGTAAAGAACTATATAACGCCGATTCTACTACTACGATTCTACTAGACTATATCCCCGTCGAAGTTTAGCTCTAGTATAATAATATTATAGTCGACGAGGTTAGGCTTCTCGCTTTATACGGAGTAATTGCCGTAACTATTAAGCTAGCGGCGCTTCCGAGAGCCCTTAGTAATCTCTTCGTCGTCTAAAGCGATAACCGATCGGCTAACTAATCGTAGACCGATAGTAGAGCCGCTATATAAGGTTACTAAAGGACGTCGTAATATCGAATTAGTCGCTATCTCGCTTCTTCTCTCTTTAATACTAGACGTAAAGCTACTAGTCCGCCTTACAAATCGAGCGTCTTCCTACTTTTCGAGTATATTCTCTTCCCGCTATTCTTTACTACGGACGAAGGTAAGCTAGGCCTAGACTATCGTCTTATACTTAACTCGACTATAGCCGCGTATATCGGGAGTCCGAGTAGAGTCCTAATAAAGTAATCTATTAAATAGCTAGTCGGGTCTCTATTAGTTAGTTCTAGCGAGGCTAAAGAATAGATACGGGTAGCTCTAATATAATTCTACCTCCGCTAACTTTCGTAGATCCGAGTCGAGTAGAGAAGATAAATAGTACGAGAGTACTTTATATTAGGAAACGATTAAAGTAACTTAATATAGCTAATCTATTTTAATAGCGCGTAAGGAAGGAAGTCTATCTACGAAGTCGAGACGAAACGAAATAAGGTTCGTGGGTCACGTGACCCGGGTCACGTGACTCGATGTGTGCCTTAGGCATTAACAAGAAAGGCTGGCTATAAAGGAGCTTAATCCGTAACACCACCCCCCCCTTTATTAGGCACTAACTATAGTGTTAGTATAGCGGTAGAGATAGCGGAGATCTTTAACGCGAGGTAGGTAAAGCGTCGAGAGGCTATAGAGGCTAGTACGGTAGCGGGTACTAGCGGCAGTAGTGTAGGCGTAGTTATTACTAAAGTAGGCGACGACGAAGGGGGCATAGCGGCTAGTAGACGCGGCTTTTAAGGAAATCGTATATAGAAGTCGGTAACCGTAGCCTCTACGTTAGCGACGTTATCTATAGGTTCCTAGGAAGCCTTATTATATCTAGCCTATAGCACCTTATATTTAAAGCGGCGAGAGCGTTTATTGTACCTAGAGTCGACGATGCCTTTAACCGAGTACTCTTCTTCCTTATCGATAATAATTAGTAGCGGTAGTTCGTTAGACTAGCTAGGTATAGGCGGTTTAGCGGCGTTAACCGCAGGTATTAGGCGATCGACATAAAACGTTAGCTAGATATCTATTAACGGTAGTAAGTCAACTTTATATACGTAGGTCGAGATTCGCTTAGTAATCCGGTATAGACCCGTTCGTCGCAGATCTAGCTTCTTAGCTAGCCTATTAGTCGATAGACCTTCTAGCGATACGAATACCTTATCCCTAACGGAGTAGTCTAGTAACGCTCTATAGTACTTATTAGCCGATTCCTCTATTTGCGACTACGTCTAGTAAAGGGTGTCTTTCGCTCGCTACTCTACGTCTTTTATATACCTAATCTAGTCCGTAGCGTTAGGCGTAGCGGCGGCGGTGTCGCTACTTAGCTTAATACCTATACGAGGGTAGAAGCTATAATTCGCGTAGAAAGGCGATATATCGATAGCTAAGCTATATACGTTATTGCCTACAAACTCGGCGAGGGGCAACTAGTCTAACTAGTCGTCTTAATAATAACTTACGAAGGCACGGAGGTAGGCTTCTACTACTAAGTTGAACCGTTTAGTCTAGCCGTCTATCTAAGGGTAGCGGGCTGTCGACAGCTTAACGTTAATCCCTAATAAACGGTATATATATCGCTAGAAGCGTAACACGAACTAGGCCCCTCTATCCGACGTAATAGAGTTAGGTAGCCTATAGAGCTTATAGACGTTACTAAGGAAGGCGTAAGCGACTACTTGTACGTTAGCTTCGTTATCGCGGTAGACTATAGGTACTAAGTATCGTATCTTAGTTAGTCGATTAACGACGACGAGGATCGAGTCGAACCCCTAGTTACCGCTTAGGGGAAGGCCCGTAATAAAGTCGACTATTAAATGCTACTACTAGTAGGCTAGCAGCGGTAGAGGGCGTAGTAACCCTTAGCGGCTCTATCGAGACGGTTTCGTTCGAAGGTAGGTATAGTAGTTTGCGATATATCGGGCGACGTTAGTACGTATAGGTAACTAGAAGTAATTACGTAAGGTTAACTCGAAGGTTCTATTACGCCTAGGGTAGCCTACGGCCGCGGTATCGTAGTATACTCTTACTACTTACGTACGGAGGTTATCGGAGTCTAGTATATAGAGGTAGTCTCGGTAGTATAGTAGGTTACCAACCTAATGGCACTCGCTCGGTAAGACGAGCTATTAGCTCTTAGGCGCCTTATCGAGTATACGTAACAGTTTATCTTTACTCTTATCGGCGCTAGCTTACGTAATCCGCTAGCGGAGGTCGTCTACGGAGAGGACTATTATCTCGTGCAAGGCTAAGTTATAAGGCTTAAGCATTGTCTAATACTAAGCTTACTTGCGAGGATTATCGTTAGTAGGCTAGTTAGTAGACTAGCGAGTAAGTAAGTCGGGTTTAACGCCTTTGCTGCCTAGACAGTAGGTTATTTAGAAGTGGAACCGGCTAAGGAACTTACTCTAGCGAGCTTAGTGTCTATTTAGTTACTTAGTAGATATATAGTACTCGAGGTTACGATAGTTAGTAATTACTCGGACTAGTTCGTTAGTAACTCTACCCTCGAGCTTAGAGCGCTACGCCTCGAAGGATTTAATAATAGCGAGAAGCTCCTTATTATATATCTCGTAGTTATACTCTACGGGCGTTATCTTCTTACTTATATAGGCGACAGGCTTCTAGGCTTCTTCCTCGGCGTAATATTGTAAGAGCACGCTAGCGGTAACGTAGTCGAACGCGTTAGTCTCTACTATTACTAGGAGACTAGGGTCGTAGTAAGCTAGTATAGGCTCGGTCGTAAAGGCTTACTTAAGCGTATCGAGCGCTCGCTAGTAGGCGTTACTCTATTAAAAGACGGGTTTGTAGCTATTAGCGGAGGCGCTAGTATTAGCGTCTAGTTTCTTCGTAAGTTTAGTAAGCGGCTTAACGATCCGCGAGAAGTCGCGTATAAACCTACGGTAGAAGTTAGTAAACCCGAGTAACGCTTATACGTCCTTTACGTTCCTCGGCGACGGCTAGTTAACGATAGCGTTAATCTTTTCCGGGTCTATACGAATGCCTTAGGTAGAGACGATTAATCCTAGGTACTTAACTTCCGTAACGTAGAACTCCGACTTACTAATATTAGCTTAAAGGCTAGCCTTGTCTAATACCGAGAGGACGAGGTTTAGGTGCCTCTTATAGTCGGACGTAGACTAAGAATAGACGAGTACGTTATCTAGGTACGCGGTATAGAAGACGTCTAGATAAGGACGTAGGTAGTCGTTAATGTAATATTAGAAGGATAAGGGAGCATTAGCTAAGCTAAAGGGCATAACGAGATACTCGTATAACCCGTACCTTATCTTAAAGGTAGTCTTCTATTCCTTACCTTCGGCGATCTAGAGACGATTAAACGCCGAGATAATATCTAGCTTACTAAACACAATAGCTTTACTAAGGCGATTAAGCGTCTCTTAAATTAGCGGTATCGGGTAGCGATTCTTAATAGTTATCTCGTTAAGCTTACGATAGTTAACGTAGAAGCGAAGGCCCCCGCCTAGCTTCTTAACGAATAGAACTAGCGAGGAGGCTAGTAACGAGGAAGCGCGGATAAAGCCCTTCGAAAGGTGCTCCTTAAGGTAGTTACGTAGGACTTCTAGCTCCTTATAGGACATCGAGTATAGCGGTCCATTACCTAGCTACTAGCCGTTTAAAGGGATACTATAATCGTATACTCGGTAAGGCGGAAGGTAGTTAGCGTTCCTCTTCGAGAACACGTATAGGTATCGATAATACTAGGTTAGCAGCTTAGACGTAGGGTTAACGTTCTTCTTCTTAATAGCAATTACTTGTTCGACGTTACGTAGTAACGCTACGAATAATAGGTGCCCCTTAGTACTAGCGAGCCGTTTAAAGGGCGCTACTCCGATGTAGTAGACATTAATAGAGCGCCTCTAGCCCTTAGATATCGGTTTCTTCGTGTTCTCCTCGAAATTTAGCGCATTTTCGTGTGTATATCGATTTTTACCCTAACCCTAACCCTAACCCTAACCCTAACTCTAACCCTAAGGGTTAGTAAGGGTATTAAGGACTTTATACTGTCGAGGGGAGAGGGCGTCGTAGGTAGCTACAAGGTTGCGGGCCCGTTGCGATAGCGTAGGAGCGATTCGTAATAGGTCGCTACCTATTAATAGCAATAGCGTCCGCGTTCTCGGCGGCGGCGATAAGACTCGTAAAGCTCGCTAGCTCTTACGCTCGTATACGTAGCTACGTATGTTTAGCTCGAACCCTATTAGTATAGGATCTACTATAAGCGGCGGCGGTAGTTACGACTACGAGGAGGGCTCTAGCCTATACGAGAGCCTAGTAGCGCGAATAAGTTAATAATAAGCGTTACAGCTAGCGCGGTAGTACTCTAAGTCGAATAAGATAGCGTTATCTTACTAAAGTAGACGAGGGTTATAGCGCTTTAGCTAAGGCATACCTAATATAATAGGGTAGTAGCCTAGTCGTGTAAGGTAGAAGGATATATACTCGCGGTAACCGTTAACGTCGATAGTAGCTCTAGTAACATATGTAATATCGTTAACTATAGAGCCGTCGAAGGCTTTAAGGGCACGTAGAGCCGGAAGGCGTTACAAGGGAAGTTAGTACTTATACGCGAAATTAGAGTCTATAAAAGCGAAACTAGTATAGCTATAGTCTAGTATGTATTAAGAATCTATAGATAATACGATAATATTTAATAATATAACATAAGGCAGTACTAAATAGTCTACGTCCGGAACAAGATTATACTCTTTCTTTAATACTACTAAACTAATATAGAGGCGTTAAGGTCGTCGTTAAGAGAGCGGCGGCTCCGAGTCGTCGTCGGAGGCTAGTAATACTAGCGAAGGTGGCTATTAAATATCGATACGCGGCGGAAGGGTTACTAGTTTGCTAGACGTTAATTCTAACGGTAGTAGTCCTCGATCGCGACTTCGATTAAGGACTAGGCTTTCCCCTACTAGGGTTACTAGCTAACGCTACTATTAACGGACACGCCGCCGTCGTTTAAGAAGATACTAGCGTTATTATTCTCTAGCGGCGTCTATAGGCGGCCGTCGCTAGCTATTATAGCGACGCGAGTCTTCTACCTAGCCGCCTTACGGACTAGATCCGGATAGGTAGTGTCGCTTATAACGTAGCCGAACTTAAGATAATAGCTATAGGTACCCTACTACTAGCGCTACTTACGCTGCTTAGGGGTGTACCGGTTCTAGTTACTAGCGGAAAGGTCTATTAGTATTAGGCCGCTAGGCGTACTAGAGGCGGCGAGCGGAGTAGTAGAAGGACAGCGATCGTTACCGCTAGGGTTTTAAGGCAGAAACTACCCTTGCTAGTTACGCGGGGGATTATTATTACTACTAGCCTACTAGTTAGCCGGCTTGTTACTATTGTTAGGTACGACGGCGTACTAACTATATAGTCCCTTAGTACCTTTCTCTTCCTTAACCTCCCTAATACGAGCGCGGATATTAGCGTCTTTGATACGGAGCTAGGTATAAAGCTCCTCGTTAGTAAGGAGGTGCTTGTCGTACTAATACGTTATAGCGTCCTTAAGTTTAGTAGACAATCCTTTCTTAACTTAGTTACGCTCGGCTTCTCCCTCGTATAGGAGAATAGCGTTATACTTGTCGAATTCAATTATATAGTCGCTAAAAGGACGGTTAAGTTACTTAAGGTTGTTTATAGCTTTCTACGCAACGTTACGTTTATTAGTATAGCTAAACCTTAAAGATAGTTACCTCTTAAAATCTACAATAGAACTAAAGTTAAAGATAGTACGAACTCTAGTATCGTCCGCGGGGTCTAGCTTAAGATAAGCGGCGAGGAACGTCTTAGCTCGATTAGTAATGCGGGCGTAGGCGTAGAAGAGTTTCTCTTAGAGGGACGGATACCGATTATAGTTAACGGTTATCTTAAAGGTGTACTCTACGAGCTAGGGACGAAGTTTATCGGGGTTACTACCGTATTAGGCAATATCGGCGGTCTTCTCGGATTTGTTAGTCTTCTCGGAAGAACTACGTCGGCTATCGAGTAACTAGCGCTATACGTCGAGGAGTTAATTCTATAAGCGCATAATTTCGTCGTTGTTACTAGCCGCGCCGACAGAGTTTATCTATAGTAGAGCCTTTAGCCGAACGATCTCCTACTATAACTAGGTAAGCTCCTATTAGACTTAATAGAGCGTAGATTAGAGAGGTCTAAGGCGGTTAACTTCGAGCTAGGCGGCGGTAAGCTAGTCCTCGACATAGCTTATCTAATCTTGTATATAGGTAATAGCCTACTCGGCGACAACCTAAGCGCTCTTAGCCTCCTATACCTCTCTGTCTAGCTCTAGCGCGAGGTTCTCGCGTACTTTAAGCTAGTTGTATATCTACTACTAGTTGTCGTCTTCCGACTAGTTAGCTAAGCCATTCTTAAACTCTTTAACCGAGTAGGGAATCTTAGTACTACTATGTTTCTTAAGGCGCTCGTCGAGGACTAGCCTAGCGCTCTACTAGGAGTATTACGAGGAGTAGTACAAGGTAGGTTAAGAGCGGTTCGAGTGCTAGCTATAGTAAGAGCGTTAAGAGGACCCTCGTAATAGAGGAATAGTAGTATCTCGGCGCGAGGAGGACGGTTTAGGATCTATTATAGGTAAGGACGTAATTCGCTCGGTTTAAATAAAGGTTTAATAGACAAGGTATCGATAGACTCGAGTAGCTCGGTTAGACTCGATAGCGCTACGCTAGTCCTTTCGTTAACGCTTAAGGAATACTAATACGACGGCGGACGGCTAATAGGCGGTTACGACCGCTAGGCCTTCTAGTAGACGCGCTATACTATTAGGAAACGATTAAAGTAACTTAATATAGCTAATCTATTTTAATAGCGCGTAAGGAAGGAAGTCTATCTACGAAGTCGAGACGAAACGAAATAAGGTTCGTAGGTCACGTGACCCGGGTCACGTGACTCGATGTGTGCCTCAGGCATCAACAAGAAAGGCTAGCTGTAAAGGAGCTTAATCCGTAACACTTTACTACTACCGCCTTCGTACTTAGCGAGTATATCTTTAGCTACTCTATATACCTCCCTAAGTTCCTAATTACTCTAATCGAAGATAGCCCGATATATTTATTAGTATAAGTCGTTATTACCCTTAAGGAAAGCGACCTATATATTACGTCCCTAATACTAAGGTTTAGTATTAAACTTAATCGATTTACTACGACGCGCGGGTGCTATAATCGACTATAGCGGATATCGACGGGATAGGTAGGCGCTAGACTATATTCTAGTTAGTATTAACCGAGATTACGGTACTAGAGATATAAGTAGTAAAATATACGAGCCTAGAAGTTTCCCTATACTAGCGGCGCGAGTACTTATAAGATATAAAGAAGAAGAGATTAGGGTAATACTATCGCCGTAATTTAAAGACGTTCTCGCGAAGACAATAATATAGCGATATAGCTACTCGTTATATAATACGAGCGAGGCGACGGTAGCGGTTATATAGCCGATAGTTATTTTGTTTTAACTATATAGCTCCTACTTCGAGGACGAAAGCGGGAGCGAGGTATACTAAGACTAGTACGCGTAGCGCGAAGAGTACGAAGTGCGTATAGCGCCGTATTAGAAAGTAAGTAGACGCCGCGCGAAGTAATAGCGCGCCGCCGTTACTTCTTCTATACGTACGGTAAGCTAAACTAAAGCGATAGCTAGCTTAGCGCTAAGATTAGCTAAATTCCTAAAGCGCTAGCGATAAGATCGAGGTATATACTAGTCTACTAACTAAGGGATAGCGTGGGAGTATATAACCGTTCTCTTATAAACCTCGAGGGATTTTAGGAGACATAATCGCTAGTATCCTGTTACTATACTAGCCGCTAAAGATAGCCGTATCTAAGTCTATTTTATAAAGCCGAAGTAGATACTAGCCTACGTAGATATGTTTATATCCTCGCTCTTTAGTAAGACTCTACCGTATACTATCTAAAATCGCTTCCGTATATCGTTCTTTTCGCCGTCTTAGTATAACTCTAGTAAGATATAGGTTTTGTACTCGAAGGCGGGTATAAGTATTAATAAAGAAGGTATTAGCTACGGTTATTATATATAGCGCGTCTACGAAGGACGTAATATTATTACTAAGTATAAACGGTCCGCCTACGGTAAAAGCCCCGATTAGACGATATTAACCCTAAGAAACCCTTAGGGTTAGTAGAAATTACTCTAATCGAAGAGACTACCCTATCTATAGTCGAGTCTAAAGGGATATACCCGTCTTTTTATATTAGGGTAGTATAAAAAACGTAGCCTATTAATATCGGTAGCCTTATTACGCCTATAAACGTTAGTCTCTATAAGTTGTAGGCGTTTAATCTATAGTACTACGCTTTTAAATATATAGATTGTTTTAACTCTTTCGAATATACTATACTAAAAAGATTAGTTAGGCGTAAAGAGTATATAAAAAGTAGTACGTTAAAGAGGATAGATAGGCTAAAGAGAACGTAAAAAGATAGTGCTTATAGAGCTTCTTCCGGATACGACCCTTCTTTCCCTCCTCGCCCTTATCTATAGTTTAGGGGTAGACTTAGGGGGGTTTGCGCTTACTTAGCCTAGAACTACTACCTATATAGCGATACTAGTACTAGAGTAGCTACGCGCCCTTCCGAGACTCTACCCCCTACTATATTAGGCTACTAGGTCCTTTTATTAGTAGAAGGCGAGGTTATTAAGGTTATATACATAGTAAATAGTAGTACTTAAATCGTTTAATATCGTTCGTCGTTTAAGTCTATTAATCGTTTAGCTTACGTCGTTACTCTAGCCTTAACCTAGTACGACTTCTAGCCTTTCTAACCTTCTAGCCTTTCCTATAAGAAGGGAAGGTACCGAAGGGTTTAAGTATATATATATATTCGCGGTCCCTCGTCTACTAATTAGACTACGAGGATATATCGATAAATACGAGCGTCTAGTAACTTAGATACTCTAAGCCTCTTATAGTCGATTATTCGTTTCGTCGATATAGATAGACTTATTAAAATAGTTATACTAGCGCCCGGAGCTACGAGACTATAAGGTACCTATTAACGAAACGTATAACTGACTACAAGAGGTATAGTAGGTTAGAGTTACCGAACGCTCGTATTTCGAGAGTATCGCCGTAGGCTAATAGTCTTTCTTTTTGCCTTCCAACTACTTAGTACTATTTATTTTTGGATAATACTAAGTTAGCAAGTTATACGGAGCGAAGTAAGACGATTGCTATCGAGAGAACTAATAAGTAGATAATTTAAATAAACACTCGTTTAAGCTAGATCCCTTTTATATATAGAGTAGTATACTATATTAGATTATTATCTACCGTAGCGAGCTTATCTTCGGCACTAGCTTAAAACTATTGTAACCCTTTCGAACTATAAATGCCTAAAGCTAATTAATTACGCCTTCGAGTATAGTAACCCTTATCTATAAAGCGCGGAATTCCGTAATATTAACCTCGTTTAGCCGTTCCACCTCGATAACCGAAGACGACGTAGGCGAGTTATTAATAATAGCGTAGTAGGGACGTAGTTATAGAGTCTTCCTACCTCTTATATAAACTCGACGGAGGGACGGCGGAGTAATACTTCGTCGTAGGCGAACTAGAGTAGCTATCTTAACTATAGTAGGAGTTAGGTTACTATTAGACTCTAAACTAAGTAAATCTACGACCCGAGCGTTAGTATATTAATACTAGTAATATATTAGTTTAATTATGTCTCGTATTAAGTATTTAAACTCGATATATAACTTACTAGTATAATAAAGGGTCGTTTAGACAGATAATACGAATATTAGTACTAAGCTAGTATAGGTGTTAAGGGAGAAGATAGATAGCGCGCTATAAAGTTCGAGCTTAACGCGGCGTATAGGCCGCGTAAACGCGAGTTTACGCGGGGATTCGCGCTAAAACTCGACACTAGTCCTATTTAAGTAGAGGTAAACAATATATATCCGCGCGATCCTATTCTATAATAAGCTCTTACTCGCGCCTAATACTACCTCTTCTACGTCCTCTACTTACTACTCGATTCCCTTCCTAGCTAACCCTATTATTTACTATATAAGCGTTAATAGCCGTAGCTCGTCTATAATATATAATAGCTAATACCTTACTCCGTATTATCTACTCCGACGACTCTAACGACTACGTCGACGACGAATTATTCGTCGACGACGGAAGAGACTCTAACATTAACGACGAGTTAGAGAGTAAAAGCGAGGACGAGCTTGTCTATAGTCGTATCGCCCCTATAGTCCGAGTAACTAACGTCTATATATATTAGTAACTAGCTTATTAGCGTACGACTAATCGAATTATAGGTACACGAAGGTTATAGTCGACAGAAGCGTAAGTATTAGTCTTCCAGACGGTTATCTCGCCTAGCTAATATATAATACTCGTAACGAGACGGCCTAAGAATAAAGAAATATAAGGCTAGCGGTCGTAACTAGTATTTATCGTAAAGTAGCGTTCTATCTACGGATACCGTAGTACTATTAACCGCGACTAGTTAAAAGACACGTAAATAGCGTCTAGAGCTCTACTAGTAATATATCTACGACGAGGTTTAGATAGAGTTATATACTACTCTTCTCCGAGGCGAATAGGGCTTCAACACTATAATAGTACTACTCGAAAACGACGTTAACTTTATTAATATAATCGTTTAATAATAGTAAGATATCCGGAATACTAAGGCTAAGATCGAAGGTAATATCGAATAGATACCAAAGAAGCTAGATAGTAAATATATAGTTACGGTATATTTAATATCGCTACTATAGTATAGAACTAACGACACATAAACCTAGTTTCGAGATAGGATACGTTAGTGTCGGAATAACGTAAACGACAAGATTAAAGATAGGATACTTACTAAGGCCGTATTTCGAGAAAAGACTCTAGTACAATAAGAATAGGTAGCAAAGTAGCTAGATAATAGCGCCTCGTTCGAATACCTACCTAGAAAACCGGTATATATAGCTACCGATATAGTAGGGCCTACTAATAGAAGTAATAGTAAGCTCGATATTTAACGCCGCTAATTATCGACTACATTAATTATACTTTCTATTTAGGTAAGGGCATCGGCGACCGAATCTATACCTAGCTACAATAGTAAACTATTAACGAGTTTATACTACTATCGGTCGTTACGACGATATATATCTAGTTACGGAGGTTTAAGCGTAGCCCTACGCGTCCGATTACAAAAGGTGTCGTATAGGAGAAGTTTAACTTAAGTAAGGCTAATATCTATTTAGTAATAAAGAGAAACAGATAGAATATATACCCTACCTAGTAGAGATAGACGATCTTAGCCGAGGTAACAAGGCGAGTCTTTAGTAAGGTAGACGCGGATATTTACGAATAGGAAGAAGGCGATATCGACTACGCTGCTATCTAGCGGGCGACTACTCTCGATACCCTTAACGACTTCCTTAGTACGGACTAAGAAGTCGACTAAGCCCCGCCGACGGTATTAGAGATAACCGCCTAGGGTAAGCTACCTCGAACGATTAGATAGTATAAGGCTAATATAAACTCTTATTCCGATAGCCGATTTAACTAAGGCGATTCCTACTAGACGAGGTTCTTCCGTAGACGACGACGATAGCGGCTACTCTAGCTAACTCGACGGATCGTTACTAAGTAACCTATTAGAACTCGATAGCCTAGATCTAGAGTCCCTATTACTAGTATCTACCGTCGGAGTATAGCTATCGGCTAAGGGCCCGGTTAAACCCTTAACGCCGACTATAATAATAGCGGAACGGGCATATTAAGAATAGCGGTTAGTATACTATACCCGACGTAACACCTATAACGTTAATAAGATATATATATAGATCTATCTAGCTAAACGTCCGGAAGCTCGGCTTATAGGAAGAGATTAAAGGGGAAGTAAAGGCCTAAATTAGTAATCTAGAAGGGTAGTATCTATAGCACTTTAAGGGGTTTTAGCGAGTAAAGACGGGGCGTTCGAAGATAGTATAGGGCGAGACGGTATTCGATAATAGGACTATAAGTAGGCTAAAGGAAAGGATTACTATAAAGGAGGTAGGAACGCCGTTATCTATCGTTATATATTAGGTATAGATAGACGGATAAGGGGATACGGACGTATTATCTAGGTTAGTTACTTCTAATTAAACGTATATAGTATATAATATTATAATAATCGTTAACTAGTTTTAATCGATTATTACAACTCCTACGAGCTAATACTATAAGTTAGAGCCTTTAAGAGTCGGACGAGTATTAACGATACGAAACAATCTATATAATACGTATCGCTCTAAGAATATCGACATTACGCCGCGCTAACTATACGTATAACGCGGCGTTAAACCCTTTACGCCGCGTAATAGCTATATCCTCCTACTTATAATAGATCTACTACTTCTATACGAACGTATAGTTAACGGCGTAGTATACGGACGATTACCGCGGCGTAATATTATATTTCCGGCCGTATACTATAACTACGGCGAGCTAAGGAGACTAACTAATTTCTACACTTACGTAAGGCATACTAAGCAGCTTAGGCGCGGAAAAAAACGAGCCTAAGCAGCTCGGGGTCTAGTAAGGGACCTAAGCTAAGTAAGGAGAGCGAGCGAGTTAAGTACGGCTAAGCGGCTTAGCTATACTTAGCTCGCTCGGGTTTATAGTTTTCTAGACGTTAGGCTAGAAAAATAGCGATAGTTTATAACTAGAAAATTAGAGAAGGAGAGTATAGGGTACTTATACCCTACTAGCTTATTAATACTAGAGATACTAATATTAGAATAGTAGACCTAATTATTAGGCTATCCCTAACGAAATATCCTATAGGTAGTATAGGCGGATAGCGATTAGCTATTATTATAGCTTTATTAGGAGGTACGAGTCGTAGTCTATCTACGAAAAGGTATAGAGTTATAGCGTTAGGGACCTAGAAACGATAGTATAGCGTTATATAGTTAAGGGTCCTAAGGTATTATATTACTCTACTAAGAGGCCTCCTCTTAAGTTTTAATACTCGATCCTCGTTAAAGGGTCTCTAAACGTATCTAATTAATTACTTAGGGGTAGAAGGATCTATACTACTAGTCTAGGCGGCTAGTTACTACGAGAGCGTTTAGTAAATTACGAATCTCTACCTAGGCGCCTAAATCGTAAACGTAAATACTAATTATAGGCCCTCTACTCTAGACTATAGAAACTACTTAGTTAATTAGTATATTAAGTTTAATTAGGAAGTAATCTAAAGACTTAAATTAGGATCGAGCCCCTTACCCTTAGTAGGCTAGGCGAGAGCTATATAAGAGCTAGCTATACTAGAATAGCGCTAAGGCTAGAAGCTAACGTCTAATAGACTCTAATATATAATAGATCGTATACGTACCTAGCGGCCTACTTCTAAATTGTCTCTAGTCCTCGAGCCGCTATAAATCGATTAACGTAGAAATACTAATAAAATTAGTACTCGTATTTTAGATACTATACTTAGAGAAGTAGGGGAGAGCGAACTATATATAGACGAATCTCTTCTCTCGCCTATAGTAAGACTAGAGGAGGAAGGTAAAGTCTAGCCTAGCTAGATACGTTAGTTACTAGCTTATACTCGTTACTCTTTTCTTACTTAATATTAAAGGAGGGGCGTAGGATAGATAATAAGAACTCCTACCCTCTTACTTAAAGCTATTATTAGGAAGAAGAGGGACGAGGCTTTCTATAGCTTAGAGTTAGTAGCTATATAAATATTAAGATTATCCGTCTATTACTTCTAAGATAATATAGAGCGTAGAAGGAATCTTCTACTAGATACTCGAGTAGTAAGCTTTAATTCTCTAGGGGGCGTAGTAAGTAAAAGAGAGGAATAGCGTAGAAATACTATAGTAAGAGTAGACGTACCTAGCCTAGTAAGCGCGATACGCTTAGTATCTAGATAATACGTATAAGGGTAGATTTTATATAAAGCTAGCCTTCTAGGCGGTATAGAGCGCGATAACGTTAATTACGTAACTAGAAATCCCTAACTACTAGTTAGAGATTATAAGTTATATAATTAATTTACTTTACTTTATACGCGCGCTTCTACCTTATACCTCTTATCTTAAATATAAACGAGATTAACCTTATAATTCTCCTTAATAATACTTAAAACGAGCTTCGAAGTATTTTTCTTTTAGGTATACGTACTCTTAGGCTTCTAAAGTATATCCTACCGCCTCTAAGTTCGAAATACTACTATAACGAGCTAGTACGCTTTATCTTCTTATAGCTAGTAGTATCGCCCTATATAAGTCGTACTCTCCTCTTATTAATATTAAAGATCTATCTCTACTATCCTCTTATACTAGAGGTCTATACTTACTACTATTCTACTCGAGGAAATTTAGTAGGATATAGAGATCTAAAGTAGTAGCCGTTAAGAGCTCTAAAGGTCCCCTCGCTATTATACTTACGCCTAGAGCTATAGGGATACTCGGCGAAGTTCTATTAGTAATATAGACTAAGCTAGATAATATCGAAAGGCCCTAAGCTATTATTTACTATCCTAGGATCTCGTTACTTCTCGATAGTATATACTAGTATACTAAGCTTCTAATACTTAGATTAGACGAAAGTAGTTAGCTAAAGCTCGCTCTATAAAGCTTACTCGCGGACGCTTAGCTACGAGAACTAGGGCTATATATATTAGATTCGCTATATACGTACGTAAATACCTACGATCTAGGGCTATATTAGATAACTTCTACGACTTAACCTCTTATTCTCTATAATACTCTCTCCCTAAATCGCTATATTAGTATCGCCGCTTTAGCTAGGTAGTTCTCGACTTTAATTTAGCGTTCCTTCCTTATAAATAGTAATTCGTAATATTTTAGTTACTTAGGGTAACCTACTTCGTATATAGCGAGCTAAAATACTACGCTACTACTACTTAAGCCGTATACTACTATAAATACTCGTATACGGCGTTTCTACTCTAAATACTACTAAGAACTATACTCGTTATACTCGTAAACTCCTTACGTACTCTACTAGTACTCGTATATACTTTACCTCTACTCGCGCTATACGCGCTTTAAATTAACTACCTCTTTATCTTCCTTATTACGTAGCTATTATAGAGGAGCCGCGTCGTAGTTAGCGTATTAAGGATATACTAGTAAGCTCTATCTAATAAACTACTATATATATATCTTAGACTAATTAATCGTAGGCCCTAGGTCCTTAGACTACTAAGACGCTATTATAGTAGCTAGATACTACTACTACTTTATTAACCTCTACTAAAAACCCGCCCGTATCTACTACTACTCTTAGCGCTATCTTATCTCTAAACGGCGGAGATATAAGTAACGCGACGAGTAGCTAAGCTATAGCTACGGAATCTACTACTATTACTTCCCTAGCTCTATAGGATAATAACTCGCTAATCTAGCTTCCCGAGAATAGCTATTAGCGCGAGAGGACTAAGGATAATCCTAGTTTTATTACGAAGACCTAGATAAAGGTCGTTAGCGGCTTTACTATATTCGTAGTATCTAATCCTAATCCTACTCCTATTCCTACTACCCTATAAATATCCTAGAAGAAAGGTAAATCTACTACTCTATCCTTAGCTACGAAGTAGTCTATAGTCGCGACTCGGCTAAATCTTATCCTCGGCTCCGTAGGAAACGCCTTAAAATCTACTATATAGGAGAAGCTAGCGAGGATAATTAAGTAGAACTAAGAGCTATTATCGTAAGGCTAGGGGGGTCTTACGGATACGAATTTAGATAGCTACGATATTACTAATCCTATAGGTATAGCGAACGTTCTAGACGCCTCCTCTAGTAATTTACCTTAAGAGGCCTTTACGAAGATTATTAACTACGTTAGTTAGTAATCTACGAAGAGTAGCGAATAGTAGACTAAAGTATACCTTCTACTTAGCGAGATAATCCTAGATCTACTATCTAGTAATATAGAGGAGGGTAAGAAGTAGCTTTAGAACTTACTAAAGAATACTAAGTTTAGCCCTAAGTTTAAGATACTCGTCGCTAACGCTAAGCGTATAGTAGCTATTAAGGAGAGTATCGACTCGCTCCTTATAACGCCTAACTTTAGAATTTTAACTAACTTAGATTATATTAGTAAGTAGATAGGAAACTATACGCTCTAGAATCTAGAAAAGCTTCTAATAGGCGCGTAATATAGGAAATAGTCGTAGAAATAGGTTTAAGCTACTCTTACGAAGGCTATATTCGAGCGCTTTAAAGAGTCGTATTAGAACCTTAATAAGCTATAGAGCCTAGAGTACTCGATAGTAGATATTAAGTATATAACTAATATATAGTTAGTAAAGAAGAAGAGATCTCTAGTACTAGTAGATCTTAATATTACCTAGGCTAAGATTAATAGCTTTATTACTAAGCTCTAGAAGTATTACTAGGACTACGAAGCTACTAAGGAGGCGAACTAGAAGCGCTATATATACTATATATAGATAGACTCGCTAGGAATCTAGTATATAGTTCGCTATAGCGAGTACGACCTTAGCCTTTACGAATCGTAGCTAGATATAGTTAAGCTAGAGCTTACTAAGGAGAATATAGACCTTAGAGAGCCTACTATCCTTAAACTTAGCGAGGAAGAGTAGGAACTTAAGGAGATCTACGACTTAGAGACGCCTAAGCTATTAAGTATACTAAAGCGAAAGCGTACGAGGTCGCCCTTATCTCTAATTAACCTAGCTACCTAGTAGGCTTTAAATCGATAAGCTAATAAGTTAAGCGAGAGTCCTAAGAAGTAGTTCGACTATTAGAGGTACTTTATAGATACTACTATACCTTTCCGTAAGCGCCTATAGCTAGCGAAGGACGACTAGCGAGTATCTTCGACTCTCGCCTCCTTTAGAGATCTAGTACTAAAGCCTTAGCCTAGAAAGGACGTTCCTCCTACTAATAGGTAGTAAGATAGAGGACTACTTAGTCTATCTAAGCCTAATCTCCGTTCGCGCGACCTATAGATAAAGCCTACTAGTTAGGATAACCCTCCTACTAATAGCTAGCTAGATAGTAGACTACCTAGTCTATCTAAGCGAAATCTTTAGTCCTATAGTACTAAGGCGAAGCCTACTCTTACTAATAACGAGAATAGCGTAGATATTATAATATTAGGCGGACTTAGGGATAACGATAAGGAGATTTAAGAGTAGGATAATAACGTAGACGACTTTCTAAGAGATCTTACGCTAGAAGACGCTAAGCCGCCCCTTAGCTTTAACGATATATTATAGTAAGACGATAGACTTAGGCTACTAGATATAGTAAGTAGTATTCGTAATAGTAAGCTAGGTGCTAATATATAGTTACTACTATTACTACCTTTAGATCCTAATAATACTATACTAAGTAGGTATAATATCGATTACTTCTATATACCTAAGGTCGTTATAGGTAAGAAGCGTCTAAGAGGGGCGAAATATAGTATTAAGCTTTATAAGGAATTAGCTAAGCTAAAGAAGTCGCTACTATTAACGCTAACGCCTACGCTAAGAATAGAAAAGATAAGAGATATCTTAAAGCTATACGTCTAGGCTATAAGTATTTAGTACTTTTAGCCTTATTAGAAGTATCTTAAGGCTCTCGCTAAGTATTTTAGCTTAGGATTAGAGGGTTTAAGGCCTCTAAACGGTAACGATATCCTTCTCTAGCTATAAAATACCTTTAACGCGATCTTTATAATAGAGTTCCTACTATTAAAGTAGAATAGGTACCTCCGTAAGATAGAGCTTACGTCTCTAGAGCCTTCGATTCTTTATACTAGCTTTCTTAACTATAATATACGTTAGAGAAATACCTTCTTTATATATAGTAATAACCGAGCTCGAGCTATCTAGCGTAAAGACTACCCTAGGAAGTAGATTTAATACTACGATTATAGCTTTACGTAGATAGATATATTTAGCTAGCTAGATAACCTCGCGCCTCTTATCTCGAGTAAGGTACTATAGTACTCTTAATAGTATAGAGTACTACCTAGCCTAGCTAGTACTACTAAACTATTTAACTCGACGTATTCGCTTATTAGATAGCTCGCTTATAGTAATCCTAAGGGGTATCGTAATTATATACTCTATACGTATAATTATAACTACTAGACGATCGTATTACTAGTAAACCTCTATTTCTTCTAGAATACTAGCGCTTAGCTTCTTCTATTTAGAGTTCCTTATAGTCCTACGCTCCGTAAGGACCTAGGCGACGATTCGCTACTTAATATAGAAGTTTTCGCTACTTAGAAGGACGATAATAATACTCTCTCGCCTCTAATAGCGTTCCTATCTAAATTTAATCGTAAGAACGCTAAGACTCTCGAATATAATATCGACGCGATTAAGTTATAGCGCTATAATATCGAGAATAAGGGTAATACCTATAATTAGCTAGTTAGTAACGCTCTAATAGGAGCTATTCGTATTAAATATAGAAACGCCGTCTTCGTTATACTATATATACCGCGTAGGAACGTAGGCTACTATCTAGGCTCTACGCGACTTCGTATTCTAGTCTATTATATACTAATTAAGGATAGTAAGTAGATTATAGGCGATAAATCGATCTATAAGATACGCTCGGCTATTATCTAGTAGACTAGAGTTCCCTACCTTCTAAATAGAGCTCTAACTATAACTAGATACCTACTACTATCTACTTAGACCCCTCTTATACGCGTTAGCCTCCTCTATTAGAAGCTATATCTACTTACGCGTACGATCCTACTAGGTAGGCTATAGGATAATCTAGACGTTATTAAAGCGCTTTAGTTATTATTCTATTTATATAAGCTAACGCGTAATAAGTTTATTCGAGACGTCTAGAAAATAAATATCGTAGTATACGAGGCCGCTATATATAAACTAGCTAAAGTAATTAGCTCGACTAATAAGTAGAAGGCGCTTAATAGTATTTCGACTAACCTTATAAAGCGTAAGAGTAAGGGTAAGAAGAAGGCTCCCTTACTTATAGATTATAGAGATTAGTTTCTAGGTAATATTATAGTATTTAGTACTAATACTATAGGCTTTATCGACCTCGCTAAGGCGAAGAAGACTAAGAACTCCGCTAGTTAGAGCCCTCGTCTTATAGCTAGGAAATTTATTATCTAGCTATAGACGGATACCTTTATATAGAAGGGTTATAAGGAGTAGCTACTAGACTCTATACCTATCGAGGACTTTAGTCTAGGAGATCTCCCTAACTAGGCGCTAACGCTAGCCTAGCTACTAGAAGTTACGGAGAATATAGATAACGATAAGGAGGAGGCTCTTTAAGAGGACGAAGGCGATATTAATATAGAAGACGCGCTAGTAGAAAATAAGGCGAGTATTAAGGAAGCGGCTACGAAAGCTATATATACTACCGAGGATAATAACTTAAAGTCTACTCTTTCGTCTATACCTTCGTAGGTTTAAGTAGCGATAGAGACGTTAAGAAAAGTAGAGGATTTCGTTAGCGAGGCGATAGGATTAGATTATAGTACTTAGTTTAACTAGGTTTACTTTTAGACTAGTATTTTAGGCTTATTAAAAGTTACTACTTAGTAGTTTTAGTATCTCTAACTACTAGTTAGAGATAATATAGATAGTAGAAATTCGTATTCTAGTACGCTTATCGCCTTAAACGAGGTAATACGGTTATTTTAGACTATAATATCGCTTCCGAGGCTTTTATTTAAATATATCGATATACGGAGGCGTACTAAGCTATATTATTCTAACGAGATCCTCGGCTACGATATTAAGACCGCCTAAGCTCTCTCTAAAGAACTCGCTTTACCTAATTTACTTAGTATCCTCTAGACGAGCGTTACTATACTACCTAGGATTATCGTTAATATAATTAATATTAATATTATCGTTATAGAAAAGCGTAGAACTAGCTACTACGAATATTTCGATAGTCGTCGGATTAGGGCGCTAGTTACTCCGAGTAGTAAGTAGAGGAGCCTCTAGTAAGTTATAACTATTAGTTATATATATATATAGCTCCGTACGAAGGCGTATATAGGCCTATAAGTAAAGCCGATTACTATTATTATCGATATCTACTCCGTCTACTAGTATTATAAAGCTAGCCTAGTTTAGTACTTCTATATACTACTATAGCGTTTCGTTAGGTAGATATAGGTTAAAGTCGATATTCTAAAGGTCCCGCTATATTAGTACGAGTTCTTTAGGGGGGACTAAAATACTATAGAGAATACGACTAAAAAGCGTTAGGTAACGATATATCCGCTACGGAATACTAGCTTCTATATAAGGTCGATTAGACTACTTACGAATATAATATATATTCTATACTTTAATAAATTCCGTAACGACTTCGCGGAGAATAGGTATATATACGAATAATATCGCGATTTAGTCGTACTTATATTCCTTAATATAGTAGCCTTAGTTATATAGGAGCTTAAACTAGGTACGCTAGCGTCTAGTACTATATTTCTACTAGCCCTACTACGATTTAATACGCTAGTTTAACTTACTCGTACTATATTAGAAGTACTCGCGGAACTCTAAGGGTAGTTTATTAGTAGAGTAAAGCCTTTAATAGAGTAGGTTATAGGTATTAGTAATATATCTCGTCTCTCTACTACGATCTAACTAAATAATTCGCGGCCTATTAACGATTAGCTAGATTTAAAGACTAGCTATTTCTTCTAAGACTAATATAATACCTCTAACTTCGAGAGCGTAGAGGTACTATACCTATATAGAGACGGTAGAGCGGCTATTTATACTAACGTATACCTATATAATCTTCTACGAGAAGGCGTTAATAGTAGCGTAAATAATAATACTCTAGAACTCTAACTTATAGTAGGCGTCGATATACTAGCTCTAGTTATTACCTAGTAGGATAACTACTCTATAGTATTATCTAGCCTTTCTATACCTTACTATAATACTATCTAGGTTTAACTTCTTAAGAATACTCTATATACGATTCTAGCCTATAATATTAAACTCTCGCCGTATTAAGGGGTATAAGAACTTACGGCCCTAATTCTTAATATATCTATAGTTTAGTTACTCCTATAGTATACGCCGAGTCTCTATATTATACGCCTCGTATTCTATAGTAGTAATACGCTTATATAGGCCTATCTCTTATCGTAGTCGCGCGATCCTCCGTAGACTAATTCGAATACTATTAATCTCTAACTCCTAACTTGTCTCTTTATTAGTCGTTTAAATAATAGTAAAGGCGAAACGAATACGCTCTTATAACTAGTTAGAATCTTCGAAGTCGAGTCGTTAGCTAGTCTTAGATATATTCTAGTTAATAAGATACCGCTAAAGGGTATATACGCTTGTCTATAGACTACGTTTATCTAGGCTATAGACAATAACTAGATACGAGGTACCTCGATAGACTTAGTTAGTAATCTAGTCTTAATAAGACTTAATATCTTTCGCCTAGAATAGTATTCGTAATAGTTATATAGAGGAAAGGATAGAAAATACGATACTCGAGGATAGGATATCTAGTAGTATAGGCTATTTTTAGCCCTTTATTAGTAATAATAATAGTAGCGAGAGTAATAGGGTATATATAGATAGTATAGGGAATAAATAAGACCTTAGAAACGACCGATTTAATAGGTTCTATACGAGTAAGATAGTATAGAAGGGAAATTAGAGGTCTAAGAGGTGTAAAGAAGGAAGCGGGGAAAGTTATGTGGCCGGTTGGTAGATACGGCAAACCGTCGATTCCGGAATTTGGGATATCCGACTTTTTGTCAACGTCTTGTGCGGTCGCCCGTCGTTACCTAATGAATGCAACACAAACTCAGAGAAGATTGCTGCCAAGAAGCATCGTGACCCTGTGTGCGTTCGGACGGGACTGAATACGAGCATGCCTTTCATGAGGCCCAGACCTCTACCGAAAACATCTCCAAGTCCTGTCTCTCGGTAGGAAAGGGTTTGACAGTGGCACCTGCACCGCCTTTGCGAGTTTCTGTATTGAACTACCGAGCGAGATGGGAATGTGTGCGAACAACATCGCAAGAGTCACCAGATATGCACTGTCCGAGCATATCTGATTGATGCAACGTTGGATCACGAGTACGAGAACTCATTCCATCCTCCTGACGGAGTTGTTTGTGTTCATGACCAAGCGTTCTCGAGCACAACACCGTCAACCAAGCGGCCTGCACAAGACTCCGAGGATTGATCATGCTTGACCGTTTGGAGACATGCTCGCAAGAGGCCATCCACAGTACGGCTTGGAAATACTTCCCCTGCCATCTGTCGATCTCGCAGTCGTCAGACAACTCGAAGACTTCGTGTCGAGCAATAATCGACCTTCTCCTTCTTCTTGCTCTCGACACCCGCCACCGTCCTGCCTAGACCACCCCTCGGTGCTGGTGACCAGGCGATTGCGAACTGCAGTCGGCATCAAGTCTCGTAGTGCAAGCATTTCAGTACAAGCATCATTACGATCCTTGATCTCCGCCATGTCTCTTCCCCCATCATGAGAAAGAACTTCGCCCATGAACGACACATATCGTCTTTGCGATCTCTTCTAAATCAGCAAGATGCCGCTGTCAAACCCTCTTGGCCGCTTTCAGAAGCTGTGGTAGCTTTATCGTCCCTCACGCCTACAACCACCCCCTGGCCCTTGTGATCTCTTTGGATGGCCCAAATGGATTCTGGTGTCATGCGCCTTCTGCATCTCGCGGAGAAGGCTCGATCGATTGAACCGTCGTCCGATTTTCGCATGAGTGAGTGGCTGTCTTCTCGTCAAATGCCGTGGTCACGGGTCAGAATCACGTTCCCTCGTTCAACCTTGCTCTCTCGATGCCTGCAAGGCTTGTCTACTCCCTTAGTCTCTGCTGTTTAAATGGAGACCACCACCGACGGCAGGGCGGTGGCGGGTGTCGAGAGCAAGAAGAAGGAGAAGGTCGATTATTGCTCGACACGAAGTCTTCGAGTTGTCTGACGACTGCGAGATCGACAGATGGCTCTTGGGATGTGCAATGTCAGCTTAGGTCGAGGAACGTGGACGTGATTACGAGACACAAAATAAGCCACGACTGATACAGCTACGAGGCTACGAAGCATCAACTCAGAACTCCATCATTATGATCCAGCGGGAACATTACCCTCTCGCCAGCTTGGTTGTCCAAGAGATGCTGCAGTCTAAGGACGCTTGCAACAATGCAGTCAGGCCACGAGCTCAACCACGCACTCCGAGAGCAAGCTGCGATCAGGACCCGCGCAGGATCAAACTATTCTCAAGCGGAGCATTTGCAGCAATGGCATGGGCAACCGGCCTATGCGTGTTGAACTGCAATGAGCGTCCATCGCCGAAGTCGGAGTCCTCAGAATGACGGTCTCGGCTGGGACGACCTACACTGAGGTATTGGCAGCATGGACATGCTGCCACAGTGGTATGGCGGCACGGAGACACCAATGCAGCCTGCACGCAAGATGAATTGAGCTACCATGCAATGCTGGATGAGATGCGTCGCCATCTCTGAAAAGGCCTTCAGCACCGAGAGGTGAAGAATATCTTATGCTGGTGTGCGGGCTCTGCAATTACAAGTTTTGAGACCCAACTGACACATGTTCCTGCCTTTCGATTCCAGCCTGTGCCCAACAAGAGATCACCCTTGAGCAACTGCAGCAGGCCAATCTCAATGGTCGAGGGACGACTAAGCACGCAAATACCACGACAACGCTTTCGCCACGGCTCCAGCGCCTCACAATGAGGACGGCGAAATCGACCAAAGCGCTGCTCGCGGTGAGTGGCGCCGAGGCGGTAGCAACAGGAATCTCTCGGCCCAGATCAATATGTCACATGTGCGACTCCAAGCCTTTCCTAACAGCGGTGCATACCAGGTGCGTGGACACTGTGAATTCACTTCGTGAGACCCCACTGACACTCTCCGTAGATTCCGGACTTTGCCGCCCAACAGATCACACTTGAGCAGCTGAAGGAGGCCAGTCTTGCACTGACCGTCATGCCCATCCGCCACGGACCCCACCGTCATTGCGCCAGTCCTTGACCGGATCTGTGAAGAAGTCGATCGCACCATCTGGTTCTTCCTTAACGGCTTCAAGGGCAGTGACAGGTACCAGCCGACACGGCGGAAGCCCAGACTCATTGCCGCCAACCCTGGAAACGATATTCCCAAACAACAAGCAAGGAAGATTGGTACCTTCGATGCGCCTTCGAAGTGCTGCGGAAAGGACTATTCGCGGGCTGGCGATCCGGCCAAATTGCGCCTGATGATGCGCTATGGCCTCGAACTCCCAGCGTCCATTTCGTGTCGAGAGACATGATCAACCAAGACCCGCGACTAGAGTAGCTGCAGGCTGCTATCGACTTTGTCAGGGACTATGACATGATCCTGCGTGCACAGGCCGAATTCCGGAACGACGAGCTGGTCTTCTGGCATGGACGGAGCATGCTGTATTGGTACCAGAAGCGCGATACGAGCGTGTTGTAGGAGCTGGAGTTGCACCTTGTGCCATTGACTGATCTCGAGACACTGCTAGTTTTACTGGCCGGTTCCAGTCCAATGGAAAGCACATTGGTCGAATTCTGCGATGTTCCGATCAGGGGAAACAGCCTCACCGCAAACCTCATCGACCACATCTGCTAGAGCCACCAAGTGTAGACTTTGATCCGCGAGTGAGACGAATCTGTCTGTCTCGACCGCTCTCTTCAGACATAGCACTGACTGTGGCAACAATGAAGTCCACGAGGCATTGGTTAATACATGGAGAACTGGAGAACTACGCTTCCGCATGGAAGCACTTCGGAACATAGAACGGCAGCCAGATGATGCTGGTCACGATTTGCCATGATCCTGCGGAGCAAGACCACCATGAACACCAGGAGGTGTATGAAGTACGAAGAGCAAGGGTGACAGGTCGAGAGTAAAAGATCTCGTTTCCAATTTGGACAATCTCTCCCTGGTTGTTGATTCGACTGAGGCATTCGTGGACGTCTTGGCTGCTTGAATAACACCGTCAGACGGGGAGTACAACTCCTCTGGGAACAGTAGACGAGATCGATAAGGCCCTCGGAAGATCTGCACTTGAGTGGTTTCTAGATATCTTGCCTGTGCGAGCAGCTATCCTGGATTCCTGGTGCCGACCCCCAAGTCTTCCACAACCGCCGATGACATTCTTCGCCCGTTCGATCAAATGCTGATGGGATCTAAAGTTGGGGCAAATGTCAACATCCGCGTGGTCGGACTTCTTAGGTAGACCGAAGACGATTGCTTCGGCGAATGATCTCCAGATTCGGGTGTCACACCATTGGCACAAACGTGCTGCTGGCGTCATGGTCCATTCCATCACTGTGGGATTCCCAGAAATCTCTAGTAGAGAGACAAACCTGAAGTCCTTCAGCAAGATTGAGGCAAGCCAACATGCTTTTGTCTATGCACAGGATACGTCAATCCTTCAATCGGCCATCAACTGGATCGCGGGGTCAGTCATTGCGACCGTTTTCGCATCACTCTCCAATGTCTTATTGGAAAGTGACCTACATCAGCCGGCCGAGCGTGGCGAGCTTGCGTGCAAGAATGGCAACCATTTCATTTCTCGCCGCGTTGACGGATCAAAGCAGATCAAGTTCACACGACGTCAAACTGTGCTGCCCGAGCATTCTCACCGATATTCGCGTGGACAGTGGCGCTCAAACCATGTTCAACGCCCCTAAATCAGCATTGTGACAGGGAGATGACGAAGCAAGTCAAAGAGCATGCTCGAAACACCCTCTAAGTTCGATCAGGAGCTTGGCAGTCGGATACAGCTTTAAAAAAAGGCTCTGCGATGGAGCTAATTGAGCGTTCTCCACAAAAACATCGTTGACCATGACTTTGATGCGCTTTGACGCTCATTGAGTTGCAGTTGTTTGTGGGAGAGGCCGCTGAAATAATGACACTAAGCTGTTAGCCATCTGCAGGGGCTTCATGGCTCGACCAACGGGCGTCAGCTTGCGGTCCAGAAGCTCCTTGGCCTTGTCGTTGTCTCCGTAGGGTCCTGCAACGATGCATGGTCGAAGCAGATCGACAAAGGTTCAAGGGACCGAGCAGCAACATCTCGTCTGTGGAAATTTCGAACGATCTCCACGGAAGAGGGTCTGACTGCGGCACTCGCAGCGTCTTCAACTATTTTGATGTCCCTATGGTTCGGAGAATGGATGTCTCCTTTGCAGGTAGCCCTGGAGCAGTCGATCAGTAATGAGATCTTCAAGAGCCATTGAACAGCTTGCAATTGAGAGTGGTTGCTACACCCGAGACTCCAAAATATATACTGGAATCTTCACTGTTGCCGCAAATACTAATACGGTCTTAGTACAGTGATCGTCGTAGACCTGGCAGATTTGATTTTTTAGATCGTTGTTCCTCGTGTTTCAGCTGCGAGAGGAAGTGATGTTGGCCGGTGACTACGGAAGCCCAAAACCAAGTGTTCAGCGGTGCGATCCGCGCGCCAGCCGGGTAGATCCGGCGCTCGCCATCTGAAACACGCGACGCGACTTCCGCTTTCTTCTTCTTCCTCTTGACATTGGCATCGTGGACCGAACATCCTCGACCGCCTTTCCCGCAACCTGAAGCTGGTCCAAATGGCACTACTTCTCGAATGCGGCCCTCCGTCGTCCAGGCAAACGGTCGAGATGGACACGAGCCTCGACTGCGAAGCCGTCCTGGGCCCTGACCCACGACTGCGACACGACAACTCCTGCGTCCAGGCAACCGGTCCAGATGGACACGAGCCTCGATTGCGAAGCCGTCCTGAGCCCTGACTCACGACTGCGACATGACACCTCCCGCGTCCAGGCAAACGGTCAAGATGGACACGAGCCTCGATTGCAAAGCCGTCCTGAGCCCTGACTCACGACTGCGACACGACACCGCTGCCGTCCAGGGCCCTGCCCCTCGACTGCGACTCTTGGACCGAACATCCGAGAATGGCGGCCTCTGCGTCCAGGGCTCTGAACCTCGACTACGAGCTATTTCATGCTGCGCGTCTTAGACCGAACATCTTTGACCGCCAGCCTGCACGTCCAGGGCTCCGACCCTCGACTGCAACACTCTCGCGACCTGGACCGAACATCTAAGGCAGCATTGTGTTTGTTTTCATGCGACTGAGATCTCCGTCATCTCCAGGCGGCATTGCGTTTGTTTTCATGCGACTGAGATCGAAAGGATCTCTAGTCAGCATTGCATTTGTTTTTCTTGCGACTGAGATCGAAATGGATCTCTAGTCAGCATTGCGTTTGTTTTCATGCGACTGAGATCGAAATGGATCTTTAGTCAGCACTGCGTTTGCTTTCATGTCCTAGACGCTGTCTTCGACCCCCTGTTTTGCGTCGTGGACCGAACATCCTCGATTGCTTGTTTCCACGTCCTGGACCGAACATCCTCGACGCCCCAGTTCTGCTATCCTAGACTTTGTCTTCGATTGTTTGTTTTCACGTCCTGGACCGAACATCCTCGACTCCCCTGTTCTGCTTTCCTAGACTTCGTCTTTGATTGCCTTCTGCTTTTTGATTTTGCGCGCTGTCTTAGACTTTGTCTTCGACTCTCCCCTGCTTTCGCACTTTGCACATTGCACGACTTCTTGTTTGGCCGCATGGCTGAGCTGCATCTTCGCGAGACACGCGGGTTGTGGCTTGTGGTGGATGGTGGGATCGTGACGAGGAAGAGACGCTGATGCGAGGAGGGATCTGAGCTCAAGGGTGGCAAGGGACATTGAGGAGGAAAGACTTGAGGGGAGGGAATGGCATGGGACACCTGAGAGGAGGGATGGAGCCTGTTGGCCGTACGCTGGAGTGTTTGTCATTTTTGCAGATGCGATGCTGGGATGGCGAGGTGTATGGACATGGTTCCCGAGCGAGTCAGATCAGGTTGCGGGCATGGAATCGAATGGAAGGCGAATTGGACTTGGTGGACTTCATCTTCCCTCTCTCTCAAATCACACGTCAAACGCCACCTGTGCGCGCACATGATGGCAGGGCAACGAGAGCTACTTGTGAGATTCGATGACAACATTGGCACGCCAGCTCATGTCTCGCAGTCCATTGAATGCCTGCCGTGGTGAGGTGTACATGGCTCGAGAAGCCATACGACATCTCTCTGCTCTCTCGCTTGCATTGCGATCTATCAGGCCTTCTGAACCACATGCAGGAGCTTGAAATGTGATGACTACCGTCGAGATTGAACAAGAACCAGTGAGATGTGAATGGCGAGAAGGGCATCCGCCACAAGTGTTCATCAATACAACAGCTAAGTCTTATAAAGGGTATCCAAAAACCCATTCGCCAAATCTCTCACAATGCTCTTGTCAGGAATGCTACCAGCAACACCGTACAACGCTGCCGCAGAGCCCTTGCTCGCCGACGCATGGCCTTTGCAAGAGTCGACCACTTCCTCCAGATCCTTGATCAACTGATCCACTGCGCTGACGATGGGGATCGTTACAGCCACGTGAATGGCAGCCGGGTCTTGGAGAGCATTCAGATGCCATCCTCTTGCTGACATGGCATCGGCGATGTCGTAGATGTCAACGGCTAAGCTGGGCGTCTTGCTGTTAGGTGCAGCCTTGAAAGCAACGACTGATACCATCGGCTTTCCAATGACGCTGATGCTGTGCTTGAGCTTGTCTGAAGTTCGAATAGCATCCTCGATCTTCTGAGCAGCGCCGACGATCTTGAGGCAGGTGTCGATGTAACCATCCTCGCCCATTCTCATTAAAGAAGCCCAGCATCCGGCAATCAAAGCACCAGGTCTTGAGCCAGCCATGTTTGGCGATGCGTACACCCCACCCGACCACTCTGGACAGACGTAGTACTGGTATTTCCGGAGCTCTGCAGTCCGGTACAAAACCACGCTGTTGCCCTTTGGAGCGAAGCCATATTTGTGGGTATCCGCACTGATCGAAGTAACACCAGGAACTCGGAAGTCGAAATCAGGCGAAGGGAATCCAGACTTGGCGAGGAATGCAATTACGAAAGATCCAAGACAGCAGTCGACATGTAGAGGCAGTTTGTTCTTCACCGCAAGCCTTGAGAGCGCCGGAATATCGTCTACGATGCCGTGAGGGAAGTTGGGTGCGGAGCCGACCAGAAGGATCGTATTCGAGTTGATGAGGCGACTGACTGTGGGAATATGAACGCGATAGCTTGGCTCTGGACATGGAACAAGGTGGATCTTGATCTTGAAGTATTCGCCAGCTTTGCGGAAGGCCGTATGCGCGGTGTTTGGGAGGATCATCTCCGGCTCTCGCACGCCTCGCTCATGGTATGCCTTTTGTCGTGCTGAAAGGACAGCCATCAGTATACTCTCAGTGCCGCCGCTCGTTGTTACTCCAGCGCCGCTTTCGGGCGCGTTGAAGATTCCAAGTGTCATGGCCACGACCTCAGCCTCCATCTTCCGTACTCCAGGGAAAACGTCTGGATGGATTGGATTGCTCACACCGAAGCGCTTGAACGCCTCAGTCTGCAGATCTGACAGCTCTGCGCCTCCATGGTATACCGCTCCACTGACTCTCCCATCTTCCCATCTCGTATGCTTCATATCTCCTAGCTTCTCCAGCTCCGTTCGTATTTGTTCTGGCGTCCATCCTGTTGCTGGTATAGCAGTGAAGTTCGTCACGCCTGGTCCTGACGGAACCAGCTTGGTCTCCAACTCTGTGATGGCCTTCGTAACGTCTGCGCGGACTCTGGCCTGGACAAACGGGAGTTGGAGGAAGAGCGCATATAATCGTCGGTAGACGTCTTGGTAGAATATCTTGATAGATCCGAAGACACCATACCCTCGGAGTTGTATTATCGTCTTGCGGGTGATTCGTAGAAGGAAGACGGCGAGGAGGAGATTCCGCAAGATATCGAGACTATGGTTCATGATGAGCTGCCGCGAACCCGCCGTCTTGCCGCTGTACTGCTTCCGGATCTGCGGCAGGCTCACTGCCATCCGGCCGGACGAAGACATCGTTTATCTCGTTGATTGTCGGTGGTGCTATTGAGGGTATGGAGGGTACGGCATCGTTCGCGACGTGGTCGTGTTGGGATAGAGTTGGCAACGCCGAACACCGCACGGGAACAAAGACCTGGTCACCTCACTTTAATAGTGGGGAGCTTGCCTCGTGATGCTGGCCGCGGTTAAATCAAATGGCCAATCAAATCCTCGTCAAAGCCATGCCGTCGTCTCACGGAATCCGCGGACTTGATTCGCCCCTTCTCTTCGTACTTCGTGAGCCAACGCAAGCGAGTTTCAAGACAACGACATCACCTTGTCACAAGCTATCCGAACTCCGTGATCGATTAAAAGAGTACTCAAGATGCCGGCTCGAATAATGGCGACTGTCAAGACTCGGGTGCTGATCATATCAGACACTCATTGTGCACCGCTTGCTGAAGGAGATGGAGGGAGACAGCCATTCGCTCCCTTTAAGGCTCCTCTTCCAAAGGCAGATGTTCTCATTCACTGCGGCGATCTCACAATGACCGGTCTCGAGAAGGAGTATCACCAAACTTTGGACATGCTCGCTCAGATCGATGCTCCTGTCAAGCTAGTCATTGCCGGGAACCACGATCTTTCACTTGACAGAGACTTCGTCTTCAGTCATGCGCAACGACATAAGCTGTCAGAAGCAGAGGCTCATGCCAAAGTGGACAAGGCGAGGGATCTTTGGACTTCGCCGGATGGTCGAGCTCAACGGGAAGGGGTCACTTATCTTCAGGAGGGAGTGCACCAGATCGATCTTCCGAATGGAGCAAGGATCACTTTGTATGCTTCGCCTTATACGCCAGAATTCTATGACTGGGGGTATGATTTCGTATGAATCGACTAAGTCATGAATGATGCTCAAGAACAACAGGTTTCCGTACGAAAGAGACGAAGATCGCTTCAACAGTCCACTACGAACACTTTCAGACGCAAAGAATATCGCACCGTATCCTGTACCGCCGTTCACGTCGACCATCATGCCAGTCGATATCCTTCTGACACATGGTCCGCCATGGGGAAGACTGGATGAGACGAATCGTGGCGACTTCGCTGGCTGTCCTCACTTGCTTCGAGCTCTTATGCGCTCTCGCCCCTTGATCCATTGCTTTGGCCACATCCATGAAGGCTGGGGCGCTGAACGTATCAAATGGTCAAGTGATGCCGATACCGTGGCAGATTCAACGGCAACCATCGCACAATGGAAAGAAGGCTCATGGAAAGCCGGTGTCGCAGAACACGGTAAATCGATCGAGGCCGTGGAGTTGGATCTGAACGCCGCAAAGGAGAAGCATGCCGTCTTTGTAGACGTGTCACGAGAAGGAGGCAACGCTTTGGAAAGGGGTGAAGAAAGTCTATTGGTCAACGCCTCGATCATGGACGTGGGCTACAGCCCTGTCAATGCTCCATGGGTTGTTGACATCGATCTTCCGAAGGCGCTGGCCTGAGTATCGTGAACATCATACTCGGACGTTTGAGCACATATGGTCTTGCTACAAAGATATGACTCTGCTCACACTGCAATTGGCATGTAAGCCTTTGTCCCGGCGTGAGATCAGTGCTCACGATCAGAAGCCGATGCATTTTTTGTTGAGATGGACTCAACGTAAGGCAGCACCATTCGGCCGACTTGCCACTGAGATCCCCTTGGTTGGGAGAGCAGGAGACCGATTTCGAGGAACAGCCTCCCAACCGCCGATGACCAGAGCCGTGAGCACCGATGTAGCGACGAGCAAAGATCCCAAATATCAGGTTCAATGGAGCATTCACCTTCTGATCCCGACGAAATCAGCGCAGACTCAGCTACCAGCTATCCATGTCTAAACAGAAACTTTCAGATGCGCCATTGAGATGTCGTTGTCCTGGGATTGAAATGTCTCGTCTACACTCTGAGACTACATCTATGCCACGGGATCACGCTCAGCTAATCAATGGCTTCAGAATACTTTGCATCAAACCCTCCTTGTCCTCACTGACACCGAGCTTCAACAAATCATCCGCCAGACGAAGCTGCTCGTCTACCTGCGCCTTCGATGCCTCTGCCTTCCAGGCGTTTGGCATAATCACCATCAGATGAGCCCCTATTCGAATTGCGACTCTCGACGCGTCGACTGTCACAGTTCTCGTTTCTCGATATCTTGTCAAGAAAGCATTGAAGACGGCCATTTCCAGCTCCAAATCTCGAAATGCAGCAATGCAGTACAACTCTGCTGCCATCTGGCCGATATCGAATTCTGCTGTTCCCGGTTTAGCCAGCTCTAGATCCAGGATGAAGAGCGTGCCATCTTGTCCGACCAGTACGTTGCCGGTCCAGAAGTCTCCCAGGGTGAGCACGTCGCTAGCTTCGTAGACGTCCTTTTCGCTGCCTTTCGCTGCCTTGAGGATGTGTTCACCCGTGAAACCCAGAGAATCTGCAACTTGAGGGAGCTGTTTGAAGTACAGACTACTGGACAGGATCTTTGCTGTCTCATTCTGAGCAAATTGGGCTTGGACATGCTTGTTGCTAGCAGTCTTATTGTGGATGTTGGCGAGATATCTTCCCAAAGCAGCGCCCTTTTCTGAGGCTTCCTTAACGTCTACGCCAGGTTTGAGCCAGCCTTTGAAGCTGGGGACGTGTCCGGCGTCTTCGAAAATGATGACCCAGTTTTGCTTGTCGAAGTGAAGGACTTTGGGAGGTCGGACTCCGCCTTGCTTCATCTCCGGTTGCGTGAGAAGTTCCAAGGCTTTGCACTCGTATTCCTGGCCGTTGTTCAGCATGTTCTTTCCGAGATCAGGTTTGTTGTCCTACAAGTCTGCTCTGATCAAGCTTCCAGCTCTGAGCTCGAGCAGCATACGGCTCCACATGCTTGAAAATGACCGAGGAAGGTTCCTCGTGGCTATCAAGATAGGCTCGAAAGACGAAGCCGCCAAAGCCCTCTGGCAGACGTTCAACTTTGTGGCATGAGGGATAGTCGTTCGATCTCAAGTATCGCAAGACTTCATCGTCGGTCGTGAGATCCATCGTTGCTGTGGACTGAGATAGTTCTGAGGAGATGAAGAAAGAAGAGGTGAGGTCGAAGCCAAGCTTTAAAAACGCACCTGCAACTTCCATTCTAGTTCACCGAGATTTGAGTCATATGCAACGTGGATCCAGACGTTTAGCGTGGCGATCACATGCTAGCGAAAGTTTCTGTCATCTCCTCAAACTGATTGAAGACTGGCCAAACATGGAAAGCCTCTAACAATGAGCACTCTTTCCACAAGATACGATCTCTAACTCGTTGAGTACTGTTTATCTTGAGACTGAAATCTCTCGTACTTCAATCGAAACAAGTCTCCTTAGCTCAGCGGTAGAGCGCTGGCGATGGGTGGAGCCGTGCTGCCGTTCTGTTTGCGATTGGCAATCAACGGGCACTGCACCAGATGTTTGGCATCGTCCAGAGGCCGTGAGTTCGAATCTTACAAGAGACCAATCTTTTTGCCCTCGTTTCGACCATAGCGAGTGGTGTCCTATACCTCTCGGGCTTGCCCAATGGTAGTTCCAGCCTTGCCCTCATCGTCCATTCTCTCTCTTGTATCATGTTCGACAACGCCAATCCCGAGATCTTCTGCCTCAATCTGCCTAATGGGCCCAGTAAACCATCGATTAGCCCACAGAAACCACGATCCTAGCGTCCCGACGAGGACAATACCCACAGCCACAGGGGTGTAATTAAGCGTCTGAGAGTCCACCGGAGTGACATTCGGCAAGCAGAAGATAATCGTGATGAAGCAGATCCAGAGCATAGCAACCAGCGCGATCGGTCTCGAGAACTTTCCAAGATTGAAAGGGCCCTTTTTGAAGTTTTGGGGCCATAGGAGACCAACGAATATAGGCAGACCGTAGGATAGGTAGAGACCTATGGTGGCGATCGATGTGGCGGCTGCGAAGGCGACGGATGAGCCGAGTGATGGCAGAGCGAGGATGAAGGCCAGGACTGCTGCGAGCCAGATGGTTCTGACGGGGCTTTGGAAGCGCTTGTCGACGGAGTGAAAGAAGTGAGGTAGGGCGCGGTCCCGGCCTTTTCGATGTGTCAGTATTTCGCGTTCATAGACCTTGATGGGGCCAACTGACTGAACGCAAACATCATCCGACTGTTCGATGTAAGTGAGAACAAGCCGCAGTGCCATACACATATGATAACCAGGCAGAAGAGCACAATCGCGCCATCTTCGCCAAAGATATCAATTAGAATCTGCAACACCGGTTGCCCGACTTCACTGTTGACAGTGGCATCAAAGTCCTGTATCGAGAAGAGGTAGCACAGCAACAAGAAGAATCCAAAAACTGAAGAACAGATGATGGATGTAAGGACACCGATGGGAGCACTCCAGGATGCGTTGCGAGTCTCTTCAGACAAGTGAGCCGAAGCATCGAAGCCAGTGATCGTGTATTGGCTCATGAGAATGCCGATGCAGGCCACATAGGCTGGTGATGCTCTCGCGGCCCAGCCTGTGCCATCGTAGAAGGTTGCGACTGTGGAGGGTCAGAGTGAAGGTCAGGGGAAAAGCGGAGCGGGCATTCCTTACAGACGAACTTCGCCGACTGATGCGTTGGAGCTTTAGCGACAATAGCAATGGCATAGGCAGTGACACCCAAGCTGTGAAGGATGATGGAAGTGTTGTTCAAATATCGCAGGATGTGGACTCCGAAGGCTAGGTGGCGTTAGCATGAATGGGCTGACCTTTCCCTGAGCAGCTCACTATTGACAAGTCCATGTGATACCAACAGAGCGGCATATATTCCCTATCACATTTCAGAGATCAACTTCACCTGGGGTTCCGTCGAGACATGTCACTCACGATGACTTTGCCCGGCGTCGATTCAAACCCACCCTTCACAGTCGCCAGGGTGGCAATGAGATTGGCGCATCCGAATGTAATACCAGTCGTGACAGCGACTGCCAATGTCAGCCTGTTGTCTCTCCTCGCTGCCATCGATCGACAAACATTGCCCGACGAAGTTAAACCATCCAGTAATCCAAGAGAAGAAAGCAGCGAGCTTCGGATTCGGCGCAAGAATGGCCGCCCAGTAGTACTATCAACAAATTATTATCAATTGAATAAGTATAAGGCAATAAAGTGTGAAAAGTTAAACCTACGGGTCCACCAGCAGTTGGAATGGCACTCGTGATCTCTGCCATACCAAGTCCGACAAACAAGGTGAAGAGGCTCACACATATCCAGCCAACTGACATGACACCGGGACCGCCAGTGGTGAGGCCATATTGGAACAGCGTGGTAATACCGGTGACGACTGAGATGATGGAGAATGATACACCAAAGTTGTGTAGGACAGACCAGTCTCGTTTCAGTTCCTGTATGGCAGGTCAGTCAAGGGCTGGATGGTATCCAGACATGTGAAAGCTCACCTGCTTGTATCCCAACTCTGCCAGCTTCCCTTCATCCTTGCTATCGACAGGTGCTGCGTTGACGCTCAGCTTTCTCATGGTTATCAAAATCCTGCCTCCGGAACCTCAAGGTAGAGATGAGAAGAGAAAGAATCGCAAGTGTACTTCCTCACATGGCGTCCACTGGCGTATATCTTCCACGTGGGAAGGCGTCCGGTCGCGTGTCTGACCGCAGGCTATTCGGCTGTCACTGCAGTTTCCAGCAGTAGATCAGACGTGAAGTTGGTGCGAAGCGCTGCTGATTGGGGCTCTGGGGAGCTGCAAGATAAGAACTGTGCGCCACACGCCCTAGTCGAAGTCTCGAACATCGCTGGAGGTACGCGAGGGTCACACCACCCGTTCGAAGACTTGTTCGAAGCAAACTCGTGAAGCATGATTCGAGGTTGAAAAGCTTTCGCAAGACGTTCATCTCTTCAAAAGGCGCAAAAAATGTTTTCATACACTGCATAATCCAAGTCAACGCTCACAATCACGTGATTTGTGGGTTCGAAGGGCGGTTCAAACCGTCGCATTCACGGTTCCAAGATATCCTTGACTACTACATGTCCTGGTCTCATGGTATCCTTTCGTACATCCAGCAACTAAACATATGGGTATTCCTTGCTCTTTGGTTACATCCCTCTTATCTTGTAACTTGTATCCTGCCAATCTTGCCGTATCTTGCCTCTATTGAGCTGGAGCAGCGCCCTCGGCTGGTCGGTTAGCTGCTGGGGGTGCCATTCTGCGGCTCCTGTGTGATTGTCAGCGGATTGATTCTACCTGAGTGTGATGGATGACGCTTACATGAAAGTTCTGGAGAGCATAGAAACGCCGATCATGATGGCCCAAGAAGGAACCTGAGAGAAACCCCAAATGACGTATCCGACAGGCACGCTCATGCCGGACTTGGCGAGTGGGCCATCAAACGGATGCCAGAAGCCCTCATATGGCTCAGCCTCAAGGTACTTGTCTTGAAGGTGAACAGCGGCGATCTCAGGTGCGGTAATCGTAGTGCGGTTGACCTTGATCGAGCGGAAGGTCGAAGCCGGAGTAGACTGGTCGGCGAGAGGCTGCGGGAGCTGGAAGTGGAGGACTGAAGGTGGGCTGACGGCCCAAGCATGGCACAAGACGCCGTCCGTCTCGCAGTTGAGCATAGCAAGTTTGGGGGGCTCCTTCGAAGCAGAGATCAACGGCACAGACTCGTTGAAAGCGGTCTCGGCCCTGTTACACATGCCATAGCAGGTCTTGTTGCCGCCAGTGACGAAAACCATCCAGGTCTCAATTCCCGGCGCGGCAGTGGGTGAGCCAGGCTTGATGAGCGCATTGTGGTTGTCCAAGGTCAAACGGTCGACCTTCAGCTCTGCGATTTTTGCGGCGCCCGATGCGACTGGGTTGGGAATCGAAGCGGATTCTGTCGCCGATTGAACAGCGGACGATATCGACTGGCTGGCCTTCTGGAAGAAACCCTTGATCTCATCGAGGAAGGGGATTTGCTGGGCAGTCGCGAGCGCTGGGAGCGCGAGAACAAGCGGTGAGACGCGCATATCGAAGGTTGTCGAGTGTCAGGTGTTTGCGATGATAACGCGGTGTGGATGGAATATATAAATTGCCGCGTGGTCTTCGGACTCGAGATTAAGGAGCTGGGCCGAGACGTTAGCTTGCGCTGGGGGTAAGCAAGATAGTCAACGCACTGTGTGTATTGGCAGAGCTGCCGAAGTGGAGGATATCAACACAAGGTGAAGGGGAGGTGGGATGTTGTACAGGCAGCAATTACACAGCAGCAGCAGAACAGGAGGGGCCTGCCAAAGTTTGGAAGACGTGACAAGCACCCAAAGCTCGAGCCAAGTGTCACTTTCACTTGGTTGTCATGGGCGAGCCGGCTCCCGATTGGCTGGCCCGACCTCACTTCCCAACGGCTCCAACTTCACGTCTACAATTTCACGTATATGAGAAGACCAATCACTTAAAGCACCATCAGCGCTATTGTGTCTGGTATGTATACCGTTATTTGCCATACATCTCCGAGACAATGTCTCTTGAGGGTCTTGCCACGCCTCCTAGAACAGCCTCCCGGAAGGTGACGATCCTCTACGGCTGCGCAACCACTTTATTGATGCCATAACTGTCACTGTACGGCGGAAAACACTCAATCAAGAGCTGCCATTTCGATTCCACACATTTCCAATCATGTCGCGGATTCTGCAATATCCGTACCAATCGAGCAGCTTGAGGGCTGCAAGATCTTCGCCGTTCTGATGTTACTCGTCAAGGCCTATGCCATTGATTCCCTGGGTCCAAGCCTCCTTCTCTTTGCGAATCTATGGCGTGCTTTCACGGCTAGGCAGCAAGACTGAGGAGGAAGACGCTTGACCGCATTTGGACAAATTGGCATGTGATATTTAGTGCTCAACTCAAGTTCCTTCTGACTTCGTCAGCTACAACTCACAGTCGCATTAACACGACGATTTCGATACATTTATTCAGCATCGAAGGTCAAATGGCTCAAACAGACTATCAAGTCCGCTATCAACTCGGCTTGATGATTGCTATCATCGTGGCCAGGTACGTGGCACCAACCCCAAACACACACCTTGAAATGACAAACTAACACTTCAGATCAGTGCCATCGTGGCAAACTTTGCCTTCCTCGACACCATCATAGCCTCAAGCACCTTCTGCCTCAACTACCTGATCAAGTGCTTTCGTGGCCCTACCATCGACACGGACCACGTCTTCGCCCTCTGGATCAACTTTGCTGTCATGTGCGTGGCGGCCCACAAGATCGCTGGAGTTGTGTGCCGACGCTTCGAACTAGGCAAGCCCCGCGACGGCAGGAGCTCCTCCAAGCCCCGCGACTTCGATGGTGAATTTCCCGACTTATGCGTCGCCACCTTCTGCCTCATCTACCTCATTCTGCAATGGAGAATCCTAGGATCGCCAGACAGCCCTGCGACTCCCTGCCAACAAGTCCACATTCACCAGGCGCTCGGCCACACAGCCTCCAAACTTGAACAACAACCCGAGGGATGGTGGTGGACGGGGCTGAACGTGACAAGATCCTGGGCGAGGAAATGAGAGAGCTGTGCGATCAAGTCATTAATCGAGGAGCTGGAACATCTGAGCCAGTCGAGAGGAATCTGGGATCGAGAGTTGGAGTTCCTTCGAGTCCATCTTTGGCTCACACAGAGCGAAGGATTTTCACAAGCGAAGAGAGAACGACGGAGGAGGACGAGATTTTGAGCATTGAAGCGCGGAAAACTTCAAGGCTGAAAGAGACGGCGGAGGACGACATTTCTTGGTGGGCGTGTTGATGGACCGACGATTACGAGCTATTATTATTCAACGCCTCACGAATGGATGAAGGCGCATGCCAGTGCAGCTCTGCAGCAGGCGGCTCAATTCTTTGATCTCTGAGGGGTCATTCTGCATTCGTAGAAGGCCTTGAAGAAATGCAACTTTCTCGGCTAATGAAATGCATTTTAAGGCGCTATGCTTTGATTCCCGCTCAGAACCCAATCTTCGGTACATGCCCGCCACCTCTAACTCTACTTCTTCGCAGCTCTCGCATCTTCGTTGGCTTTCTTCATGTCTTTGTCCTTCTCAAACTCTTCATCGCTCTCAAGCTCCTCCTCTTCCACCATGTCCTCCTCATTTCCCTCGAGATCTTCATCTCTCTCGAGAACCTCGTCTTCTTCGAGCCCCTCATCTCCCTCGCTGACTTGGTCACCCTCCAACATCTTCGTCATCCCCTCAAGGCCGTAATCATCACTTTCAGGCTACAAAAACTTCTCTCGAAAGTACCTGTTGCGATACTCGGCTCCCTGGTTCACGAAATCCCGGCAGAATCTCGTGCCGCAGTCAATGCATCGAAAATGAAAAACATCAGAAACCCAGGTGCATTTCGTGCAAGCCGCGCTGCTCCGGGTGAAGCGAAAGTTGTGGTCGCAGTCCATCACCGAAGCATCCATGCTTTGGAATACCCTGCTTGACAAAAGAGGTCTGGGCCTCTCGAATGCAGTCGCTAATGTCAAAGTCGGTAGTCTGTCCGCAGCCGGTCTCTCACATCTCGCACACACTGCGCCGTCTGATGGGCGGCCATTCCTTCAGATAAGCGACCAGCTTCTCGAATTCGACAAATCTCTCCAAAGGCCCAACCATCTCCTTGATGCCATAGCTATCGCTCCCCGGTGGGGGCCAGAGAAACCGCTCGCGAAATGTCTCATTCCGAACTTCGGCCCCCAGGTATGAGCAGCGTCTGCAGAACTTCGTGCCGCATTTGGTACACTGATGGCAGAAGACGTCGCAGTACCACTCGCAGTGTGGGCACGTTCCGCTCCGACGAGTAAAGCGAAGGTCATGGTCGCAGTCCATGACTGAGGCGTGCGGTCCCTCGGGCACAATCTTGCGGCAGATTCCGTTGACGTCGACATAGTAGCCAGGCTCGATGTCGCCAGCTGGGTTCCGATGATGGCGGTTGAAGCCATCACGAGTTATTCCTAGGCGATCTCTGCCGTGCTCGTCATAGCCTTCATAATCGTAGCCGAAGACATCGTAGCCATTGCGGTCGTATCCGTCACGATCTAGAGTCATCGTTAGCTTTCGACCGATCTTTGACTGCCCAGTTGACTTACTATATCCATCTGCGTCGTAGCCATCCTCATCCCAGCCATCGACATCCAGGCCGGCTCGTGAGTACCCGAAAACATTGAAGCCGAATGGATCGTATCCCTCTTCGTCGTAGTAGTCCCGATGCAGATTCCGAATGCTGATGCCGTTGGCGTTAAATCCAGAATGATTGAATCCGTCAATGTCCCACCCGTCTTTGTCGTATCCCTCCTGATCCAGGCCTTGCCGGTCATAGCCATCAGCATCCCGACCATTCCAATCGTAACCCTCGCGATCGACTCCATTGGCATTGAAGCCCGCCCAGTCGTAGCCTTCTCGGTCGAGACCAGCTCTGTTGAAACCGTCTGCGTTATATCCCTCTCGGTCGTAACCGTCAACATCCCGACCATGTTGATCAAAGCCTTCTTCGTCAAAGCGAAGGACCTCATTCCATGCGTCATCCACGTCTGGATTTCCAGGTATCCAAACGTTCTGATCTTCCGCAGTCTCGTGCTCGTGGTTGGGATTCCAAAGATTACCCTGACGATCCAGGCCGGTGTCAGGGTGAAAGCCATTCTGGTTATAGCCTTCCTCGTCGTATACGGGAGGCTCATACTTCGGGCAGCCCCATGGGCAAGAGACCAAGCCCCAAACACGACCGCAAACAAGGCAGAATTGTCCGCCGCACCGACAAGTCATGTGGTTGCAACAGTCTGTCTTGTTGGTCCAGATGCCGCAGGAGGGACACTTCTTCGAAAGCCACCTCTCTTCCTCAGGCAGAGAATCGAGGTACTCCTTCATCATCTTGTCGTACTTCGGGTCCTCGCAAGTGTGCTCGGACTCATCCGCAACCAGGACCTTGCAGTGGCGGCAAGTGATTCCGTTGCAATCTGGGCACATGACCCGGTTGTAAGAGCCCGATACCTGATGGTGGATGAACCTCGAGTGTCCTTGAGCCGTGATGCAGTCGTCATTGGCGCAATAGGCTCGATCCTTGGCTGGAACCTGGTACTCCTGGGCTTTGGCTTCGAAACGGTCCAGCAAAGCCAGGCTCTCAGCGTCTCCCTCCACCAGGCAGTCGTGTATGAAGTCGTCAGAGATCGCAGTACCGTCGGAGCCTCCACACCGAAGAGGATAGTACTGTTCCTCTTCGATTGCCATCTTAATGGGAACCTTGAAGCAGTCGAAGCAGTAGCTGTGCTGACGGCATGGGAGTTGAATGTAGTTGTCGGTTCCCTTTTCCTCGCAAGAAAGGCAGGTGTAGGGGGAAGACATGTTGGATGGTGCCGAAAGAAAAGTCGAGGATTCGTGAGAGGCTTGTTGAACGGATTCGAAGAGCGTTGATGAGACGTGTAAAGCGTTGAAGAGTTGAACAAGTGCAATTTCCCAGATCCTGGTGTCCGCGAAAGGTGTATAGAGATCAAGAATCAGAAGTGCGTATAACGGCTAGAAATACATCCTCGAAACACCGCCAACGCGGCCATTCACCAGCGAGCGCGACTGGTTGCCAGGGGAATAGCATCCAGTAACTTGCCGCATTCACCTCGACGATGGCGAAGACGCTCGCTGGCGAAGGGAAGTGAATGGTCGGAGGTTGCTAGCGGCGACCCAAGTATGAGGTCCATGGCGATGGGATTTTCAGCGTGTGCGTCCTGCGCTGGAAAGGCTCAATGGTTCTGGGTCTTGGAGCTGGTCATCATACGAAAGTCAAAATCCAGGGGCCAGAGAACAGCGGGTCGATAGGTAATAGTAAAGCTTGTCAGCACGTCTTAAGCCGCAAGCCAGAAAGATGAGACGGCTTTTGGTTCTCGCAAGGCGTTTGCTCTGGGCGCAGCTGGCCGAGACAGACATCGATATCGTTAGGTCGGAAGGAAAGAGGTACAGTAGTGCCGTAGACAAAGCCGGGAAGAGCTAGCCTTTCTTTGTTCTCTATGCATGATATGCAGAGCAAGTAATCTGTGCGGCAGGACGCAGATCGGTTTTTAACGTCGGAACCAGTCGAACTCGAATGTTGCCAGGCCTTTGAGGATGCCTTCCGGTAGTTGGAGTGGCTTGGAGGAACATGCTCTCGATGACATCGCTTGCTGACCCTGTATGCGATCCGGTGCGGTAGGTACGTTGACGACGATGGACCCAGCATCTTGGTCCAAAGTCGACGGTCCAGATATAACCACGTTCCGACTCCTCACCAAGAATCGAAATCGAAGAGCATGTCCGCATGTCCTTTAGTATGTCCCAACTCTTGGCACCTCCCCTCACGTGCCTCTCCTTCCCAATCCGGCAGCTCGATGGAGAAAGCTTCTCGACCACGCCAGACACTGCAATTGGCCCACTGAGGCTTCACTTGCCTCGCCGGGCTCCGACTTGTCCACCCAATGTCAGGTCTTGCGCTGCCCTCGCCTGGCAAGACCCACAGGTTATCAGATTGCTAGGATCGGACGAGGCCAATGTTGGTAGTCGCTTGTGTACTTTTGTACCTTCTTCGTGGAAGGCCTGATCTTGCTATCTCTTTGATGGGGTGTTTCGTTGGTGCATCGTTGCAGCGTTCTTGTACTTGTCTTCGAACGGCTTCTGTGCTGCGAGTCTGTCCTTCGTATCGATTCTCTTCGTCCAATATGGCACCGATTGCCATCTCGGACATCACGCCGAAGTCTGTCTCCCCCAAGATGACTTCGCAGTCGACGGCGACGATTGCTCGATACGATGCCAACGATCCCTCGACGACCACAGATCTTCTAGTCTCAGGGCTGGAACGAGATGGAGGAGTCATCGTCGAGAACATCATATCCAAAGACCTGGCAGCTCAGATCAAGTCGGAACTCAAGCCGTACTTCGACACTGAGTATGTCTTCGATTAGCCGATCTGTTGGCGAGCAGGACGTTAGCTGACAGTCTCTCCAGCAAGATCGATCGATCGGGCTTCTTTCCGACAACAACTCAACGAGCAACCGGCTTGCTCGGACGATCGGCTGGATGCGTAGAGCTGGCCATGAACAAGACGTACATCGACGTAGCGAACAGGATGATCTCGTCCACATACTCGTACTGGGATGGCCAGAAACGAGACACTGTAACCAGCAAGCCAATCATTTCGTCGACGGTCGGGTTTCGAGTCAATCCGGGAGGAAGGCAGCAAGGCCTGCACAGGGACGATGCGTAAGAGCATAGACCAAGGAGGTATCGAGCCAGCTAACGAGCCGCAAGCGACTACCACACCCGTAATGTCGACATGCCGGCAATGATAGGATGCGTGACGGCATTGACGAAGACCACGAAAGAGAATGGAGCGACAATTGTGATACCAGGCAGCCATTTGTGGGGACCAGATAGGGCTCCGTTGGATGAAGAGGCTGTGCCAGCAGAATTGGAGCCAGGTTCGGCCTTGATATTCGTGGGCAACTTGTATCACGCAGGGGGCGGTAATACTACCAAGTGAGTATTCGTAGTCAACAAACCCGAAGCCCAGCTAACGGTGTCCCAGAGATGAAGCTCGCGAGACAGTAGGCATCTTTCTTTGCAAGTCATGGCTTCGTCCAGCAGAGAACCAGTTCTTAATGGTGCCTCCTGAGAAAGCCAGACATCTGCCGCCTCAAGCCCAGAGATTACTGGGCTATGGTATCAGCCTGCCGTCAGTCGGATTTGTGGATTACCAGGATCCAATGCGAAAGCTGTTTGGAGTCGAAGATGAGGAGACTGTGGACATGTGATTGCCCTTTGGTTTCCAGCTTCACGTTCATCAACTGGGCGGCCAACGCGTGGATCGAAATACGCCAGCCACCAGACGACACGGGCATCGGTGAGGCACGTCCTGAATCGCAGCGTCTTCGCCGGTGGGGTCTTCTGTACACCTTCCATGGCGCTTGATGTAAAGATAGAGAAGTCAGACCTTCATCAAGTCCTCCGATTGGCGATGTTTCTGGAAGTCTTTCCCAATCAAGGTTGCTGCACGGGTTTCCAACTTTGTTCTCAAGAACTTAGACCAGAAGAAACGTGAATCCGTTCACGGCCTTGTGCCTGGCATACTCAATCCAGCTACTATCGGCAGGCGTCTCGCAGGCCCAGAACTGTTTCAAGAAGTCAAGAGCTTTGGAAGGATTGCCCCATCCAGTGACATCCATGAGTTCGACGATATGCCTGTGCGTGAAGTCCTGTACATCCATGTGGCCCCTGGCTTCCGCACCAATAATCCAGAGCGGCCAGATAAAGTCTTGTTGGAACTGATCCCGGTGTTTGATCCGATTGAAGCATTCGTAGGCGCGGTACATGTAATCCTTTCGATCCAATCTGGACTGATGCGGGTTCATCAGAGCCTGCATGCCGTAGAGTACGCCTGCATAGTGAAATAAGTCGATGATGCAGGAGAAGTCGGCACGCAAATCCTCTGACGGGAAGGGAAAATGCATCTGCTTGGCGCGGTTCAAGTCTCGCGTCCGGCATTGTTGCAGTCGCGCGATCAATGTACCCATGTCACTGAGTGGTGTGTCATAACCAACTTCACCTGTTGCATATCTCTGTCTTTCCGCTTTGGTGATCTCTTGGACGACATTCAGAAATTCGACCATCACGTCAAAGTCATCCGGATGGATGACCTCGACTGGGATTGGCTCATCATCGTCGAAGGTTGTGCACGATGCAATAGCATCGTAGAAGAATGCCTCAACCACCAACAAACGGCATTCGGTGTCAACAGGGTGACACAAAAGAGACGTGGTTGTCCAACGCCGGGTGATCGTTCTCACTGCGCTCCAATGCACCCGCCAAAGCTCGTTTTCAGAATGAATCATTTCCAGGTTGCAGAGGACAATGGTCGTTCCGAGGATCTCAGCGACACGGCCGTCGCTTCCTGTAGTAGCATTGTTTGACATCTCGAGCCGGAGACTCCTCGCGAGGGCCGTCAGGCTCTTTTCACGCAACGTGGTCGAAGTATTTCCGTCCGGGAATGGCCAGTCGAGCCCCATTGTCCAGCTGTAGTGCTCTGCTGATAGTGCAAGCATCGCAAGCAGCATTGACTCCGACCTTAACGCCAGGGGAAACATGACCAATCGCCATTCGTTGTGGGGTCCATCGATCCAAGTCATCAAGGGAGCAATGATGTGATCAAAGTACCGAAGTAAGCCTTTGGCGGATGATGGATTGACGCCTGGTGGCAAAGCTTGTACGGCGAAGTCTTGACCGGTGGCGAACTGATTGTTAAGGGTCAAGCTGCCTGTGAAAGACTCGGGATAAGCGAGTACAGAAGTGCGATCTCCTTCACTCGTGGACGGTGAAGATTGCTGTGTTGGAGTCTGAGATTCTGCACACAAATTGCCGGAGGGCGATGAGCTGTCCCGGCTGCTGCCAGTTGAGGCACTGTCGTCGAGTACAGGCACCGATTTCCCGCTCAGTCTGTCTCGATCAGCACACTGACATGGAGACGATTTTCGACATTAGGACGACGACTTTATCACGCACCTCCCTCTACTCGCGACGCCTTGGCCCCATCGAATACGGAGTCCATATCCGGGGCAGTCCAAACCTCTCAAACCACATCTTCGTTGCGTTAGATCAATAAGAGTTCGCAGCAGCATGACACATTCGTACTTTTTACACGTCGGCAGAGTCCGATCGCATCTGATACGTCTTCGGTTGCAGGTACGGCAGTCTGAGCAGTGATCATGTTAATGAGTACCACATGCGAGCTCGAATGACTGACCCTTAGCCGCCCTGGCCTCCTTGGGATCGAGCGTAGACAGTCGGAGACTCATAATATTTCTACCACCTTGAATTCGGCCCTGATCGCTTTTCAGCTCCAGGTAATGACATTGATGAAGAAGAGAACGCTGTCGACTCTCTCTTTGAAGAGGCCATTCGTCTGGTTAGATGTGATCGAGGAGCTCTTCATTGGTACAGGCGGGATGACAAGGTTTTGCTACGGCGTTCCAAACAGAGCAGTAGTGCGGCAACCTTCATGGAGGCTAAGTCGGTATGGAGCTGGTACCATCTTGTACCAGGCAAATTGCGGCACGAGACGCGCAACTTTCGTATAGTCTGTTGCAAATAGTCCGTATGTGTCATGCCGAAAAAGGAGATGAAGCGGTCTGAGGTCCGTTGGTGTACGTGAATAGCGACTGCCGAGCTTTGGCCAGGTTGCGGTGTGAGGTGAAGAGATAGGTATCGTGTACGGCAACTTGTGGCTGGCGGACCCAGAAGAGGAAGGAAGTAGGCGGAGAATATGCCTTAGAGCAATCCAGACACTTGGAACGCGCGTGCTGGCGGCATTGTCTCACTGGTGTGCAGATGTTGGCTCATGCAGAGTCGCTAATTCAGCTGCAGCTGGGAAGGTTATGGATCGAAGGAGCTAGAGGCTCCTGAAGGCGTTCGCACGGCAAGCTGAGCCATGCAGTCTGTGGCACGTGAGAATGGAATCACATGATGGCGCGGTGGTGATGATGAGATGAAAGGTGAGGACGGCGAAGTGAAGTGAATGGCCTTTGTCGCGACCCCTGTCAGCCGAAGTTCAGCCGGCGCGCTTCAAGTCGAACCTCAAAGCCTCGACCAGACGAAACAACTTCACCAACCGACAACCTCGACAACACCCCTATATCGCCGCCTCCACGATTAAACTCACTGTACTCGCTGGATCGCTGACAATATTTTAATCATCGACACGTCAGCGACTGCACGGGGCTTGGTAGATCGAGACTGGGGCGTGGCAGGCTTCTGAAAGCGGCGATATGGACGGGTACGGCTACGATGGCATCGACGGCGAGGAGGCCGGCCCAAAGGTCACCATCCGAGAGGTGAGTGCCTACCAGAAAGGTACAGAGTATGCGCGCACGCGACTAACACCAGATTCTGCAGATGGACCGCACCACGATCAAGTTCAACCTCACACATACCAACCTCGCCTTCGCAAACTCAGTACGACGCGTGATGCTCGCCGAAGTCCCTACCATCGCCATCGACCTGGTCGAGATCGAGAGCAACACCTCCGTCCTCGCAGACGAGTTCCTGGCCCACCGCCTGGGTCTGATACCCCTCAGCACAAAGGGCATCGACGACATGCTGGATCACCGAGACTGCGACTGCGTGGACATGTGCGATCGCTGCACGGTTGTATTGCGACTGAGCGCTGTGAATCGCGCAAGCGACCAACATCTGAAGGTCTTCGCGCGAGATCTCTTTGTCGAGTCGGTATCAGGCGGCCAGCCTGGCTACAACCGTCCAAATGGTGTGCATGGCTCTTCAACGGAGGACATGCCACCTTTGGGATCACCCATCCTTATGGACCGAGACAACCAGGGACCGCTGATCTGTCAGCTAAGGAGAGGGCAAGAGTTGAAAGTGAAGTGTATTGCGAAGAAGGGGATTGCGAAAGAGCACGCGAAATGGGCACCAACTGCAGCCATCGGCTTCGAATATGATCCGTGGAACAAGCTGCGACACACCACGCTATGGTACGAGACGGACCCGAAGGCAGAGTGGCCAGAACCAGAGAAGAACGGGCAGTGGGAGGAACCGCCGACAGGAGATGAGCGCTTCAACTATGAGGCCGAGCCGGAGACGTTCTACATCGACCTCGAGGGCACAGGCGTCATGCCGCCAGATCAGATCATGCATTCAGGCATTCAAGTCTTGCAAAACAAGCTGGCTGGTATAATACGGGATCTTGATTCGGACAACCAAAACCAGGCCAACGGCTTTGACGGAAATTTCAGTCCAGTCGCCATGAACGGAGGCGGGACTGCGTACGGCAACCACAGCGCATACGGTGCTGGAACTGCGTACGGACAAGATCCGGGCTATCAGACTCCTGGATACGGTGGTGGCGCTACGGTGTATGGCAGTGCTACACCTTACGGTCAGGGACGCCAGCAGTATCCTTGAGAACGCCAAGTCAAGGACTGATGTACGAATGCATCTGACGCTCCCGGAGCCTTGGACGAAGGTGGCCACAGGACCCCGAGCAGTCTACGGAAAAAGTAGGCAGTAGGAAGGAATGCCTAGGATGCGGCGCAAGGTGCACCGAGGGCTCTAACGATGCGCTCCTCGAAGTCTGAAGGAGGCGTACGGCCGTTCCTCACCAAGGCCGCACCTGTCCCGCCTTTCCAAAACCAAATCGACCAATGTAACAGTAAAAGATGATTTCTCACAGCGAAGGCGTTTGGTTGGAAAAGTCACGGAGCGCCCAGAAGCCTTTCTGCAAGGCATGGGACGATGTTGTCAGTATTAGAGAGCAAACGAATGCCAAAAAGGAGACGCAGTCTCAGGTACTGATCTGTCACGATATGAAACCCTTCTCAGCGCCATCCGATTCCCTTCCCAGCTATGAGTACATCTTGACCATCGCTATCGTCCATGTGGACTCATCCCCGAAGCAAGAAGAAGTCTCCCATCCGACTACTTCACCTCAGGAATGTCGCCATCCCAGTTAATCTTCAAACCTATCAATTAAAGTCAGCACCACAACCCCTCAACCACTCACAAACAGGGGCAAGGGGAAATACTCACTCGTAGGAAACGGAAAATACTGATCCCAATCCTCCGTCAAATACAAATGATAATGCCACTCCTCAGGCAAAATCTCCCTATCCCCCGGCACAAACTCCTTCAAAACCTTTTTCACTGTGTGCGGCGCACTCCTCTTACCCACACTCACCATCGCAGGTCGTAGATTCTCCAGCCGGCCGATAACTTTCAGCATGGTGGTCAGCGCCACACGGGTCATGGGCAATCCGAGACATTGGTGCGCGCCGTGGCCGAGCATGATGTAGCTGTCCAGGGGCCGGGTGAGGTCCAGTTCGTTGGGCTTGGGAAAGACTTTGGGGTCGCGGCTAGCGGCTTTTAGGTCCACCATCACCTTGTCTCCGGCCTTGAGGTTATGGGTCTTGGTCCCTAGGACGTCCGTCGTATCCACGAGGACAGTATCTTTCTGCACCACCCGGAAAATCCCCGTCTCCCCTCTAAGGCGCGCGCCTTCCATCAAATAATGCATCAAGACCTCATCCGCCTCGGGGGTATCCTTCTTCGCCAGCTCATGGATCTTGGGGAGGTACTGCGCGCCTTCGGTGAAGAAGTAATCCATCGCCTGGCCGAAGAGTTGGCCCTGGTTGGCCACCATGCCGCCCGCGACGCCGAGGATCTGGCCCCAGACGAGGTCGTCGACGCTCATGCCGGTTTTGCAGAGCTGCGCGATCATGTGCACGCCGTAGTCTTTCAGGGGGCCGTCGTTGGGTTTGATGGTGTCGATGAGGAGTTCGGCGAGTTTGCCGAATTTGGCGACGCTGTTGACTTGGAGTTTCATAATTTCGCCGAGTTTTTGCACCGCCTGGAGGGGTGTTAGTGAGGGTTTAGGGGTAAGGGTGGAGGGACTTACAGCTCGGGCTTGTTGGCGGAGGGGGAAGCTCTTGGGGGGATCCAGGTCGAAGAAGACGCAGATGAAGACGGCTGCCATGACGAGGTACAGCTGCTGCTCGGTGAAGACGCCTCGAGGGAACTCCTGAGTCTTTAGTGGAATGCTCCACAGCTCTGCTCCGAAGTGAACGTGAGCCATGTTTCCAACATCTCGGATGATGTCGACGTAGTTCACGCCAGCCAGCTTGTACGACTTCTGCTTGAGTAGCTCTGTAGTCTTCTGTTCGTAGAAGTCACGAACAGCCTTCAGCCACTTCTCGTCACCCTTGGGAATCGCACGAGATGAGCCACCGAGATACATCTGCTTCTCCATGAGCTTGCGAGAATCGGCGTTCTTGGGTCCATCACCAGCGAGCATGAAGTTCTTCGCTTCGGGACCCATGAGGAACTCCATCGCAGGGCCCCATGTGACGTGGAATGTCTCTTGGTCTTCGCAAACTTTGATGGCGGCCTCATGGCTGAAGACTACAACCGGATGCTTGGTCTCTGTCGGCTTGCCGAAATGATACATGCGATCCTTCTCCAGCCCACGGAGGATATCTTTCATCTCATCCGGTGTGGTCATGGGGTAGTGCACATAGACTGAAGCCGGATCGTAGCTATTGGGCAGGGCTCTGAGGAAGAGCTTGTAGAAGACGCAACCATTGTCGATGCTGAGATCCGAGGAGGCCTCTTGGAAACCCCAGTTGGTCAGCAAAGCAGGAGTGTACGATGTTGTGTAAAAGCGGTCACCGCGCACGAGGGCAACGGCATCACTAAGCACACCTCGTGAAGTAGTGAACGGCGGGCACAACCCGGAGCCAGGAAGCTTCGGCGCTTTGGCATCTTCCACAACCAGCCCAGGATACAGCTCAACTTGGTCAGGCGTGTCGTAAAGATGCTTCAATGCCTCCTGAACGTCCTTATCCTTAGTAATGTCCTCCCATTTCTCATGAGGAGTCAGGTCGAAATGCTTGCGGAACTCATTCAGTGTGGCACACTTCCAAGTCCTGGCCTGTTGGATTCCGAGCATCTCTATTGCCTTCATCACAGTCGGGACCTGGCGTGGACCAAAAGCGTTTGCGCAATCCTCAATACTACTGGTGAGCAGCTCGGCAACATCTTTGTCCTGGAAACTACCCTTGTAGGGGCCATCCTTGATACGCTGCATCCTTTCTTGCTCGTGCTTGAGAGCAGGGAAGGGTCGTTGCTCCGGCTCCAGGCTTTCCGTCTTGTCGGACAGCTCCTTGAGCTTCTTGAGGAACATGAAGATCTTGTCCGGCCGAGACACTTCTTCTGCGGACACTCCCGGAAACAATTCTCTAAAGAGCTGCTGGGTCCATAGATCGTCTCGTTCCGACACGGCAGAATGCCACCGATACACCAAGTTAAACTCCGCGCTGCATTGGTTGCCAGTGCCCATAGGAACGCCGTCTGGAATCTCGATCCGTGGATTCAACTGCCAGTTGTCGTCTGTCCGATTGAGGTTGAGAATAGTACGCACATAGTCAATCAGAATGATGTTGACGTAGAGACCGCAGGTGATCAATCGAGCAGTTTGGAAAAGGTCATCTTCCCTCTTGTCAAGGTCCTTCTCTCCATATCGATCGATGGTCGGCTTCCTGGGGTCTGGGGTGAAGCGACCGTCCTCGTTGATCAGGGCAAGCTGTTCGACGACGTAGTTGTGGTAGCGGTTGAAACAGATCAAAAGAGCGCCCACGCCAGGTGGGAAGGTCAGCAGGCGAGATTCCGAGAAACAGTCCGGCTTCAACTTTCCGTCCTTGAACGTTCGCATACGCTTCTGTTCCTTCCACGTACTTCCGTACAGGGGAGCGAGATCCAAGTATGACGATGTCGCAGACAAGTTGAAATCATCATGGTCTGTCCTGAACACGTCGTGAATAATAATCGAAGCCAGGTAGAACAGCATGCTTGATATCGAGTTGGGATGTTTCTGGCCTTTTGGATTCTGTCGAGCCATCAGAGAGTCAAACAAGACTCCGGGATCAGGCAGGCAAGCAGCCTGCTTGACTTTGGGAGCGACCGTCCTTGCATAAGGCATTCCAGCCTTTCCGATATCTGGGTACTTGTAGTTGTTGTGACTGCCGTCTGGTTGTCTGAATGTGAATCTGTCCGCTAAAAGGGTCTGCGGAGGATGCTCGAGGTCGTTCCATAACGTCGTGATGAACTGGTTCGTGATCGTCTTCTGCAATTTGGCTGCTGGCATCTTCGCCGCTACAGCGACAAGACTCTCCATCAAGTACTCCCTGTCATTGACTGGCTCCTTCAATGCCGCTTTTTGAAACGTCTTGAGAAGTCCCTCCAGATCTTTTGCATCTTGATTCTTGATGTCTTTGAACAGATTCTCAACATCTTTCATCAAACTCTCCTTTTGCGGCTGTGGTAGCTGGGAGCCATCTCCAGTCTGTGTGGGAAGAGGTGCTTTTATAGCATTGAGCAAAGTCTTCATTTGCCCTGCAGACTCAGAGACACCATTGAGCAACTGCTGAAGCGTACTGGGCTTGTGCGGCTCCGGTGTCTTGACTCCGTTCACGCCATTCTCCTCAGCCGGCTTCTTGTCGCCATGCATAAAGCCGTCCATCTTGAGCCTGTTTTTGACGATTAGCACAAGATTCTGCAGCATCATCAAAGATCGACAAGATGGGGATTCTCGCTGCTGCAGATGTCGCTGGGATTTATTGAACGGCAATGGCTTGGCCTTACTTGGAAGCTACTTTGTGGACTCGTTGTTTGACCGATTCGGCGTTGGAGCGAACCGCCGCCTTTGTTCCATTGACTTTACCGACGGAAGCGTTCCCATCAAGTTGCCGGACATTTTGCTCAGATTGTCGCGGATTTGCACTCGTACCAGATACTGAGGTCGGAGCTGAGGGAATCTGTTCATCTTCGGGCACTGGAGGCAGCGATCGCTCGTCGGTTGACTTCTTCGGAGGCTCACTGGCCGGAGGAGAGCTTTTAGGAGCCATTCAGGATAGATAGAGAGTAGGTGTGCACATGTCCGTGGATGAGATACTCGCCGAAGAGCGGAGCCGCCGGTTAAGAATCTTTTTTTAATCATGTTTCGTCCATATGATTGAATCCAAGATCCGGCTGTCAGAGAACGCAGTTGCCTGTCTCAATGCGACAGATGATGCCACAGCCAGGTCCATCCCCGGAATATTGAATTGGGCAAGTGCGAGGGCCAATGGAAGAATGAGATTCGCGTACCTGTTTGTTGGCTATGGCCTTGGTCTGAGAAGAGGACCTAGAAGGGTGGTAAGCAGGCTCGCACCGGATGTAAGAAAAGCGAACGCTGATCAGAAAGATGGACAATGGAAGGGGAGGAGGACTCGACCTGAGCAGTGGCGTCTGGCGTGGCAGTATATAGCAGATTCGGCCCCACCACGAGATATGCGGGCATTGACCAGACTGCCCTGGAGAACGAGAAGGCGGCGAGGCATTCGACGCCCCAGTTTAGACTTCGACGACAGCTGCGGCTGACGGATGCCCCGATGCCGATGCGAGACTCGTGCCGTTCCTGGCCTTGTTACGCTGCGCCTCCATTTTTGGAGGGCGAAAAGAAGCAGAGGCAGAGGCGCTTGTGCGAGCTGCTCAGTAAAAGCTCGCGTCTGAGAGGCCGGCGGCCGCCCTAGGCATGTTAGCAACTGCAAGCCACCTCGTGGCTAGAGGGCGCTTTCGATGATCAGCCCATGCATTCGTCGCCCTCGCCGAGAGATGTCCTGTCAATTGGCGGTGGGAAAACGAGCTCATGACCTCAATGGACAAGCCCACGGTATGTGGAAACGCTTGCGAGCAGCTGAAAAAGACGCCCGAAATGTCAAAACATCGTCCAAGTCCCGGAGTGTGTTGCTCCTTCAGCCAGCCTTGAACATCAGTCCATCAATGCCCTGCAGTAGCTGCCGTCCCTGAACACCAACACGAACTACATCCTCCCGCTTTCGTGGTGTCACCCGTGATGTGCCTTGTAGGTAAATGTCGAGACGTCGTTGGCGAGCCTTGGCTCAGCTCGCCCTGAGGCCGCCATCATGGCCTGCATTGCCTGGGCGGCGTCCTCATCCTTGGCTTCAGTCGTGTTCGCCTATGAGAATGACGTACAATCATCTGCTGGATTGGGTGTCAATTTACAGGTGAAGTGAGTAGAAAGAGAGGTGGTAATGAAAGTCAAGTAATATTTGATTGGGTCAAGCGTATTTTTGACGAGCCGAACCGCTGTGAGACAGCTTGCTGGAACTGCAGACCGTCACGACTCAACGACCATTGAGCGGAAACCATACGAGCACTCACGATGGCGTCGAAACCGGTCAATCTCCAGATCAAGCCGAGAGGTAAGGCAGCCATCACATGCCTTTCAATGCTCACCTGACCCAATTCCTTCAGGCAAACGCATTCCCAAGCTTCCGAAAGAAACCAGCATCTACATCCAGGGCAGCACCAGCGACCTATACCACCGCATCGCCGCCGAAGCAAAGTTCGACATCCATCGTCTCCGAATCACGAAAGAGGATGGTACTCTTGTCCCCAATGACAAGAAGACGACAGTCGCCAGCTTGGATTTGAAGGATGGCAGCGTTATACAAGTGAAAGACTTGGGTGCGTATCCTTCCACATCTTTTTGTCGAGAACACCCAACTGATTGATGCATCACAGGCCTGCAAATAGCATGGCGAACAGTCTTCATCATCGAGTACCTCGGGCCCCTCCTGATCCACCCACTCTTCTACTTCCTCCGGCCCTACATCTACAAAAACGCCTCGGCCGAACCTTCATACCTGCAGACGCTGTCATGCATAGCCATATCATTACACTTTCTCAAGCGTGAGCTCGAAACGCTCTTCGTCCACCGCTTCAGCAATGCCACAATGCCGGCCTTCAATATCGTCAAGAACTCTGGCCACTACTGGGCTCTGTCCGGCTTCCTGATCGCCTACTTCGTCTACTCGCCCACATCCCTCGCCGCGGCGAATGACGATAATCCATTGATCACGTACGCTGGTCTGGCGTTGTTTGTTGTCGGGGAACTCCTCAACCTCAACACTCACCTTGTCTTGATGAACCTGCGTTCACCAGGAGGTACTGAGCGCGGCGTACCGAAGGGCCTTGGATTCGATTGGGTTACTTGTCCGAACTACCTCTTTGAGAGCATAGCATGGGTTGGCATCATGCTGATTACTCGGTCTTGGGCTACGGCCGTGTTCCTCGCGGTTGCTGGTGTACAGATGGGTCTGTGGGCGAAGAAGAAGGAGTACAGGTACAGGAAAGAGCTGGGTGCGAAGTATCAGAAGAAGAGATATGGCATGATTCCTGGCGTGTGGTGAGCGGAGGCACCATGTCGTGTGGACACGCACATCAGCAGGACAATCAAGGCACCACGGGCATGACGAGACATCTTTCGAGGAATCCGGCATGGCCTTCTATATGAAGACAACGAGCCCCGCGTTAAACGATGTCGTGGGTATACTTCAATACATTTGCACCTGTCTCGCCCAAATTCACCTCAAGCATGGCAACAACAAGTCCTCCAGGACGCTGCATAAGTGACATGATGTCGGAGATGGCTCGCACGTATGGCTCAGTTCAGAAGCATTCTGCTTACCGTCGAGTTGGGGACCGAAGCCTCCCCGGTCAAAGAAAGAACGCCTGAGGCAAGCACAGCCTGACCTCACTTCATTACAATTCATGTCTAGCCACACTCTCATCTCAAATCGATCTTCAGAGGTCACGAGATAGCTTCTAAGGTCACTTCTCTTCATAGCTTGAAAGGAGACAATGGCACAAGAAGTTGATTCTTCATGTCTCAAAGCACTTCATAACCCTATATACACTCCCGCTCCATCTACAAGGTGTACCTAAACCCAGCCAACCCCTCAATAACCTTTCCACCCGCCGCAGCCCTCTTATTCGCGCGGTGGAACTTGAGGTCCATAAACAGCGTAAGCACAACCACGAGCGCGGACGCAATAACCGTCGCATAGATACCAGGTCGGTAGCCTGGTTTATCCTGCGAGCGGAAGACCGTAGAGCCAATGATACCACCGATACCTCCCGCGCCGACAAGAGTCGCGGAGGCGAAGGCGCGTTTCCATTGGCCGCGCAGGTTGTTGGCTTGGTAGGAGAGGATGGCGGGGACGTTGGCGTTGCAGGATGTTGTTGCTAGGAACTGCAATACCACACATCAGTCTTCAATCCTCATACATGAAGCTGGGAAGTGATGGGATAGTAGGACTTACAACACCAACATATCTCGCAGCCGGCGACTCAAGGAATCCGAGCATAGGCAGACCAATGACGCCGAGAAGGGCGTTGACGACGATGAGGGGTCCTCGGATGTGGTATTTGTCGCCTATGTAGGCGGTGAAGAACATCCAGATTGCGGCGACGACGTAGGGGGGTGCGATGAGGCATTCGGCTTGCGCGGCGTCGAAGCCCATTCCCTCTGTTGATTGATGTTAGCTTGTGGTCGTTTTCGATGCCTCAGTGAGCGTCTGTTTTGAAGAGAGTGAAGGGGCGGGGAGATATGATAGTGAAGATGAGATGTATGCGCATGTGCATGTGTTGCGGTGTGGTGTGGGGTTGCCGGCGGATTGGGAGGGAGGAGAAGGGAACCCCCCCCCCTCTTTTTTCCCCATCTTCCGCTCCGCTCTCTGTAGGGATTGAATAACGTACCGTGTAGAATGATGGGCAAGAAGTAGGCAATGGCATAGGTGGTCGTGGTGGTGAGCATGAACTGCAACAGGTCAGTAACCATCCAAACCCATCCAGGGACAAATCCACACATACCAGCGTCGCAAACCCCCAAATCTTCGAATCCAACCCACACCTCAAATACGTCCCCAACTGAAACGGCTCCGCAATAGCATCATGTCGATCCTTCTCAATCCTCGCCACAATAAAATTCGCCTCGCGCTCATTCAAAAACTTGAGCGCAAAACTCCGACTCGTCTTCGCCGACTTCTCTGGGAAATCAGCAATCGTGAAAGCTCCAATACCCGCAACGACACAGGTCAGGAGACCCTGCATGATGAAGATCCAGCGCCAGCCCGCGATGCCGGACATGATGCCGCTGGGGGCGGTGGGGTCGAGTTTGGTCGGTCCGTAGTGTTGGCCGTAGGCGGAGCCTAGGTTGCCGAGACCGTTCATTTGGCTAAAGCCGTAGGCGAGGATGCCGCTGAAGGCGGAGGAGAGGGAGCCGATGAGATAGAAAACTGCGTAGCGTTTTTGTTGCTCGTAGCGGGGGTACCAGGTTGAGAGGAGGTATGCGCAGCCGGGGAAGAAACCGGCTTCGAAGATTCCAAGGACGAGGCGAAGGGGGATCATCTAGTAATCGTTAGTCTTTGTTCGTGTCTTGTGGTTGTATGTTCTTACCTGTGTCCAGTTGACGACGAAGGCGAAGGTGATCATCGTTGCTCCCCAGAGAAAGGTGATTGAGGGGAGGAAGATTCGTGGACCGATCTTGCGGAGGATGACGGTTGCTGGTGGCTGGAGGAAGACGTAGGTGATGAAGAAGACGAGGACGAGCGTGGAGTAGCGGAATCCGATGAGTTTGAGGTCGACTCCCATCCCAGCAACAACGGCGATACCAAGGTTGGTTCTGTTGAGGTGTTAGTTTGTTGATCATTTGCGGAGAGTGTAGAAATACTGACCTGTCCATCAGGGAAACGCAGTACATGAAGCCAAGCGTCAAGACAAGACGAACGTCGATTCGCCATATCAGCTTCTTCGCCTCTTCAGGAGTGAACTCCTCAAGTCGAGCATCGGTGGACGAGACGACGGAATCATCGGACTCTGTTCTCTCGAGATGACGGGCCGTAACGACCTTCTCGACATCGTGGATTTCCGCCATGGTTGCAAATCTGCTACAACGATCTTACGAGAAGAGAAAGACAGAGCACAACGACTACTTCTCCAACTGAGGAAGGTGGTTCAAGAATCTTTATCGGGGATCCGTGGCATTCTTATCTTCGGTCCACGACAGACAGCAGGCATATCCACCCTTGCCACCGTCCCAATCCTACAACAAGCTCACGAAGCAAACCATGCTGTACCAGGCTAGGCGAGAACCACATTCCCGTCACACGACAACGTGAAGGTGGATCCGAAACACGGAACTATTGCAGCCTCTGGCAAGCCACAATCTCGTTCCATTCGCATGGCATAGACAGGCGGCAGATGGCCGGCATGTGGTGTGGTCAAGGCTTTCCCCAGATTGACAGTCCGAAAAAGCTGGGGAAACAAGCTTGTCCTTCGTGGGCCCGTCTAGACTTTCTGACATACGGCTTCTCCAACTTTGTGGCGTCTTCCAAGCCTTCCAAGCGTCGAAAGCGTGTGGTACTGGGGAAATACTAGTTAGCCACCGGTCGATTGCTATTTAGCCACCGATCTGCAATCATACCTGTATATGCAATATTAGGTGTAAATCTCATACAAAGTTACATAATCGCGTAGCTACTACGCTTTCTAAGTTAAATCTTTAATTCCTCGTTATAAAAGGGGTCTAAAGCTAGATTTCCCCTACTAGCCTATACTATTATAATAACGTATATTAAGGATATATTTATATAAGAGCGGAGGGTAATAATAATATATATAACGAGCTCCTTTAATATTAATAATATCTAACCGTAAGGGGTAGTATTATAGGTATAATCTAGTCGTAAATCTAGCTAGCTTCTTATAGCTAACTTACGATAACTTCTATAACTTAAAACTAGCTTAAATTGTCGTTTACCGTACCTTCTAGCGGTAGCTAATTAGAGGCCGAGAAACTACTATTAATTATCGTATAATTCTCGCGTTAAATTTACGTAATTAATTCTAATTACTATAGGCGGCCTAGTAGTACTACTATAAGTAAAGGGGTAGTTCCTTATATACTAGCTACTATACCTACGGAGCCTACTATCGCTATACTAGAGCGGTAGAGGGGGGTAGAGCTATAGAGTATACCCTAGGGGGTACTAGCGGGCCTATAGGGTACCTCTAGAGGTTATAGTATTACTACTACTATCTAGAGGGGGGTGGATCTATAAAGGCTTATCTAAATACTACCTCTATATATAATATTAGTCGTAGAGCGAGCTACTAGCTAGATAATCGCTATAGTTCTTACTATACCTAATAGTATAAGGGTATATAGATATAAGCGGGTTATATACGAGGTTATAATAATAATATAGGCTACTAGCTACCTCGTCTACCTCGTCTACCCTTTCTATAGCTACCGCTATAGCCGCTATAGCTACCCCTTACTAGCTAGCTAGCTAGATAGTTTATATCGTTATATTTAAAGCTAGAAGGATCGCGAGTATTAGCTCGGCCGTAGTATTAAGTACCTCTTATAGTAGCTCGTCCGCGGCGGTTATTTAGAAGAGTAGTAGGCTCGAAGGTACGCTCTATAGTAATAATTCGATAGACTAGTATAGCCGCCTTATCGATATACTAGTATCTATCGAAGTAATTAAGCTTAAAGTAGAAGGAGCTAGTCTACTTAATAATATCTATAATCTTATACTTATAGATAATACCCTAGGTAGTTCTAAAGTAGTAATTATAAGTAGAGCGCTTACCCTTACCGTTTTAGACCTTCTTAAGCTCGTCTACTACGAGCTAGTACTACTATAGGCCTATATCGAGAGGCTATCGATAGATATAGTTATTAACCTTCTAGAAGAGTAGTTTCTAGTACTTCTATAGTACCTTAAGCTTCTTATATCTAATATAAGTATAGATCTTACTATACTTAAGCTTCTACTAAGGTACGAGCTTATAGAAGAGTATAAGGACGTTATAACGCTTTCTAGTAATCTACCGCTTTATCGTTAAGTAAGCTCCTTCGACTCGTAAGGTAACTAACTAGCTATAGTAAGGAAATCTTTACTACTAAAAATAGTATACTAGCTTCTCCTTATAGGCCTAGTACTTACGCTCGATATAGATCTAGAGAGCCTAATAGTAAGGGTTATTACTATTTATAAGCTTATAATCTAGCTTATTAAACTTAGCTACGGTTTTAGTATAGACATACTGTCTAAAGAGCTTAATAAACTTAGTATATTCTTTAGTATCTTTATAGTATATAAGCTTACTATTATTATCGTAGATAGGCCGTTACTTTATAAGCTTCCTCGCCTTAGCCTAGACATTCTTAAATATATACTAATAGCAAATTAATACTAGTATATTTAGAAAGACCTTATCTAAGGCGTTTATATAGCTACGATTACGGTCTATAACCTAGAGGTTTAGCAATAGCTACGAGTAAGTTGTTACTAGGCTTTTAAAGTTCTCGAATACCTATATAAACGCCTCTTCGTCCTCTTTGCCTATAATATAGTAGCTAAGGGGTATCGTATCGCTATAGCTAGTACTAGACGATAGGTTAAAGAGAGGGCGGTTATACTTTATAGTCTTATACGTATTGTCGGCTATAATGTACTCGGGGTATAGTTTATAGAGCTTAGCTATCTAGGGATTAATTATTAGTATCTTGTCTACCGAGCTAGCGTATAGACCGTTCTAGATAATATCGAGCCTATAGAAGTAGCCGTTCTTATCTAGTATCTTCTTAAGAGCGTCGGTTATAGTAAGGTCTCCTTATATTACGAGCCTAGCGGCGTAGCGGATATTATTAATATCCTTAATAGTTTAAATACCTATAAGATAAAGTTAGAAATACGAAGGAAGCG
>NHNW01000094.1:0-29815 GCA_002786025.1 Zasmidium citrigriseum
AACCCTAACCCTAACCCTAACCCTAACCCTAACCCTAACCCTAACCCTAACCCTAACCCTAACCCTAACCCTAACCCTAACCCTAACCCTAACCCTAACCCTAACCCTAACCCTAAAACCCTAACCCTACTTTTTTTATCTAGGCTCGGAGTTATAGTCTAGAAACCCTTAACTCTATCTTTTTTTTTTCTTATAATATATCTCTTTATCTAGTACGATAGCTAGACTTATATTAGGTAGTATTTTTCTTATATAAGTTAAAATTATAGGCTTATCTATAGTTTATTTTAAGGTTTATATTATTTAAAGGCTATAAACCGAAGTAAAATAGAGGATTTACCTTAGATAAAAGTACGTATTATATAGAATTAATATATATTACTTAAAACCTATATATTAAAGGGTTTAATTTTAATAAGAATAGGACTACTATAAATAAAGAATCTAGCTAAAGTATTTATATAATATAAAGTATTCGACGAAAGGTATAAAGTAAGTTAGATAGCGGGTTCTATAGTCTAGGATATCCTTACTTAGAATATCCCTTTAGGCGGCTTTTACTATAGGTAAGAATTTCTTACCTATCGTTTTTTTATAGTACTCGAGATATCTAGCTATTTAAACCTTAGTAAAATAAACTTACCTTCCTCTTATTAGCTATACTAAAGGTATCTAGCCTTATAGATATTAATAAGATAAACTTAATTTACGTACGTAAGGTAGGCTAGAGATATAGTACTCCTAGACTAGGATATAGGTAAAATAATCTTAACTCCTATATCTTTACTATAGTAGAAAGCCCTACTAGTTTAGGCGTAAGTAAAAGAACCTTCTCTATTATATAGTACTTACTTTAACTATACTTAGGATAGTATAAGAGTAGGACTATATAAGGTCCTTACTTAAGGGATATAGCTACCTCTATATAGTATAAAGGGACTAAAGGTCGAGGTAAGGTATAATTATATATCCTTAAGTAGGTATAATTCTCGTAGTTAAAGCTATAATCTAGTTACTCTAGTACTTATAACGCTCTATCTTTAAGGCTATTACTAGGATCGAAAGTTAGGTAAACTAGGTAGTAGATAGGTCCTAGGCGCCTAAGAAGCTTAAAAGGCTTCTATAACGTTAGAAAGGTATAAGTTTAATTCCTACTCTAGCTAGAATTCCTTTCTTTTTTTTTCGCTAAATCTTAGTCTAAGTTTATTTTTTCTTTTAGGAATTATAATCTATATACTTCTTCTATTTTTAGCTTTATAGTACGTTAAGGGTTACTATATATAATACTCGATTACTCTCTATTATAGAGATCTACCTTTATAGGAAATACTAATAGATTAGACGTAGTAATAGAAGATAATAAATTAATATAGACTATTTCTTATTCTTTTAGAGTATTAGATTCTATTAGTCTTTACCTTTAGTACTCTCTAAACTAATAGTAGGTATTTAAGATTATTTATATAGATATAAGGTATAATAGAAATATTAGGAGTCCTTACGAGAATAGGCTATTAGCTATAAAGGCTAACCTATAGATCTATTAATTATTTAGATTTAGTTAAGAAAATAAAAGCTTATAGTAAAATTATTACGAATTATTTTAATATATATCCCTAAGCCTACTACGCTATTCTAGAGGCTTAAGGGGTATTCTAGGTTATTATAACTAGTTATAAAATAGTTATAAATTATTATAAAATATTATAGTTTATTCTATAATATTCTTAAATGCTTCCGGAAGCTAAAAGCGCTATTTAAAAGGTTTTTAGGATCTTAGATATTATTAATAAATATTATATTTTATTATAAAATATTACCTATTATTATTAATTATCGCGAAGCGTTTCGAAGCCTTTCTAATAGCTAGTTTTCGATACTATAGAATATTTTAGCGCTATTCTAGAGTCCCTAGAAGTAGGATAACCTATTTTAGATTAGGCGGATACGTTATAACTTATTATAAGATATTAGAAGCTTCTTAGATTTATTCTAGAATACTTCTAATAGTTTCTATTATTTACTATAAGACTTTTCTAAATCCGTAAGCGTAATCTAAGGGTCTTTTAATTATTAGAGACTATAATAGTCTAATATATATTATTATAATTCGATCTAGAATAATTCTAATTATAGGGATTAATTACTAGTAGGCTTTTCTAAATCGTAAAGGAATAGTCGAGAGTTTCTTACTTATTTAAGACTATTCTAAGATACCTAAGCTAATTAGGTTTACTATATATAAGATCCTAAAGGCTACTATAGATTACTACTAATCTATCGAGTATATATAATTTTATTTAGGTTATTTAATATATATACTTCTCTACTTTACCTATAAGAGAAAGAGGAGCTAAATAGCTAGTAATATATTATTTAGGAATAATCCTTTAAACCTACGTATTAGCGAGGCTAATAGAGAATAGATATATATTATTATAGTAGTAGGAAAAAGGTATATATAGTCTTACTAGTAGTATTCTATCTAGACTCGACTAATCTTATTAGTACTAAAGACGTAGATATAAAGAATAATAAGAAACGAGAGTAGTAATTAGAGCTAACTCTTATCTATTCGATAGATAGGTATAGTAGGCTTTATTATATACTATTTATTATTATACGTTAAAGTTATATAGAGAGAGTATCTCTACGTATATATAAATATATCCTTAAAAAACCCTAAGTAGATAGAAATATTTATAAATAGTACTAGTATATTTTAAGTATATAGTATTCTCCCTTTATACTATAATATTAGATATCTATAGGCTTTAGTAATCCTTATAGGACTCGATTATCTATATATATAGCTACTACTAGTTAGTAATATAACTATATCCTATTTTATAGTATAGACTATATTTTTAGAGAGGTAATAAAGAGTTAGGTATAGTATAAGGAGTCTTTACGCCTTACTACTAAAAGAGATATTATACTTAAATATATAGGATATAACTTAGCTAGAGACCTCTTATATATAAAGATACTAATAGTCCTAGAGTAGATATTATAATATTTTATCTAATTCTAATAAAGATACCTAATCTACTATACTAATATCTAAAACCTTACTATACTCTCTTAAAATCCTTTATCCTCTACTTCTCTAGACTACTTTTAACTAAACCTATATCTATTAACTCTATAGCTTCTCCCTAACTCTATAGTTATATTACTTATAGTTCTCTATTTCCTACTTTAAAGTAGTAGGCTACTATTACTTATCTTATTCTAGCTACTATATATACTATACTTAAAGAAGTAGTAAGGTTACTATCTTCTAGACTTACTCTAGCTCTAGAAGGGTAAGGTCTTAAAGAAGGTATTAGATTTAAGCTACCTTATAGAATTTTACCTTCTATAGCCTATCTTCTATCTTAATCTTAGTATCTTTATTTTTAATATATAGGTTATTTTCTATCTTAATAGTAGGGGCTACTTAGCTAAGGTTAGAATATAGCTATTATACTAGTATATTAAGGTACTAGATATATTTATAGGAGAGGTATACTTTATATATAAAGTAGATATAAAGGAAGAGAATTTAAATAGTAAGAAATTTAGCTTTTATACTAGGAAAGCTTACTAGGCTACTAGGTTTAGTATAGATATATATAGGGATCTATAGAAGGTTTAAACTTAAATTCTAGTAAGCTTAATATAGCTATAGTTACTTAAACCTTAATATATAGTAATAGCCTCTAATATAGGGCTTCTACTTAACTCTAGGACGATAAAAAGGGCTATATATATATTAATTAAAAGCTATTAGAGGCGATAAACCCCTATAAATATAAGCGGTTCTAGCTTAAAAGGGTAGACTAGTTTCTATTAGTATCTATAGCTTTATATAGAGTACGTCTATAGACCTATTTCTATATAACTAAAGCCTACTATAATTTATATTTATCTTTAGAGAGCTTATAGCTATCTACTAGAAGAGAGCTATTCTATATAGTATAATAATATTATTTTATAATTCTAAATTAATCTATACTTTTTATCTAGTTAAAAATTAGCTTTATTATAAAACTTCTATACTAGATAAAGTATAATTATATATTTTAGTCTTTTTTAGATTACGTAAGGTAGAGATATCCCTACCTTATATAATAAACTACTAGTTTATATAGTATATATATATTACTATATAAGTATTATAGAGGTTATAATAATATACTTTTACTCTAGTAATTAATCTAATACTTTATTATAGTAAGTATACTATATATATATTATAGTACTCTATTATATATAGGTAGAGGAAGAGAGTTTAATAAGTATAATAGAGTTATAAGAGATAGAGGTATACTTACTTTATATTAATTACTCTCTATATATTACTAGTAATATAACTATATTATAAAACCTAGTAGAGGCGCTAGTCTATTATTACTCTATATATTTTATACTATTACTTTAGTATATAATAGGATATATAATAAAGAGAGTTAAATATCTAAGATTTAGTTATATAAGGTAGGGATATCTCTACCTTACGTAACCTAAATAGGAGATTAGAGGCCTTTATACTATAAATCTATTTACTAATCTACTATAAAGGCTTTATATAGTAAGATTTAGTTATATAAGGTAGAGATATTTCTATCTTATATAACTTTCTAGGCTATTAGGGAGCCTTATACTATAAGCCTATTTACTACTCTATAGTAGACGCTTTACGTACTAGTCTATTTTTTATCTAACTAGTTAAAGTATAATATAGTTTTTCTAGCCTATCTATCTAGACTATATAATTTAATACTACTTTCTAGGTCTATAAATATATTCTTAAGGTAAGAGCGTAGTTAGAGTAGATAAGCTAAAAGAATCTTCTTTTATCTAATTAGGTATTTAGGCTTATTTCGCTTCTATAGTATAGTAGTAATAACTATAGTTTAACTTCTAAGCCTAGTATATAATATTTTCTCGACTAATACTAGAAAGAAGATATTACTACTTTTTTTATCTAGACTAGGGATAGTAGTCTAGAAAACCTCTAACTCTATCTTTCCTTTTTATTTTAATATATCTCTTTATTTACTATAATAGCTATACTTATATTAGGTAGTATTTTTCTTACGTAAGTTAGAGTTAGAGGCTTATCTATACTTTATTTTAAGGTTTATATTATTAAAAAGCTATAAATTAAAGTAAGATTAGAGATTTAGCCTAAATAAAACTATATATAGTATAGTATTAATATATAGTACTTAAGACCTTTATCTTAAAGACTTAAATTTTAATAAGAATAAGACTAATATAAATAAAAACTTAGCTAAGGTATTTATATAGTATAGAGTATTTAAATAAAGGTATAAAGTAAGCTAGATAACTAGTTCTATACTTATATCTAGCTAGGATATAATATATATAAAGTAGGGCTATCCTAATATAACCTATTAGTACGTTAGCTAAGTTTTAAGTATATTAATCTAAATTTATAAGTATCTATATTTATAATACTAGTATAATATAGCTAAAATATAGGTATAATATAACTAAAATATAAATACTCGATTATAAAATATAGATATAGAGTATTAGAAATATAGGTAGTAAAGTCTAAAATATAGGTACTAGAATCTAAAATATAGGTACTAAAATCTAAAATATAGGTACTAGAATCTAAAATATAGGTACTAGAATCTAAAATACGGGTTTGAAATGCGACCTAACGATGAAATACGCAATTTGAAATACAACCCCGTGATAGGACTTACCCGCGTACAGTATACAAATTACGCAAGGCGGTTTGTGAAGTGCGACCGCATTACAGGGGAGCCTTGATAATAGGCGGGCGCGACGAGCAGAGCGATTGCGCACTCGCGACGGCGCCTCCCACGAACTGTATTCGATGCCGAGTCGACTTGATCCATTACCTCCCACCTCTTCCAGCAGGCGGCGTAGCGACCGTAGCGGCCTAAAATCTTTACCTCCCCTCTTTACTGCCGAGCGACGACGACACCTCGATCAACCTCAGACATAGCAGCAAGAGGAGGCGTATCGTGGACATGATGGGCGTGGCGGTGGCGCGACGCGGTGCAAAGCTGATCCAAGGCGGAGTATGGAACTTGGTTGCGGAGGCGGAGGAGGAGCAGTTGCGCACGCACTGGTGGGCGACTCGATATCAAGGAGCTAGGCAGCGAGGGATCTGTCCACGGCCGGTGAGTGCGACGACGTGACAAGGCGAGAGAGAGCAAGAAGGGATGGCGCAGCCGTTGAGGTTTGCGACGACGAGGGACGGAAGATGAAGGACGACAGCAAGGATCATGACTCGGACAAAACTTCGCCAGCAGCATTCATGACCTGGTTTCAGCGACAGCAGCAGCATTGGCAGAGTATCTCGTCCTTGCGACGGACGCTTTTGCGACCGACGGCACCACGAAGAACCTTCATACGACACGGACGGCCAGACCTTCACGCGATGCGAACCAGCGCCTTCGAAACCGAGTTCAGCGGCAGACAGCACCAGCAGCACGACTTCTGGGAGGACGATGGATGAAGAGCTTGGAAAGAGGCTGATCCATGAGGAGGAGCGGCTCGCACGCATGCAGTATTGGTGACGGCGTTGGCAAGTTCGCAATCTGGCGGTGTTGGCAGCATGAAAGAGCAGGGAGCGATACCACCATGACCGCAGTCAGCAACAACAAGCAACGCCAGCAGGATCTGGTTGGAAACAGGCAGGCGACGGAAGAGGTCGTGGCAGAAGGGACAGATACATCGACTGAGGTCGCAGCCTACGTTTCAATGGCGAACATCACCACCGACAGGACTTCTGCTTCTCAAAGAGTTCGCAGTCCGGACGGCAGAGACGAGGAGCTTTTGCAGATGAAGCCAGCACTGGATACGGATGGGATGCAGCGGCGATGGCGTTCGAACAGGAATGCTTCAAGTCAACATCGATCAATCGATCGCAGCGAAGTCGTCAAGCACTCTCGTCGACTGCACTGAGAAGCATCTCAACACTTCATCACCTTGCAGGCCAAACCCAGGCGGCGCAATTCTCATCGACCACGCCAGTGTCCGCTCCGTCCTCCAAAGCCGCTTCAGGATGCCCGCTCTTCCAAGTCTCTTCTTCGCATCCATGCGACCCACCATTCTGCTTCGATTGCGGCTTCACCTTCCTTCGAATGCACGCATTAGACTGCAGGATATGAGGAGCACATGGAAGAGGGAAATGGCCAGGGATGATTCTGCTGCTGTGCCACGACATCCAGGAGCACCCTCTCCGAACCCCTCACTCACGCTCTGCAACTACCTCGATACCAACGGTTTGAATCTGCATCGCCATGTAGACTGGGATGGCCTTTGCGTCGTGCCAGCAAAGGGATTCTTGGGACTTCAGCAGCTGTGAAAAGGCGATCTTGCGCAGGAGAGATTATCTCGAACTCCCAATCTCACAGCCAATGCTTTATGCTCCTGCTCGATCCCTTTTCCAACTGCCGCATTTGAGAGAATGCTCTCACGACATCACGATGCGAACAGCCCGCTCAAGATCAGGCCTTCAACAAGCGGCCTCCCTTCGAGCCATACCCTCGCCATCATCACTATCCCGAGCTGTTCAACCAGCAACATGCTCTTCAGCAGCCTCCTCTCCAACCATACCCTTCCCAGCAACAACATCCAACACCGAATCCTCCAACCAAGTCCAGATCTTCCAACGTCAGGACCTCCAACACCAAAAGCTCTTCCCTCCCTCTTCGACGCCCTTGCGTGGGTCTTTCGCTGGACGAGCGTCTGCCGCTGGACCGCCACTTCCAGGACACATGCGGACACGAAATCTACAACTGCAAGGCATCTCACCCTCATGCAACACCTTCGACGCAAAAGCTCCGCCCACCAGCGTGTTGGGAGTTGCAGCACTCAAGACTTTGCAGGCGGCATCTCCCAGAGCAGTACAATGACAGCAAGTTCCTTGATCCAAATCGTGCTTCTTTCATCGTCACTTCGCACATCTCACATCTGGGTCGAACTGCTCCGCTAGCTTCGAGTCTGATCCTCTTCCCTCGAAGCTCAGCAGCGCAGCGCAAGTCCACCACCTCTTTATCCGCAATATCGTGCATCGCAGAGACGCTCCAACTTCATCGCAACCCTCTTTCTCGTTCTCTTTGCGACCTGCCTGCGATATACTAGCACCAGACGGATCGATTCCTCCACAACCATCCACGCGCTCGAGATCTCCGCTCGAACCTCCGCCTGCGAACTTTCCACCTGGGCCCCTCGAGCTTTCCACCACCCACCAGCATGCGACTCTCAACCTCTCAACCTCCAAGCGATCCGGCCTCTCGCCATCTCACGACTTGAAGCCAGTCCCGTCGAATCCCTCCACCGAATGCCACCACCAACTACCGCACCAAATACCACCTGCGACCGACACCTCTCTCGCACCACCTCTCAATCCCACTTACCAGTCCGATGATCGCGACCGAACGCCTCCTTCCTTGTCGCTTTCGGCCACCAACTTCACCTCCCAGCTTCGCCTCCGAAGCCGCCAACTTCGCACCTCCCATCTCAGCTCCCACCTCCTCCCAGCCCTACGATCCACCCAAAGGACCTCCATGATGACAAGAGATGGTCAAGAGATGGTGCAGGACACGGCGCAAGTCGGCCAGTGGGCAGAAATCCTGATCCAGGCGAGATCGGCTGGCGACGGCCATCCTCGCCCACCGCAGTGCGAGCAGTTCAAGCAGCGGGGTGAAGAGCGCTCCTGCATCCTTGCTCGGGGCAAAGGGTTTCAACTTCGGGAGTAACTGTGCTATCGACTTTCAGATCTGTACTGGCGCAGCAAAAGAGACTGACGCCGTACTGCTCAAGACTGGTGCTTTCAATAAAACCATTATCCGCGACGACTTTGCGGCTTGTGGTAGAGAGACGGCACAGTTGCACACTTCGAAGACTATGGCAGTGGGCAGAGAGTCCGTGAATGGGTTCTCCCTGGTTCAGGTTCACTGCAAGCTCTCAACCCTTCAATCCATTCCAGGATCAGATGGACGGCCGGTAAAGGGCTTCCCAAGGAGATGGAGTCATGGCTCGCAGATGAGCCTTTGAATACACTGTGAGTGCGGTACAAACTGCGACCTTCTCCAATGCATAATCGGAGACTGCAGCGATGCCGATAGCCCACCGTGCCGAGTAGGGGTCAGGAATTTCGCCAATCTCAGCTATCAGGCTGGACATGAATCGTTCCACTGGGACAGAACTAGGCCTCGAGTGACTGCAGTTTTGTGGTGATCTTTAGTCAGACCACTGTCCACTTGCACGTAAGCGCACGGTATGAGATGCGGTGATCTCAGCCGTATGGGGGTTCTTCAACCCTGGATCCTTCGCTCAAAAATCAAGCAAAAATCCCACGCCTCCACAAGATCGCCTTGCTTCACTACATGTCAGCTCGGGTCTTTACTGGCGTCTTGGGGCATTTCACCGGATCCAGGATTTGCTCAAATCGAGAGGGATCTCAGGCACGTCCTCAAATGGAAGCTAGTCCGACTCTCACTCGGATGCGGGCGTGCGATGTCACAGGGCACTTTCTATGGCTTTGAATGGCGACTGAAAATGCTTCCTTGGGCGAAGCTTCAGCGAAGATTGTTGCGACCCATCACTGCATTCCGACCGGAGAACCGCAACCGTCGTATTCTCACCCATTGAGTATTGGGAGATGAAACCTGTGGCTGATGTGCATCGTATCTTGAATCTTCGGCACAAGATACGGCAAACACAGCAACTTTTTGGAAAATTGACGTCTACTCATCCACTGCAAACATGAACGACCTACTCCTCGCCCATCATACCGATTCTGATCCAGTGCTTTCCCCCGCTGGAAGCCATGCCGAAGACATGCGGCACCTCTGTCATAATCGAGAAGTCCACGCATATCGAGCCTCGGGCGGTCGCCATCGCGGGCATCCCACGGAGAGACGACCTCATTCATCCGCATCGCCAGGGGTCCATTCTGAGTTCGCCAGGTGTGCAGGCTACTGAGACGAGAAGCTTGAATAAAGGCTAATTCCCCATGCCATGAGTGCCCGGGAGAATAGTGAGTAAGCAACTAGGCCTAGAGCAGGCAAGCATGCCATCGTCTTGTCGATGTTGCAAGTGGGGACGTTGGTGAGCACACGGTTGACGGGGAAGACCTCTCCAGATTAGGTCACGATTGAACCTCACAAGTAACACAGCTTGCCAATGGGATTTGTATCTTCGCTACTCTGCGTTCCAATTGCCGAGAAACATAGCGGATTCGACGATCAAGCGTCTTGGCGACCGGAGTACGATTCGAGGCACCGAAGAGTAACGAGAACTCTCAGGAGAGTCGCTGCGCAGTTCATATGGAGCAATCTAGGGAAGAACGCACGGTGAAAGCATGGGGATCGTGTTGGTCTGGTCATGGTCGAATATTCACGCACAAGAGAGCACTCGAGATGGGGAGCGGAGGCCTAGCCCAACGCCCAAATTGTCTTCCTTAACGGAAAGGTGGAAGACATGTCCACTGCCCATGATGTGCGACTCCTTCCTCTCTCAGCCGTTCTCCGGTAGGCTCACAGGGATATGCGTTTTGCCATGACACTTGGTCATCGAAATCAAGTCTATCGCCAAGAATCATATGCGAAAGTTGCACCCGCCATCAAAAGCCGAAAGCTACAAGGCGTCCACTACTTTTTCCCGGAGACATTGAGCACAGATGGACGTCCAAGAACCTCTCCATAGGCCTGCTTCTGCCACTACTGGAACCTACTTTCTCTTCAGATCACAGAAATTCGAAATGCCCTGCCTCGAATGATATCGGACCTGCCTTAGCATTTCCGGAACCGCCAAGCTCGTAGCCTGCTGCAAGTAGATACTTCTAGCTTGCATTGCCAGTCGCAGTCACTCTCAGTGCATGCGTCGATTCCTGGAGCACCGAGGCTTAGTAGGATACAGACGTTAGATCTCGTGGCTCTTCTAGGTCATGTATGAGCAGAGCTTGCTGGGGATGTGGAAGATCTGAAGTCAAGTCATGAGTATGTCTTGACGTCAGACAGTACTTCCTTTCCAATACCGCGAAGCATAAAGCACACCAGTCCACCAAAAGAAGCGAGGATTTGATCCACAAGCCTGGGTCGAGTGTTCTCAGTTCCCCTGCATTGTGCACCAAGCAACGAAGACTGTGAACTGAGGCCAATTCTCTGTTGGGGCTGGAGCATAATCGAAAAGCCTCCCCAATTTCCACGGGGAAAGGTTGTGTCCCTGCGTTGCGCCGTAAGAAAGCCTCAAATTCTAGATGCGACGTCTCTTTCCATCCAACACGGCCTCTCCTGTCATCCATTCCGATGCTATTCACAAATCCGCCATCAAGTCCAGTGCGGTCACTATGCTCTTCGTCAGGCTGCTCAACGATGCCTGGAAGATGGCTTTGTCGGACACTGGAGCGCTTGTGAGATGAAACGGTCTCAATTTTTCCGGCGGTGGCAGACGTTGATGTGGAGAGGCCAGGCTGAACAGTTATGATTGCGGTCGCATATCAAGAACAGCCATGTCCGGTGTTTGAGTCTGAGTCGTCGGGATTTTGATGACCTGGAAGCCGAGAGGTGGATTTTGACAGAGCACCAGAGTTTGCATAAGTGGCCGTTGAGCAGACGATTAGAGAAGTGGAAGGCTTGAGGATCTACCTCCGCTTCAGGCCTCGCGGTCGTAGAAGGGAGGAAAGGGGCTGATGGCTTTGGCTTCCGCGCCAGCGGAGGAAACCTTCCATTGATTAAAGCTTTGATGGGAGGTGCGACTGAACTCTGGAGGTAGTTGAGGATAGGTCTGGGAAGGTAGGGACCTTAGATCGAAGCCCAACACCACGACGCATACGGCACCCATGTCGATGCTGGGAGCGTTAGTATTCCTGGCTGACGTCTGGAATCGGACCAGTCTCTCCTTGCACGGAGAATCCTGTGTCCCCATGAAAAACATCCATCAATGCCGTGAGAATAGAACGTCTCCGGTCGTGTGGCCAGGCATGCCCGGTCGTGTGGCCAGGAATGGTTGATATGAGCATGTACAACGTCGACGGCGTACGTCCGAGGACCAAAAGCTCGGACTCGAGGCGACTCTAATCGAAATCCCATGTAAGCATCTCCGCCACTTTTCGGGGAGTAGCGAATGGTAGGACAGAGCAATCGAGCAAGTTCTGCAGAAGTGGCGAGGAAAGTCAGGTCGGGAATCAGGCCGGTGACTTGCTCATTTCAACATGAGACCCGAGCGAGCAGATAAACGAGGGTTGGGTAGGAGGTAGCAGCAGCAGTCCCAATGTTTCAGGGAAGACATCCTCAGGCCATGCAGAACGGAGACATGCGAACCAACGACCGTTTCCGGATATCATTTGCGTATTTCAGCATACCAGCCAGGGTGCGAATCGATTTCGTTCCTGAAGGCCAAACTTTCGCTCAACGACGCAAAGCATGTTGCCCGGAAAGGGATTTGATGGTGAGAGTGTGGCGTTAACGACAGGAAGCCATGATCTCGAGCAACCGCATCACAACAAGCATGTCACTCTATCATTGCCAGTCCGATCGCAGCTTCAAAAGAGAAGCGGAAGATGTGGCGGCAAGACGTTGATCTTCACACTTTCGGGAAGTCTTGCCGTGGATCTGCGAGACTTCGAGTCGTAGTTCTACTCGTCAAGTTTTCCGAGAAGGGAAGAAGAATGTGCACACACTCGATGCTTTGGAGGCTTGGAACTTACTCTTGACCTCGCTCCCAAGCCCATAGACCAAGGCGGTCGGTACCGTGACAGTACACTCAACCCATGTTGAGCCCCGGTGTAAGCTGTGTAAGCCAGCCATTTGTTGGTGAATAGGTGGAGTAAAGGCCTAACCAAGCCTTAGAAGCGAGTGTGGAGGTGGAGATGAACCAGATCTTGCCATCGCTACGAGAAGAGCAGAGCAGCTGTTGGTTGGAGACTACGCAAGGCTGCTCAAATTGCATCCAAACTCCGTCTTACGTGTAGAGAATTCGGGACTCGGACTCGTATGGCCTCCGGCGGCGCCTGTACCAGGCAAATGGATTGATCGATTGAGGGATTGATCACTCAAAGGTTGAACTATCCCGCGTCAATCTATCAATTGAAGGACCGGGGGATTGATTGATGAATCAATCAATTTGGCCTGCGGCCTCAATCGATCAATCCCCACCGGCGGGGATTGTCCGGATTGATTGAGTACCGCACTGACTGGAAGAGACGTTTTCCACATGATTCCGATCTCAGATACACAGGGCGAGATCTGTGATGCCCAGGCAGTCCTCGCGGCGTGTTGTGACTTTTCCAGGAACCAAGAAGTGCAAGAGCTGAGGCATCTCCTCTCCGCAATCAAGTCGAATGGATGCAGTGCTGCGAGATGCCCTCTGGTAAGCTTGCGCAGTCTCAAAGACTTTGACTGTATTGCGGCGGGTTGGACAAGCAAGCCCCGCTGGCGCTCCTCCAGATTGCAAGGGAAAGGTTCGGGAAGCCGGAACTGCGATACAGGGCAGATGTTGTTGGGCATTCGGCCACACGTGCGCAGCAGCGCATGCTGTCTCTTGCGTCGCCCTGATTTGCATGCAGCGAAGCGATCTCCTTGCTCCGACATACGCACGAATCAGAGGAAAGGATCGGGGTAGGGTTGGGGGACCACTGTACTCGAGTCGTGATATTGTGAGAAGGTAAGAATGGGTTATGGTCGTCAGATAAGCATTGCCAAGAAGAGGAATTCCACACCAAGCGGCAAAGAGGGCGAAGAAGAAGTGAGATAGTGAGCAAGAGAATGACAAGAGCATGCGCGAGAGAGATCTGGAGGATAAGCGAGCAAGAACAGCACCCACCGAAGCCAGCTGGCAATGTCGGATCTTGACTCTGGAACCTGGAGCGCTTCAAGAAGAAACGTGGAAGGACGACGGAAGAACTCAAACTTGCAATGGAAGATGGACATCTCACGGTCAAGCCGTTTAGGAGTAGGGTGTATAGAGCAGGCGATGGGGGATAATGCCCACTTGCTTCGCTTCGTGTGGCAAGGTCCTGTTCGAGTCACGCCCGAAGAAGGTGAATCTTTGAGCTCGTGCCCTGGCCTCAGGTGTGATGCCTCCCGAAAAGCTACGAAGCGGCCGATCCAAGTTTCGAAGGTCGTGGTCCTTGGATTCGAGTTGAGTCTCTTGCCGATACATTCAACGGAGGCGTGGAAGCGGTGATGCTGCATGTTTTGGTCGCGAGACGAGGTTGTTGGCATTCCGGTACAAGCAGGTGCTGCCCATCGTCGAGGAAGTATGCCGAGTATGTTGTCCGATGATTTGTGAGGATGAGACCTGGCCCGCTGTTCCATGCACACCCGGCAAGGGCAGCTCCAGTAGTCCATGTGGGTGTTGAAAAGTCCGGGAAGGACAAACCTCGATTCTCGTCGTCTTTGATGCGAAGGTCTGGAATGGTGGTCACGGGTGTGTAGTTCTGACTTCTTCGACCTCTCTCTCCATGGACTACGTCTCGCCCGAGCTGATGTCTGGCCGGCATCGGTAATGCTTTCGAGCGGCGAGCTCAAAAGCCATCGTCCTGCGCCAAAACTACCGAAGATCGTGGCTGGAGTCGAGCCTTCGAAAGCCTCGATGTCGCCAGAAGTCCAGCATGAAGAGATTCAGCATTCAGAAGTCAACTACCCATTCCGAAGGGCACAAGTCAGAAGTCCGGCAAAGCAGCCGATCCAGAACTCGTGCATCCCCAAGCCGGGCATTGGTTAGAACAGCAGCGATCTCGCCGAATGCCTTACCGACGACATGTCTTCCAGCAAAGCCGACTTGGTGGTAGTCGATTCAGAACGGCCTGGGTAGATGCTGCATCGAAGTCGTCGAAATAGCGGCGCTTCGAGGTAGCTCTGTCAATGGCAGACGCCTAGAACATTTGCCATTGGTCTTCTGTGCAAATTGCTCGACGATGGCGGGATCGACGTTGTCCGGCGTGAGTTCGCTCGTGGAATGGAAAGGATCCAATGGTGCAGCAAGAACTGTGAGAGGAGCCTTTGCGAGAACTGGATTGTGTTCGTGACTGGGAGCTCATCGTAAGAAGAGGGATTTCGGCTGGTGGTGGTGGGACAGGAGACGGCGGGGAAGTACGGGAAGGTGTCGTTCATCAATCCTGGCCTTGAGTCATTCGTCGGTCAGCTAGGGTCTGTTAGTACGCTGTGCATCATCCAGTGGGCTTTCGTCGTCTTGAACGAACGTTTCCAAGATGACCAGGCTGTTCGACGATGCTCGAAGAAGATGAAAATGTCGAAAAAGCGGTGTTGGGGAAGTGATCCGAGCAACGAAGGGAGTGAGAAACGGAAAAACGGAACTTATTCAACTTCGCGCCTTAGCCGCTGGTCGTCTTCCCTGGGAGTGGGCATCGAGAATGACCATGACGGTGTCGCCAGGAGGGTCTTGCCGAGCATGCAGAGCATTTGAATCAGCATGGGTCGACCGTGAGGGGATGGAGATGAGTGGTGCGTGCAGAATAATTGGCGCGACGGCGAGGTGTCAGTCGTCAACGACGTACGTCCCTCGAATCGTGGTGAATGTATAGGGGTTCATTCTGCTTTGTGGAGGTTGAGATTGCCTGGTGAAATGGAAGAGAAGATTTCCCGCCGGGAGACCAGGGCGTGAGTCTCGGGAGAACGAAGCTGTCTCGATGCCGCTTGATCATTTCCGGCAGACGCTCGAAGTGTCTTCGCTCTCGAGCAGAAATCTCGTTGAAAACGTTTCGACTGAGAATCGCGGTCCATTCCCGAAGACACTTGTTGCTGTCCATTGGAGATCGAAAGGGGGCAGACGCTGAGTACGAGAGACACGAAGGCCAGTTCATCGTTCCACACTCCTCGTGGAAGTATCAAGTGCAGCGTTCATGTCGATTTGCAAAGGCGGCGGTTAACAACTACCCTTGCTGTACGAAGCCCGCCGCAATGACTGTTGTTCTGGACAAGACTGGCATAATGTCTTGGTCCAATCAACCACTTCACTACGTGGGCGTATTATGCGACTCCAGCACAACTCTCTATCAATTTCCTAGAGGATAGATGCGTTGAGACGACTTTGAGAATCACGCTGAGGAGCTCGCGGCTTGCAAATGAGATGAGCATGGCCAACGTCAACGGCGGGAATTCCAGGATCAAAGACTCGAATACCTCGCGTGGCCTTCCATAGGCGACGAATGGCATGGAAGATGGGAAGACTTACGATCGAGCAGATCCCAAATGGTCGGCGACGAAAGCCTCGTTGGTACTAATACAACTTGCGTATTCAAGGAGAGACGCAAGACATCGGGGAAAGCGAGGACTGGGCAGCAGGAGGACCAGCGTCAATGACCAGAGTCTCTCTCGATCATTGCCTGGATTGTGCTAGTCGGAAGAAGACAAGAGTTCCGCTGGCTTAATCGCACGTGAAAACGATTGGCATGAACTTGCCGGATCGGTCCATTCCCATCGATCTCGAGGGATTTGAACGGGGTTGACTGTCCAATCGATGCCTCAGACGGTGTAGCATTCGGTGAGATCGTATGTTCATGTCTCTCGTCGGCCTGCAGAGGGCTATTAGTACGCTGCGAATCGTGCAGCGGATTCTGGTCGTCTTGGATGGTCGATCCCGTCGTCAATGTACGGCAAGCCTGCTTGCGTCTTGCGAAGATCGCTAGGGAACGTCGTATACAAGTCGCGTACTCGAGGGAAGGAGAGCAGGATAGTTGTAGTATCAATGCTAGCGTTCAGTATTCTTTCGGCGAGCAGGGCTGTTAGTACGCTATACATCGTCGAGCACATTCGCCATTTTGGTTGAGAAGATCGACGAAGGAGAGGGCAGATGCAGTCTTGATAGCCTGCTTGATTGTTGAGCAGATGTCGCCACGGATAGCGCCGCCTGTCTCCTGGAAAGGAAAGCAGGATACCGTGGTATCGATCGCCCGCGAGAAGAAGGCCATTCGTCCATTCCAAATCGTCGGGCGGGTTCTCGTCATCGTCGTCTTGGATAAGAAGGTCCACCGAGGAAGGTATAGAGATCCTCAATCCATCTCTCCATGGTCTCTTGGTCGTCCCAGCCGAGATTTGGATAGTTGTAGAGGTCTGCTTCGATTAGGAGAAAGTCGGGTCGCTCGAGAACGCTAGGAACAATGTCGGACATGGACGCTAGGCTACTAGGGAGATGGAAGGGCCCGGATGGTAGTGCGGCTGGAAATTCCGGGTCGTAGACATGTTGGTAAACTAGGTGCGGATCGTGAAAACGCTCGGAGAGGACGAGAAGGTCGAAGGAGATGCGGCTGGTAAGAAAGTTCGAGAATTGAAGTCGTCCCAGCCGAGATTCGTGTAGTCGTACAGGCTGGCATCGATTACGTTCTGTAGATGGTCGGAACAATGTCATCGGACATTGACGCAGGGTCGCTCACGAGATCGAGAGGGTCTGAGTATATTGCGGCGGGTGCAGGTGCTGGCGCGGAGTCGACATCAGAGAGGGTGGATATGGTGACGAACTAGGGGCGCAGTGAGAGGATCTGGGAAGAGCACGATCGTGTCGCAACAGCAATCAAGGCCAACGGTTGAGGCCAGGCCGTGCGCCTGCGTTCTTCCCCTCAGTCTGGTCTGAAAAATGAGCTCTCTCCAGGAAAATGCTTGAATCCAAGCCATTGACGGGCTGGTCGTCGGTTTTTGACCCTGGCGAGAAGTTGGAGATCGTTATGGGACATCTTCCAGGTCTGAATGGAACATTGGGAGTAGGTGAAGAGGTGGGTGAGCGGATCGAGGTGATCAAAGCCTACAGAAGTTGCCATGCTCTCCAGGTCATTCAGGAATACTTCGGTCATAGCTTCTCGGGGTCGCTCGATGAACGATCTTCTGATTCTTCTGTAAGTATTGGAGCTGGCGTCGTTCGCTGTCCAGGTCCTTGAATATTGATGGGTTCGTCGAAGTGGCGGTCGAGAGTAGCAATACATACTCTCCCAAACTCTTAAGGAGATCTGGACTTGGTGATGGCTTATCTGCGTCTCTTTTGACCATTTGGTGATCGAATTGTCGAATCGGCCGTTGCGAGTAGCCATGTCGGTCGTCTCAATGCTTGTTGTTCCGCGGACTCATCCCGGAAGAAGACGTACGCAATCTTTCCAGGCAAAAGCGTGCAGGCAAGGGGAATTTTCGCAGAACGATACCCGAGATCTTGGGCAATTCAAAGTGCAATGACCTGACAGGACAGGCGATGCAGTCGTTGGCAGAGGAACGGCGGCATCGAGTCGAATTCGATAGTGATGACGGTCTCAACGACCACCTGCACCTGGCGGACAGTACAATGCTGCGATGGGTTGAGACTTTTCGAGCAGCCAGTAAGCTCAACATGCTAGAGGAAACCCGGAAGGTATAGCAATGAGAGAGACCAGACTCTCTCTACGTGCGTCGATATTCGTTCCTTGAAAAGCCGCACGAGCATGCCCGCATACAAATTAAGAATAGTCGTGGCGACTTCATACCATGACGGAGAGCTTGCGACCACTCAATAGCATGGTCCATTCCGGGAAGTGGGTGTGGTGATGAGGAGTTCGGTGATCTGGTGGTGCATCAAGCTGCCATTGCGCAGTGAGTGTAAAGCGTCGTGCAAACGTATTGAAATGGAGCAATGAGGAGCGACACTGGTTCATGTGAAGTAGAAAAGTCCGAAGTAGCAAGCTACTCCGTGACTTCGACGAAGAGGCAGGAGAATCTCGCAAAGGAACCGTCCGAGATGCGATCCAGCTGCGCTCCTTCCGATTGCGGATCTTCGCTCATGACGTTCGAAGAAGTCTATGAAAGATGCCGTGCCCTCGATGAGAGGTGGCAAAGGATCTCTAGCACAGCCATGAGGAGTATGGTTGGATTGTCGTCATGGATGCTAGGGTGAGGGATACTCGAAGATGGTGGTGGCCTAAATGGATGGAGTGCAGATTGACGAAGAGTTTCCTTCTGCCGCGGAGCGGGCGGGAATGTCGTTGCTGTTAGTGCTCTTCCTTTTGGAACAGTTGTTCAGTGCTGTTGGAAGTAGACGCAATCCTGGGTGCTTGTTGTGTAGTCGAGGTGTCTAGTTGGATTGTCGTAATGGATGCCAGGGTGAGGGATGCTCGAGGACGGTGGTGGCCGAATGGATCTTGTGTGGATAACGGAGGGATTCTTCGTGAGAGATGTGTATCGTTTCTTTCTAAATGAATGTTCAATTCTCAGTGCTGCTGGGAGTAAACGCAATCACCAGAGCTCGTTGATGCACGCTTTACATCTCCTAGCCCTTCATCGACGTTCGGAGTCACCCGCGAGTTCTAACACTAACGAAAGATATGCATAAGCTTCCGAGGTAGACCACGGGATGAGCTTAGTTCTACATCGATGCAAATCCTCGCGGAAATATCAAGTGCAGCGTCAATATCGATTTGCAAAGACAGCGGTCGATGGTCACCCTAGCTGTACGAAGCACACCGTAACGACTGATGTTCCCCGTCCAGAATTCGGACATGCATGCGCTCAGAAGTCATGCCCGAGAATGCCTTGGACCTTCCAAGATGCCAACCCAGAGTCTTGATTGGACGATGCTGGAAGTCAGACATTCTCTCGAGAGTGTGAGACACGGAATCGGAAGCAAGGTTCGATTTCGTGATCTGTTGTTAACCAGCAGAGGTAGAGGGAAGAGAATTTCAAGACTCAGGTAGAGAATGTCCGGGTGGTCTCTAGGCCTTGACGAGATTGCGAAGACATCTGGACAGAACTCTGAGGAAGTCATGGCAGGAGAAAGTCGAGCCATTCGGGATGACAGGCCTCAAGTTGAGAATGACCCGTGGCATGGAAGAAGGCCAACCACTAGGAGACGCATGATGTATGGGAGAGGTGCGGAAACCTTTCGAGCTTGTTAGATTGTTCTAAAACATCGTAGACGCCATTGAGAAATGAATGAGGAGACAATGGGCATCGATAGGAGAGGAGATTCGATTAGAAGAGATATGAGAATCGAACGAAACCAAAGTCGTGCAGTATACGCTACTAGTCCCATCTTCACTCCGGCGAATGAGAAATGCCCATCAACTGGAAGCACTCCAAAAGCTCCTTCGAGATCTGGTAAGCGTCGAGTGCGGTACTCGCTACAGCAATGTCATTCCGCTCGTTCTCCGTGAATTCGACGAGGGCCTAGTTGACAGCGATTAGCAGGTTTCGTAGGTGGATGGCTCGTACATACCTTTCCGACTGGCTCCTCGATCTCTGCGAAGGCCATTTTTGCGTTTCTCGCCCGCTCTGCTGTCTCGTATTGGCGCTGCATCGCTTGAGCTTCCTCGTCCTCGCCTTTCGTGGTCTTTCCGATCAGCTCCATGGCCGCCCACTTTTGCTTGTAACGGGCATAATCTTCTTGCAGGGCCAGGCTGCATGCTTCCCAGTCTATCGTCCTCTCCCATTCTTCATATATCCCGGCAATGATGAAACGCTTTGAGTGCGTCTGTCTTCCACCAACCTCGGCGTTTAGACCGCCCATCCAGGCGTACGTTCTGTTCAGAGTCAGCAGTCTGTTCATAGTCTTGGAGGGATGATATTACCGAAAGACGAGGCTGAAGACATGCTCTGCCTTGGAGACGAGGCGGCTGGATGGGATATCATAGAGAATGGCAGGCTGCATGCGATATTCTGTCTTCTCGTAACCAAGATCCATGAATGCGATGGCGGCAGCAGCCTCGACCACGTTCATAAGGGCGTTGGAGGAGGTATGGTTGAGATGGTGTTTCTTTATGCGAACCGCGGGATCATCTGTCCAGCCGACCTGCTCGATTTGTTAGCACAGAAAAGAAAAGAGCGGCTGGTGTTGTACCTCTGCTACGGGCCATGGAACTGGTTGATCACGATGCTCTTCTGGAATCCTGGCAATCCTCTCCTTCTGTGCGTCTATCCATTTTTGAATGTTGGAAACGCTGTTCCCAGTCGTGATGTACCTCCTGGCACCTAAACAGGCAGTCAGCAGAGATCGATGTCGAGCTTGCAAATACATGCTCACCGCGATGGTACAGCTGGTCTGTGGCCTGTCCTTCACTCCTGACCCAAGGTGGCCGACCATTCTCCATCCAGTTGTCAATTCGCTTGATTAGCTCCAATCTATCCTCATCCAGCCGAAATCGGTCGTTCGCTCTGCGGAGATGCACAGGGCCCTTTTTGGCTTTGTACGGATACGACCCATCGATGTAATCTTCGAGATACTTGAAAACTTGTTCGTACATGTTGGCAGAAGGGTATCGGCCGTCTTCGCGTGCGTGGAAGAACCCGTAGATGCATGGTCGCTTCTTGATGGCTTTCTTTGCGGCGTCGCTCGCTGTTCCGAGTGGCTTTGGATGTTCCACCTTGTCGTCGATGTGCGGCAAGCCTGCTTGCGTCTTGAGAAGATCGCCAGGGAATGTAGAGTAGAGGTCCCCACGGACAGCGCGAATCAAGGTGTCTCGAGGGACGGAGAGCAGGATGGTGGCGACATCAATCCTGGCTTTCAGCCTCTCGTCGTCGGCGAGCAGAGGGCTATTCACACGCTGTGCATCATCAAGCGGGTTTGCGTCGTCCTGGATGAGCAGCTCCGCGAAGGAGAGGACAGAGGCGGTCTTGATCTCTTCGACCCATCTCTCCATGGTCTGTCGGTCGTCCCAGCCGAGATTCGGATAGTCGTATAGGCCGGCATCGATTACGTTGCGGAGATGGTCGGGCTGCTCAAGTATGCCGGGGACAATGTCGTCGGACATCGACGCAGGGTCGCTCATGAGATCGGGAGGGTCTAAGAGAGCTGCAGCGAGTGCGGAGAGAGCAGACATGGTGGCGAACTGAGGGCAACGGGAGAATCTTGGGGGAGTGCGACAGTGTCGAAAAGGACGATGTTGGTGATAAAATTCTAGATTTGAGAGACAGCGGGAAAACAAAGATTTGCGGGGTAGGGGTGAGATAGGGAAGGAGCGATGGACGAGTGGGAGAAGAAAGGGAAGGAACGGGAGTCACCGAATGTTTCGAACGGCCACGTGCGCCTACACGATCCACGATCCACGAGTACAGGCATGCGCGAACAGGACGACGACTACGCTCGTGACGAGCTGACAGCAGCAAGTCGGTCTATGGTGCAGAGAGGCGTGTGCAGATGTGCAGATGTGACAAATGTCAAAGACTTGCCATCCGCGAGACTTAACCACACGCCGGGCAGTGAGGTGAATTAGCTCTTGCATATTACAAAAAAGAAGGCTAGACGGTCCGTGATGTAAACGCATGCGAGCGTGTTGTACTCTCGTCTAATCATCCTGCTGCATCTCGTCGCGGCTAAATACATCACCCACGCTATTATCTTGCTGCTCCCGCTCCTGCTGCTCAATCAAAAGATCTTCCCGCCCCTTTCCCCAGCCCTTGACGAGCGCAAAGAACTGTTCATTCTCTTTAACGAGGATGACACACAGTCGCGGATCACCACTGCGGTTGTTCAAACAGGTGGTGCATGGACCTCGGTGCTGAGAGTGGACGCTCCCGTCGAAGCCATTGGAGTCTTTGATACCGCTGGACCACAGGCACTGCTTCAGTTTATCCTGCTTATGGTTAGCTGCTGCACATAATTGTAATCAATCTACTTGCCTTGTTGACTTCGGAGTGGTATGTGGTGTGCTTTGACGTCTTCGCATAGTTCTGAAGCTGCGATGGGAAGACGATCGAGAGGTTGGCAGAGGTGGAAAGCTTGTTCCCAAGCGGAACACGATGAAAATAGCCGTGGTCGTCAGAACGCTGTTCTTCAAACCTCTCGTACGCCATGTTTTTAATGTATGGAGGCTTGGACTTCCTTTCCTTCTTGTTGCCCCGGACGAATGGGATATTGTCGCTGACTTTGCGAAACATGGCGGCCCCGCGACCCTCGGTCTGATCGGGAGTGTTGCCTCTCGCTCTCTTTGGCTGGAATTGAAGCATGCTAGACCCGGGCGTTGGGGCTTCGCGGCGCTTTGCTGCTTGGTCTTCTTGCGCTGCGCTGGGCGACGACGAGGAGTCCACATTGGTGTTGGGACGAATAGTCATTGCCGGATTGGGGCCGGGTGTTTGAAGAACCGTAGCGCCGGATGCTGATCTCTGATCGGGCACTTGGGCGACTCCAGCTGCAGAGGTATTTGGTGCTCGGAGCTGAAGTCCAGGTTGTCTAGCCCCTGGTGTTTCGGCGATGTTGAGGCCAGCCAATTCGGCGATGTAGTCGTCTTTCTTCCTGTGTCATTGTCAACCAGCCATTACACAACGGTTCACAATGGGTAGAACTCACAAGTCTAGCTGACGTTTCAGCTTTTTGACTTCTTCTGCAAGCCGGCCATTGTCCTGCTTCAACATAGTATTCTCGCTTTGGAGCCGAGAGATTCTGCTGTCTCTGATCTCCTTGACTTCCTCGTAGACTTGTTGCGTTGCCATCGCGAGCCTGTGGAAGTTGCTGCTACCTTGGTCGAACGAATCGCACATCCTTTGAACGGTTTCTGGGCTGCCATGATCCTCTAAGCTCTTGAGAAATGCGCGTATTTGATCGCGACTCTTCTGGGTCTCTTGTAGCCACGCCGTGATTGCATGGTCGAGCTGATTATAATTAGTAGCCATGGCGCTCGTGTAAGTCCTTGCGTTGTCGTAGGTCGATCTCGTGCAAAGTCGTGCGCGGTCTCTCGGCAGGCACGTCGCAAGCACTTTCCCCAGGAACTTGATAGCAGGGATCTGAACGCGGGAGAAGCTAATTGGCTGCGGAGTCGAGCTCCGAGTCAGCGGACTAAATTCCGGCGCTGAAAGCAAGGGTCCAATTTGAGAGGTCATTGATGCTGTCGACCCTTTTTCCGCTTAGGTTGATCAGCTCTCTCTACGAGGACACGCGAATCTAAGCCATTCGAAGGCTTGTTGCACCCTTAACACTTATCGAGAAAGTTGCAGGATTGCTAGAGGCATCCTTCACTTTGGCCGAAACGCCGAGGGCATAGATCTTTCGATGGCAGCGGCCGATGCCATGTTGTCATTTAGTCGACATTGGACTTGATCAGGAATAATGGCGTCCGAGGCAAAGCATAGTAATACGCCAATACCAAAGTCAAAAATGATGCATAATAGCGACCCAATCCCAGTCATGCTCAACGTCGCCGTTTGTTGGCTTTCGCACCTTCCAGTTCTGGAGCCCCGCCGGCCAATCGCACTTGCCTTCTCACCACCTGCCATCGCCTTCGACTTCTCGCGGCCAGCAACCTCTCTTCACCTGGAAACATCGCTTCACCGAGACGCCGAATCCTTGATTCCTCAAATTCCGTCTCTCACCCTGTCAATATGGCCGGCGTCATTGTCGTACCGACCCTTGACAGCACCATTGCTGGTGGCATCACCGACACGAATCACCTCCAACAAGCCTTGCGCGATCTCACGATTCGTGACCTGGAGCGTGAGCAGCAATATGGACACCTTGATCGTTGGATAGAGTGAGTGCACCCAGATTTGGTCTGGCCGTGACACTTTGCTGACTGTCTTAAATGAAGGGTCAAGAAATACACAGATCTGGAGGAGGTGACCGAGCACCACGTCAAATGGAACAAGATTCTCAGGCGTGACACCGGACGCTACCTCAGGCAAGCAGATGTCAACATCGTACGCTGATCAGTCATACCCATGCGCACAGTCTTCTGACCACCTCCAGGCTACCATCAAGGGTTTTGCCAGCGATGCCAAGGTACTCGGCACTATTCAAGAACGTCTCAAAGACTTCAACTCCCAGGGACCGGATGACCGTGGATCTGAAGCGAACGATCTCCAGACCAAGCTCCGCAACATCGTAACTCGACTCGGCATCTCGCCAAACCAGCAGTCGGGTGTCGCTCTGCCACCAAAGGACCTGGAAGAGAAAGTTCAGGACATCATGAAGCAACCAACCAATCCCGCGGGATACACTTTTGAGGAGCTCTTTCGTGGGTTGATCAAACTGGCAAAGTCCCAGGACGAAGTTCAGAATCGGGAAAACCAGCTTCGCGGGTGCATTGACAAGATTGAGCAAGAGAGCAGGTCCAAAGACGATAAGATCTCAGAGCTGGAGCGAAAGCTGGAAGACGAGATAGCTGAACGTCGACGAAAGGTTAGAGCTGCGAATGAGTCTGCCGATGAATTTGAGAGAAAGCTCAAGGACGCTCTCGCTGTGAAGCAACGAGACGGACAGCAGATAAAGGCGCTGGAGAGTGACAAGACCCGCCTTGACGGGGAGCTTACGACCCTCCGAACCGCCAAGCAGCGTCTTGACGAGCAGTTTGCTGATCTTCAAAATACCAGTGCTGCGACGCACGGAAATTTCCAAAAGACCACCGAGGATCTTCTACGACCCGTGCGAGACGAGCGAGATGACCTGCGGAGGCAGCTCAAGGAGAAAGTCGATGAGCTGGGAGCTGTCAATGAAGAGCTGGTAAGTCCACGTTACAACCCTCACTCAAGCATCAATGACTAAATGCACTCCAGGCGAGTACGAAGACTGAGCTCGAAAACGCCCAAGCCAGCCTTCAAGCCGCCGAAACTGCAGAACAGCAGGAGGAATCCGCCACGAGGAGTCAGCTCAACGAGGCCAACAATCAGCTGTCAATCACACGCACGACAACCTCCCGCATGCAGGACCTGATCACCCACTCCTGGAACGAATTCTACGAGAACAGCGCTCATCCAGAAGCCAACTTGAGCCGAGTGCGGGAGCTGGGACTAATGGAGCTCGATGACATCTTCCAGGTAGCAGATGGCGGCGATCGCAACCCTGGGAATTGCGCCTTCATCTTCCACTTACAGGACCTCCTCCCTAGCAACGTCCAACCACTCGCCGTCGGTGCAAGCCCGGTGCTTGCTTCTTGGCTCCACTACATCTCATCTGAAGGCCATGAGTCGACGGACATCATCGCCACGTTCTGTGCCATTTGGGAGCATTTCCTCGCATCTCCGAACGTCGACGTCAAGTACTTGCCTTTCATCAACGCCTTCCTGGTCAAGGTGATTGACAAACTCACGGCGAGCGAGAACGAGTTGGAAGCGGCGACTGCAATCTCCCTATGCACTCAATCATTCAGGAGAGGCAGGGTAACCTCCAAAGCGATTGGACTGGTGCTTGAGAAGTTCCCCGTGGCACAGCTTTCGCAACAGCCAACGCTCCTTGTCGTCGCTTTGTTGAGATTCTACCGGGTCGTCTACTCCTACGATCCCCAGCTTCTCCCTAAGCCGCTCAGGGAAGTCAGCTACATGGGAAAGGACCTTGTCACCTTGCTCGATAAGGTGGACATGAAGAGCACCGTTCCTGAGTTGGCACTCAAACTTTTCCATTACCCCATCATGAATTCGCCATCTCGACAGTTGAAACTCAAAAGCGGCAAGCAAATGGCAGTACCCGAAGATGGCTGGCTATTCTCCCTTCCCTCACGCAATGAGCGCCTCCAGGCGATCTTCATCGTGCGACTTGACAAGTCATCGACGAACAATGGCCCAACAGGAGTGGGGAAGGTATATGTTCAGCTTGAGAAGAATGTGCCGGGAGAGAGAGCGTACCTCTGGGACTTATCAAATGTTGGTAAGTTCAAGGAGAGCTGCGAATGCCACTTTGTAGATGGACTGACCGGTCTTCAGGGATCGTTGTGAAACCCAACGCCACTCGACCAAATCGAATTCACACCTTTGTCAGGATCTCCAGCAGCGGTGAGAAGTACAACGAGAATGCTCCAGCCAGCGACAGTGCTCTTGCCGCCGATGGTCGTCTCGCAACTGAGCACGAGCTCTTTGGGCCACTGCAAGCCCAGACACAGAGGGTTCAGGATTGCTTTGGCTTGCTCTTTGCGGATCAGATGATGGAAGCAACACTCGAGAACGTTCAGAAAGACGCCCACGAGATGCCAGAAGATCTGGAGGCGGAGCTGAGGAGGATGGGCATCTGATTGGAAGGAGGACATGGTAAGCGGGTAGAGTGTTTGGGCAGGAGCTCACGAAGTAGATAGTCTTCACGATCTCGGTTTGTCGGAACGGGTATATCATGGCTTTCGGCTCTCGTCCAAGTCTTTTTCTTACGGAGAGGTGACGTTTGAAGCGTGAGAGATGGTCTCTTCAAAACTGACCTTGCTTCCCACGGCCACCCGACTTCGTTGATGATGTCGATTGAAGACAGAACCCGATGAGTGGAGTCACTCCCTCAGACAGAACTCATGCTCAAGGCTTCCATCCATGGATTGGTGACCCTGAGGCCTCGCTGATCAAAGTCCATCGGAACTTGCACCGCACGAGCACCATGGAACCGGCTCATCTTGTCGGTTGCTCTACATGCTGCCCATCTCATCCCCTTCAGCATCCTGACTCCTCGCCACTGCACCGATCAGCGTCCTGCTTCGAACGTTCCCTCAGATACATTCGATGCCAGACAGGAAAGTGAGAAGTCTCCAGTCTCCGGACGCTGCGTCGCAGCTTCGCAGTGCATGATCCATTCGAGATGGCTGCGGAGAACGCAGCTGTGGCTTAAGTACTTGCCTTGTATGCTTGCAATCGAGGAAGTACAGCATCTATCAGCACCGTCGAGGCGTATTGGTGTATCGGATCATGGCAATGCATCATCAGAGACGGATGTCGTCCTCATGCAAGACACGTGAATTGCTCGAAGTCGTAACACTGCAAGAACGTCTCTGCCCACCGCCGACAGCTCAAAGGTGAGTCATTCCTCTCATGTCTGCGCATCTTCGACTGTAGCATACGGCTCAAGTCGATGTCTAGGTCAGTCGTTGGTCTCTCACGCCGACAACACCGGCTTTGAGATGCCTGCAAGATCTTCGACCGGCACCCATCTAAAGCAGGCGATTAGCTTCAGGTGGTCACACAGCCAGGAGCATCTCAGAGACGGAGATCTCCAGTCATCCGTCACTCCAAGAGCCAATAGTGAAGAAAGATTCAGCATTGCTGGTCGGGACTTTCTCCACCACAGGAAAGGATAGTAGGCCTAAGGCAGCAAGAAGGCTGGAGTCACGTGTGCTTGGCATAACGTTTGCAACACCGCTTTGCGAGCTTCTTAGAGAGATCTATCGAATCAACTACCTACCTATCGCTCCAACTACCACCATGCTGCAGCATCCTACCTTTCACTCCTTCCGATCACAAGCGTTGACAGTCGCATCATCGCACGGCTTTCGAATGTCAAGGCTGAGTACCAATGTGCGTAGAATTGGAGTCAACACTGTCCGTAGCTCGGAGATGCGCATACCGAAGCCATGCTGAAGTGAAGAAAAACTAAACTTTCGTAGACTTACACTCTTATCTTCTTCCTCTGGGCTCTTCAAGTGCTGCTCTGCAACGCTCGCCGCAATAGCTTGAGAATTGTAGGAGACGCCGCAACCCATTGCACCGACCCATGAATTACATGCTCAGGTGTCAGTTCCTTCCGAGGTCAGACAAAAGTCGGGCGCTCGATGTTCATTCCAGCGCAACGTTGGGATCCCAACACCCAAAAGGATCACTTCCATTGTTGAAATCCGGTGAGGACTTCGGAGATGCAAAGGTCTTGTCGAATGCTCCACAGCCTGACAGAACTTGCTGCCATCTTCACTCCTTCGATCGCTTTCACACCCGCCGAAGCCGATTTGCACAGCAGAGATGTTCCAATCGATCGGCTCGGTCGCGCACAATGAGACAGCTTCGGGCAAGTAACCCTAACCTTTCATAGGTGGAGTATTCTCCCGCTTGCAGCACTTTCATGTGATCATCACCAACATTTCACCAGCACCTTCCGCGCCACATGCGACGGTATCGCGACGACTTTGACCATGTCGCAATTTGCACCTACGCCACGACCATCATCTCTCCCACCACATGAGCGACTTTGCGACGACTTCTGCAAAGTCCCACCCATCGCCTGCATCACCACCACCATTTCATCCACCTCACGAGCGACGTCGCGATGATTTTGACGATGTCGCACACCTCACATGCGACATCACCACCACCTCACCCATCACACCCAGCGATCCCGCGACGATTTCGACCAAGTCCCACACATCACCTGCGTCGGCCTTAGTGAAAAAAAATTTCCAACTTGTGCGCATGCATACCATAGGGAAGGAGGACGGGTGGGATGGCACGTAGGTAGGGGCGAGCTCCTCCGACAAGAAGGAACTTCTTGGAGGAGGAGCGAAGCCCCACCGAAGTGGGGGGCGGACTACTAGTACTAGCACCTATAGTATATACTATAGCTAGTACCGCATGAGGCCCTTCAACTCCGCCATTTCTGCACCGATCGACCTGAGATTTTCACAGAATGACCTACTCATCCAGGGCTATCTCCAGCCCAAGTTTGAGCTCCAGGAAAAATTCACCCGACGAGATCGTCGTCGTCTTGGCATTTCTCGGAGTCACGTGACCGGCTTTTTCCCACCAAAATTCACGATTTTCTCAACCATTGCAAGAAGCATCTTCTGATCGCAGTTTCCGACGCTCCTCACCCTCGCGATTCCGATGGTAGTCTCAAAATTGCAAAATTCCGTCTCTGTCAAAAGTTGCAATCCGGCTGTACGCAAGCACAATCCCACCAAGTCCAAGTCACAATTTCGAAGACATTTCGTCTCCAGAACTGCCCATCATCATCGCCAGACTTGTTCCTCACTTTCATTTCGCACCCAAGGCCAAAGTCTCCCACCAACCATCGCAAGAAAGAAGCTCAAACACACTCTCCCTGGCTCTGTCGCTCACTTATCTTGCCCACCTTGCTACGATCGCCGTCTTCATGTCGCACTGTCATCGCTTTGCCATCCCGGTGGCGGGTGGGGAGGAGGGGAGGGTGGTTGGGTCGGGTTGGCTTCACTGGGGATGGTCGG
>NHNW01000094.1:29849-82425 GCA_002786025.1 Zasmidium citrigriseum
GTGGGGAGGAGGGGAGGGTGGTTGGGTCGGGTAGGCTTCACTAAGGATGGTCGGCATCCCCAAATACTGAGGATTGCGTTGAAGAAGCCATGAAGCATGATCAGTCTCCTTCCTCTCGCCTGAAACCTACCCTCCTTTCAGCATCGCAACAGTATCTGAATCCCCAAGAAACGTCACCGCCTCATGGCTCTCCAACTCCTCAATGAATCGCAAGGAATCAAAGCTGAGCGACGGCTGACAACGAGGACGATGAAACGCCGGCGAAGACGAGGCAGTACTAGAATCGTTGAAGAACCGAGTACGAGGGAGAAGCAAGGCGGATGATAATCCAAACATGCAATCAGAGACAGCAGCTCCCAGATGACTGCAACGATGGCAGCTAGGTTTTGTCTTGTGGAGTGAGGCGACGGTGACCTCCAATTTCCATCTTCCACCTCACCACTCCAGGCTCAAATCTCACTCACACTCCTAGCTCATCAATCTTCGATTCAAAGACTTCTATCGTACTCAGTCTCCCCTCAAGCCTTCCATCCCCGTGGCAAGCCGAAACGAGTCGACATCCTCACCTCCATGCCATCACTTTCGGCCACCAGCTTCACCTTCACCTCCGAGCCGGTCGCTGGTGTCAACCTCACAAATCCCGCCTTGAACATGCCTCAGGACATACATGGAGCCCGAATGCAAATGAAGGGCGGTAAAACGTACCTTTCGGTCTTGACGAGTATTGACCATCTAAAGAACACGGCGAACGGCATTTTGAAGTCGAAATGACTGCCTTGCAGACACAATTGTGAGATCTTAAGACAACTTCGACATTTGCGAGGATTGCAAGCAGCGGCGAAGGCCAGCATCCGTGACGGCTTCGCTTCTACGGCTGCCGAAGAGTTTCACACTGTCTAAGGCGCCGATGGGGCACAGCAGATACGAAAACATCACCATCACTCTTCACCACACTTAAGAGGCGCCCACAAAGATCAAACCCGACCTCGCGCTGCGAATGAGAAGAAAGTCGTTGCATTGCCAGTCGAGTATCAATCTACGAGCAGATCGTCCACGTTCGCATCTCTCAGTCCGCTATCTCAAATTTGGAGAAGATTGCAGCTACTCGAGTTCTTCACATCATCAATGAGGCTGTGAAAGAATCGAGGAATAGCCTTCTCGGGAATATGAAACCGACATGGGCTTTCTTCAAGGGACTCCAGAATCAGGAAAATACGAAAGCATCCGGAATTTCAAACTCCTGATCGCAATCCCTGGCCTCGTAAACGTCCTTTTCATCCTCATCCACCTAAAAATCAATCGTTACGGCAGCATTCTGGGGTCCATACACAGTTGCCAGGAAATTGTCGAACAGCGCAGCCGTGGTCACATTGTTCGTGATCGTGAACTCAAGCGTCTGCAGCGGGAAGCTGGACCATCCTTGATTGAAGTATCCCAACACCTGCGGCTGGACGAGTGCTCCTGTGGCGGCGTACTTGAATTGTTGGCTGTAGATCTTCTGCCCTTTTCCATTGAGGCCCGTGGCAGTGATGGTACAGCTGATAGGAATGGATGCGACGCCGTTTTCGTCCGCCGCAACGCAGCTGTAGTAGAAAGCGTACGGTATGAAGGCAGTGATGGGCGAGTACTGATATGCTGCTGTGATGCGACCGGGGCCAATGAGGGCAGGATTCTCTCCCAGTAGAGCTCCCTCGAGGACTGCCTCCACATTCAAGCCCGCGCATGCTGGAGGTGTATGGCATGGTGTACCCAAACTGGGTTGGGTCTGATTGGTCAAGAGCATGTTGAAGTTGAGCAAGTCGTAGTCGCCGATGATTTGGTTGAGAACCGGAACCTCGCCCGTGATGATTTGTGGATACGTCTCAAACTGAGATGACAGTCAGTCGCTGCGTTGTTATCAATCCGTCTACAAGGTATTTACGTTGTAGTTGATGAGGAAGCTTTGGGGAGCGCTTCCGGGTGCTGCCTGTCGAGCAATGTCCGCAGGTGCAGCAAACACACTTGCCACAAGGGCGGCGACGACGGCTCCCAATCCACGAGAATGCATTGTTACGGGTTGATCGATTGGCCCTGTGGACGACTGTAGAGATGGAGGCAACTCTTACTTAAGTTGAACAGCGGATGATCGTTCTCTTGAGCAGAAGCGTCCTCAATATATACATTTTGTCGACAGCTTTGGCTTTGAAGCAATCGTGCGATCTTGCCTCGCAGACGGGAGGTGTGGAGAGGTGGCTTCGAGCGAGAAAAGGCGATGCCACCGCTTGCATAACATTGCGCCGCTCTTGAACAGTCCATTGTTAGCGGACATCGAGACACGTTTGTCTCGTCCCCTAATACGGTGGCTATCCGTCGTGTTCACGCTGTAGTAGGTATGGGCCAGATCTAGCTCAGAGGCTATTCATTTCCAATGACAGTGACCTGCCACGCTCATGGCCGGCGAGATTCGTCTTTGGACCTGATCAGCAGCGTACAGATGCTCCCGCCCATAGCCAGTGTCATGTTCAAATCCAGTCCAGCGGAGTTCAAATCCGCAGGCCAGAGCTTCGCCAGACTCACAGTTATTGTAGCCATAGAGAACATTGCCAACCTTCTTAGGCCACCGAAAGAGAAACAGTTGCGTACAAAGGCGGCTGAGAGCAGCCAGTTGTGGCAGAATGCACATGCAAACTAGATCGAAGTGCATGTATGCGTACTGCTCGCCACTAGCTGTGCTTGGGGATTCGAATGCCCCGTTCTGGAAGGGGCTTCGTTGATCACATGCAAGCTGTCGGATCGAAGTCCGGAGGAGTGTTCTTAGCGGCTGCCACAAGTACCGATCGAGGGCAATGACAATTCGCTGATTGTGCAGTCTGCCCAAGCCTCGGATCGCATGCTTCGATGCCTTGGGGGTTCATTCGGGCATGCTCTTGAACATCCTCCCTTGACATCTTTAACTCCAGCACACCGCTGAAGTCGATTTCTGGTCCAGTCACTACTCTCGTCTCTCGATCCGGTTCGGCGTAGAGTATCTCTTGGTTTTGAGAAGCTAGCAGTCTCTTCGTCAGCTGGTCATTTGAAGTACTTCGTCAGCGTACAACTCTTGGTATGTCGAATGGAATCTTCTTCGTAACGTCTGATCGCTGTCTTCATCAAAATAATCACGGGTATCATTTGGTACGATATCTCTCTCAAGGACTCCTGCTGGACGAAGCACTGCTTCCCTGCATGCTTATCGTCAATGCCCTCTGCAATTCTTCCTCTTCTTTATCGCGGCCCGCGACTGCCCTGCTCTTTCCTTTCTTCCGGAGCTGCATCTCCAACAAGCTTTGCTTCTTGATGTATTCCATGACGATGTTTTCTTCTGTCTTTTCCTGCGCTGTCTTCTCGCCGGGATCTCGATGTTGCTGAGCCTCGAACTCGGTTTGGGTAGTACCTGCGAGATATCCTGGATCGTACGACGGAGGCAGCTGACCACCGTACGATCCGCTTGCGAACGGCGAAGCATGTATTTCTGTTAACGGAGATGCTCCTGACCGTTGGTAGTACTCGTCCCGGAGAATCTCATTCTGACTCCTTTGATTCGACTCGGGTGGATAATTCTGCCCTCTCAGGCTTTCCTGAATGGCCAGCTCCATCTGTCGCTCGAATTGTGCCGTCTCATCTTTTCGACGCTGAATCTCAGCCTCGTTCGACGCACTCGTCCGTCGGCTTTGAGTGATGTCGCTGCCATCCTCTCCTCGATTGGGCTGACGTACAGGCACCGGCTTGTGAGTCGGCCGTTTGTACACCTGAACGTTATTGTGTCCATTTCCAAGTGGTGGTTTCTCAACAGGTCGTGCCATTGTGCTACTGCCCGGCAGCGCTTCCAACGACTCGTCCGAAGGCGATTCGGAGATAGGCAGAGACAATACGGAGCCTCTGTCTGCATCATATGGCGGAGCCCGAGCCAAGCTCGTCGATCGTGAAGCAGTTGTTGTAAGATTATCGTCTTCTTGCGGCCTTCGATGGTCTGTAACCGCAGGCCGGTGATCATTCAAAGCCTCCGTCATCAAATCGCCCTGCTTCCGCTTCTTCAAGTACTTTTGGATCAGACTCCATCGGTCGATGACATCCTGCTTCTCTGCATCGGAGCTCTGCAACCATTCGTCATACCCCTGTGCCACTCGAGAAGCAATGATGTGACTCTGAACGTTGCTGCCGAACCGCTTCTGCACTTCCTTGTGGACCCCTTTCAAGGTATGGCCCAGGATACCAAAGCAAGCAGCGCCGGACTTTGCCACAAAGCCTCCAGCTCCCTTTCCGATTCCTTTGACGAAGCCAACCGCACCTTCTTTCCTTGCGCCACTATAAGGCTGCATGACGACGCCCGTGAGGGCATCGTACCAGCCAAGGCCAAACTCCCGTCCCATTGCAACGAAGCCTGACTTGAGATCCGTGACACGCTCTTGAGGGCGTACGGTATCGTCGCCCCAGAGTTTGGGAAGACGATGGAAGCCCCTCGTTCCCTCTACGGAGAATGCCATCGGCGACTGGAAGAACGATTTCATGAACCGACCCATACCCTTGCTGGTGTGCGCTCCTCGTTGGCGTAACATGTCCTGGCTCTTGCTTGGTCCGGCACGACTGTGCATGCTGTCGTCGTCCTTTTTCGACACACTTGTAGAGCTCTGCCCGGTGTTTGACGCCGGCGTTGAGATATTTGACAACCCGGTAGATTTTCTCTGCAAGCTCAAGTTCGTTTGACTCTGCGCGGGCGAAGTCAAAGGCGTTGATGATTCCTCGCTCTTCTTCGAGCTAGTCGCTTCTGATACCAGAGACTGTTGTCCACTGGAGTACGTTGAAGGTATGAAGAGTTTGGTGGTCTCCGTCGGAAGTTCGCCCAATCCAAATGCCATACCATTGATTGCTCTTAACGCCGCCCCCAGAAGTCCAGATATCGGGTCCCAAGGTCCCTCGTCAGTGTAGTATTCCTGCGGTCTGAAGATCTTCAGATCGTGGAAGTCCAACAGCTGTGCATTTGCCAGAGTACAGGCTGCGAAAGCGCTCAACTTGACTTTGGTACGACTGGTCTTGAGCTGCCATACAGCAGCGTGAGAAGGCGCGAGAGTGCAGCGGAGATGGTCGACATCCAGATGTTGATGAAACGCTTGGGCACCTTCGTGTGTACCTCGTTCTGCTGCGATGTTCATCGAGAGCGCTTTTGCCCGTTCCATGCTTTCAGGATTGAGACAATGCAGAATAGCGTCTGTTAACTTCTCTGCAGTGAGCTTCTTGTTTGGTATCGAGCGTCCAGCTCCTGCTCGTACGACCATAGAGCCCCAGAAAGGTTGATCCCCGAAGAATGACACGACGACTGTGGGTCTTCCTGCAGCAATTCCAGCTGCAGTCGTCCCGGCCTATGTATTATCAGCTGTGTATAACCATTGGATGTCATGAGGTCTGACTTACGCCGCCGTGATGAACGACGCATGAGACATGCTTGAACAGCCAATCGTGCGGGACATTGCCCAACATGAAGACGTTTTCGGAAATGTCTTCCGCCCCGATTCCTCCCCAGCCTTTGGACAACAGCACACGCTGGCCAGTCATCTTCACTGCCTCAAAGATAAGCGCAGTCATTGCGTCTGGGTTATCGAGAACGATGCTGCCAAAGCCGATGTAGATGGGAGGAGGACCGCTGTCGAGAAATGCTTGTAGATCAGCTGCAGGAGTGTAGTTTGAGGATTGCAGGAAGTAGAAGCCAGCGATGGAGATATGAGAGTCCCAGTCTTTCGGCTTCGGTATAAGAGCTGGAGACCAACAGTATGTGTGAGGTACCTTGAGCCGCTGTAGCATGTTGGGTGCCCAAATGACGCTCACAGGATCCAGATTGAGGCACTTCTTCCGAAATCGGTTGATGATGTCTCCCAGTCCCTGCCAGGAGAGAAGCTCGATCATAGCGTAAGTCATGAAGTTGGTGACTTGAGGGTCCGTGTTGGAGGATTGGATGTTAGCCAAAGGATGAGGAAAAGCCTGAGTGGGTGAAAACGGCATAGTAAACATGATGTGAAGAGGGATACCCAGCTTCTCCGCGCAATGGACATGCGCAAAGCTGGGAGGATTGGCAATAATGCAGTCGGCAACGAATGGTTTAGCTGCGAGTGCGTTTCCTGATCTCTCGGAGCAACCATCGTCTGCGGCTTCATCGCCCATGCCGTTGCCAGCTTCATAACAGGACCTCCAGCATCCTTGAATGTACTCGCCGACATCTCGTCTCCGCTGGCTGACATCTCCGCCGAAAAGACTGCGAAACCCTGGCATCAGACCCGGGTTCTTGACCATGAAGGCCATCAATAGCGAAGGGTCTCCGCCGATGTTGAAGAACTCCAGACCATGCTCCTCCACGAAGTCTTTGAAGTTTGGATGAGTCGCCAGACGTACACGATGGCCGAACGTCTCCTTCAGGAATTTGCCCAAGGCAACGAACGGCTGTACGTCTCCTCGTGAGCCCACGACCTGGATCACAATATTGAGGCATGGTGGCAGGACGGCAGGCGGAGGCGGCAGACTCTCTTCAGCGACCTGGACTTGTTGTTGAAGAGCCGGGGCGATGATCTGGTACAAGCGCTTGTTGAACTGATTGATACGGATATTGACTCGACCATCATCTGTGATCCGAGCACTGGTTTCCAGTCCAGCTTTCTCGTTTCCGATTTCTACATGGTCATCGGCGTAGGGAGGTGGAGCTTCGTCTTCGGTCGGGTCAGGGGAGAGAAGATCTGTCGTTTGCAACGGCGTGTACTGCCTTGCAGGTCCCGCTGGGCCATCTTGTGCCAAGGCTGCCGCATTGGCTTGATCGAGCAGTGTGTGCTGCACCGCGTTGGGTGGAAGCGAATGGGTAGCCATCTTGATCCGGATGAATGTCCCTCAATCGCTCAAATATCGTCTTGTCATCCTTCGTACCTGCGCATGTCGGAGACGCGGGAGTTTCTCTCATAGGATGGTGGATTCTGAGGATTCCAGGGAGGGTCGAGAGCCATCAAATGCTTCGATGGATTCAGGATGCTCTTGTACAAGTGACCTGGAGGATGGAGCATTGAGGCAGCAGAATTGAGGCCAAGGCAACCATATATCGCATGCATCGGCCAATGTTTGGTTCAGCTGCATGCAGCACGTCCCGGTTAAACGCGTTTAGCTCGTTCCTGCGGATTGGTTGGCGTAGTGAAGGATCGACTTCTTTCCATTCCTGGCGTAGGGCTGAGCCAATGCCGCGTACCTGGCGGGGAGACTCCACTTCTTCTTCTTCTTTGACGACTACATCATCACATCATGGCTGTGGCCCGTGGGTCGAGATATCTTCTGCATAGCTGAGAGAAACGGGTGACGAGTCTTCCATCTTCTGACGTGCGGCTGACGATGGACACTTTCCGCGGATACTTGCCGAAAGGGCGAAGCCAATGGAGATGTCGAAGTGCAGCTGAAGTGGACCGGGTGTTGAATGCCGGCAGATGACTCTACCAAATCTCCTCTTGATGGGACACACTAGACATGCTGGAGGTGGAAGCCGCAAGAGCAAGCATTGTATGACGCCCACACAAGTCCACTTTTCCCAAAGGCTCGATTCCCTAAAAGCGTTGGGAGAGGCGTGCAGGCCAGTCCGCACTCTTTGATGCCTGGGCTGCGTTCGCGAGTATCGTGGCCTTCAAGTCTGCCCATATATGGCTTGTAAGTCTGACGCTCTCCGCGAATACTAGTATCTGCACCTTTACATCAATGCCCTCTAGTAACCTGTTGCGATCTTGGACCTAATTATTGGATACTCGTTGCTCTGAGTGACGAACGCTCTCTGCGTACCTCGAAGATGCATTCGAGATGGACAGCGAATGCTGGCCTTGAGGATACAGAGTAGATGTTGCCGATACTTAAACATCCGCAATGTACGCAGAAGCGTATGCTCTCCCTTGGCTCGCGGTTACTCAGATATGAAAGTAAGAATGTTGATGATCGAAAGAGTAGGATTGCTGGTGGAAATATTATCAGCTACGTATCAGTACGCCGGTGCCCGAGGAAGTCTTTCAATACGACTACGGCTCGTTCGCGCTTTCTCAGCTCCGATGGATACGAATACGATGTTCTTAGAACACCGGTCAGCCAAGTTGTTCATATCTGCAGTGTCACTAAGCTTGAACTGCCCATTGGTCTTGTGGTGGGTTCCAACACCGTCGACGACGCCGGACTATTCCACTGGCTCCTGATGCTATCGTACGACCAGAAAAGAGCTCAAGCGGCTGAGCGACCTCGCAATTCCATCAAATCTGGTTAGGAAATGTTAGGGAGAGGCTGTTCTACAAATAACCCCGAGCTCGGTGAGTGAAACTTTCTGCGGTCGAAGCACTGAAGCAGCCTGTCAACCCACCACTTCGTCGAGGACGGATCACACAATACACACGACCAATGCTCATGTGTCTTTATCATTAGCGAGCGGCGTCTTTCAGCCGAAGAGTGGTTTTGAGCCACACCACATCTTGCATGCGGGAGCCTTGTCCCAAAGCTGAACCGGTCAGTCGATCTTTAGTCATTCTGGTTCAAACTGCTGACCGAGCTGAACTATTCGCCCTTGACCGCCAAGATACCGGAAATACTGGGCCGGGCAGGTCAACGATCTCTGTACAAAAGAAAAAGCCATCGAGATTGTGATGGATCAGAGACCAGATACCCTGCACAGCACTCATTGACTCGATTGTTCCTGGATACTTTCCAAGCTGGATTAAGACGCAATCTGTACATTTCGTCCACTCGACTATTTCGTTGGTGATGCAGGGATGTCACTCCCTGTACTGTGTTGAAACCGCTTCATGGACGAATGTGGCCGTGGTAGTTGCCGCTTGCTCACTGCTCTACTGCTGTTCCATTCCCTTCAGGGGTTTGGCGACCTCGACGACCGTACAATGGAGCCCTTCTGGCCGACGAGGTGTATATGCACGAGTGGAATCATTCATCGCCTTTCTGTTCAACACAGAGCATGCTCTGCTCAGTACTGAGAAACTCGTGAGAACCATCAGCACCACAATGTTTCCCCTGTATACCGATTGACGAGGACACAGTTGCGATTGGGAACCGATGCTCTGCTCATGAACTCCTTCCTTGACGGCCCGGTCGTACTTCTCGCCTCACGCACGCTGAAGTGGTACTCACGCACCCTCGCCGCCCCTTCGACACATACGCTCGATCTTTTCCACTTGCATAACGAAAAGCTTCACTTTGATTACACACTTCCCTACCTCACAACTGGACACGATCCAGAGGTCAGAAAAAATGTCAGAAGTGTATTGGCACGCCGATCAAAACACGCCACAGCCCAGGCATACGAAGAGATTCAGTACGCCTGCAAGAGGCTGCCTGTATCTGGAAATGGGTGGGAGTCATTGAAGATCTTCAATACTGTTCTCAAGATCGCTGCTGCTTCGACGAACCGGATCCTGGTTGGCAAACAGCTTGGTGAGTGTTTCAAGTTCCTTGCAAGCATCTATGGCTCATGTACTCCGCAGCCAGAGACGAGCGATTTTTCAACTTGGCGATCGGCATCTCTCAGTGGCCCGTATTCTTCGCTTCGATCATCAAGATCATTCCCAGCTGCGTCCGTCCAGCTGTAGGAAATTCGATACGGTTCCTTCTGGAGCACTTTCTGTACTCAAAGCTTAGGGCACACTTGACGCCATTAATATCCGGCCATGTTCACGACGCAAGAAACTCACACAGGCAGGGGGATGAATCAGAAGAGGATCTGATCCAGTGGTACATCCACGAATGCCAGCGCTCCCTGCCTGACCAACTCGCAAGTCACGACGACATTTTGGCTGTGCTCATATCCCTCGAGTTTGGCGGTCTCCTCAGTACCACGATCATGGCCACGCAGACGCTGTACAACATCCTGGCTCACGTAGACGCCGCATCCCTGATCTCGGCCTTACGAGACGAGGCACAGCAGCTGGAAAACTGCTCTGACCGCCTCACCTACGAATATCTAGAAAGCCTGACGCTACTCAACAGCGTCGTTCGAGAGACAATGCGAATCCATCCACTTGATACGATCTTACATCCAAGGATCGTTGTCAAGCCGATAGTGACGCCAGACGGAACTGTACTTCCACCCGGAACCAAGGTCGGCCTTGATATCACGGGCGCACAGCGTGACCCTCTTGTGTACGCCAACGCGGATGACCTTCAACCCGACCGCTGGTTTGGTGCGAGCACAGCCTCCTCGTTCAGCACCAATTATCTTCCGTTTGGATACGGCGCTCAAGTAAAGCTATCTGACCTCGTTCATGGGACATCACATGCTGACATTGGCTGCAGGCGTGTCCAGGCCGTTGGCTGGCGACTACCCAGATCAAGTTAATCCTCGCTCGTTTGTTGCTGGAGTTTGACTTTCAATCCCCACCATCTCCCCCAACGCCATTCTACGTTGGAACGATGAGGGTGCCGTCGGTTTCCTGCAACGTGATGGTAAGACGGCGGCATCAGAACAAATAGAGAGCATGATGAGAGAGATGAAAGACATGTGTCTAGCGGTAGGCGTCTTCCGCAGGCATGGGTCGAAAATTCTCAATGACTACATCTGCATTTTTGTGGAACATTCACTCGGGCCCATCCAACCCAGTCACAATTTTCTCATTCAATCTCTCATATTGCCTTTGTCTGCACAGATGCCCCATCTTACTGGTTCTGCTTCAGTCTCTGGTCAGGCTGACCATCCTTCCGCAAGCCGTCACCTCCTTGATGCGCGGCACCCTGATTGTCCCCAAACGTCTGGCCGCCTTGGGAGCCACCTGTTTTGCCGCCTTGCTTTCCAGCCTCGACTGGATCGACTTTTCCATGAGCGAAACTGTCTTGCTGCATGCGCTGGTCGGGCTGGCCGTCCTTGCGGAGGCCGTCGTGCTCCGTCGAGAAGTCAGTCGATTGCTTGAATGGAGGATGGTTTGACCACGGTACCGGATGGTTTGTAATCAGACATAATGGCTTTGACTGGCGGTGCTGGAGAGGTAGAATCTTGGTTTGATGTATTCGTGTGTTGGATGTGCTGTCAGAGGTGATGTTTGCTGTGGATGCATCCAGTTTATGTATGCCGTTCGACCTATACCACACAGCACGAGATTGAGCGCAATGATGACCGCTACAGGACGCAGCAATGACTACACTTCTGTTCGCTGACTATGTCGGCGTCATCACCGTTGATGCTTGTGCGATAGATTGTCGTAAACCAAACGTCGATTGCGTGATTCCAGACTCTCGCGCGCATTGTCTGCACGACTGACGATTCGGAAGAAACGCCGTCCATTCAACATGAGCTTGAAGATGTACGATACGTGCCGTAGCGTGTTGTTGAACCAAGATCGTGTACGGCTCTAACGTGTCGGATCATGGAGATTCAGTGTTGCGAAGTCCTCATTATGATGCGTACATATATGATCCACCTGGCTGAAGCGGGAATTGTGGGACAACATGACTTCCAGCTTCGCAGAGACCATTTTCCCAACATGCACACTCTCCTCAAGACCTGGAACTTGTTCATTGTTACTCCATGTCTAAAGGCAGCCGGATCTACAATTCTTTCCATTCAGGTCGAAGCACGTCGGCAAGGTTCAGCGTTGCGTTGTCGGAGGTCAGGCATATCCAAGGTTAGTCCTGAAACCGAGATGGATCGCGTTGCGTCCACAGCTCCGTGTGGTGACTTTATCAGTCTAACAAATTTCCAGTCATACGCATGTCGCAAATCGTTGCAGGCATCGCGGCGACTGCCCAATTCAATGCCCTGTCCAAAGCACAACGCCACCAAGCATCAGGCTGAGATTCTGGCGACAATGAATCAGCTTCTCAAGAGCCTGGCACTTTCTGGTCACCTACCAAAGGTGCGTTCACAATCTTGACCCGTATGGCTGCTTGAACACGCCGTTCAGAACCGAAGTATTTGAATCAATGTCTTGCCGCATCGTGAGTCGATAGAGGATGATTTCAGGCCGATTTGACTAGAACTGTCAACGAGAGTCTCCACCTCAGAGGGCTGTGGAGGAGGAGTTGATTTTTCTTACGTCAACATACTCAATGACCACTCCAGACTCAGCTGCTCGAGCCAGCGAGGCGTGCCATCATTTCGAAAACAATACTTCGTTGCGTCCGCTTCATCGTCCTGCCGAGGAGACTTCCAACCCTGCTGGACTCGCACGTCTACGGGTCCGTCTGCTCTCATGTCCCTTGTCTCCTCTTTAAGATGCGATGTTGAACCATGTCTCCATTCTCTCCAGCATCAAATTCCGTAAATGATGCGGACGGTAAGCCTCGCTGTCCGTGTTCTCATGGTGACAGGTGCATTCAAGGGCACTGCTCAGCACGGCCATGTGTCGTGCAAGACACCACACATTGCCACCCCGACTGCCTTCTGAATATCGATCCCTGGATGGATAAAGTCATGCCACATCTGTGCTACTCCATGCTTCGCCTTCCTCGCAGGCAGACCATAATCGTGCGGGTCGTCCAGAACTTTCTCAAAGGAGGATGTCGGATCAAAGACGATAGCGGTAGTGTTTGGGTAATGGTGCAGGAACTTCTCTCGCTCTTCTTGCATGTATTCGTTCCAATACTCGGTCAGTGCTTTGACTTCGTCGGCTTCGGGGCTGTAGCCGTAGTTGAAGACGGGAGCGCGATGTATAGCTGCGTTACGCACTTGTTAGTCGGGGAAGAACACCATGATGTCGTCGCTTTGACCCTACTTACGAGGCATGAGCATAGTCACAAAGTGCCGAGCTCCGAGTTGGTGCTGTCTCTCGAGAAGGCCAAAGTAGTCATCAACGTCAGGTTTGAGGATAGCTTCGCTGTCAATGAGATTCCGGCCGGACCAGACTTGTATTGCCACATCGTTGCTACCAGTCATCAACATCTCGTGTGATGCACGTTTCGACCAAGTTCAACTCACATTCCAAACCAATGTATGAAGATGCTATTGTCCGAGTCCCAAGGCTCCTCATTCTTTGCAAACTCTCTCTCTTGGGCGACCATGTCTATGACTGGCCCAGAAATTCCGAACTCTCCTGCATGCGCTCGCGATGCGTTGACGGTATTGGCGCCCATGGCGTAGTTGTACGTGATCGTTCCGCAATGCGATACATTTGCCGCTACCACGTCAACCCAGTTCACCCCACCTGTCGAGGTCGCTACGAAGACTCGTCAGACCACTGTTGAAGGATAATTCGATTGCAGGGATATCAACATTCGTGGAACTCGGGATCGCCGAGAGGCGCATCGATGATGGGCTTGGGATTCTCGCCGGAGTCGAAGGCTGTAGTGGTGTATGAGTCTCCACTTGCTCAATGTCAGTACGTCAAATAAGAAGCGAGAGAGAGTAGTAGCGATAGATTGCAAGAACGTACAAGATGAAAAGATACCTCGATGCCTTAGCTGAGCCAATACTTTGGAGCGCAAGGCTACATATTGCGACCAGCCAGGAGCCTCGCCCAGGCGACGGCAACATACCTTCAAGCGCCTTTGCAGAAACGCGAAAAAGAGTCCCTCACCCATCCACGGGCGGGCATAGCGATTATGAAGGAACTCGTACACAGACCGAGAGGAAGTATGACCGATTCTGGGAGGACCGTACCACTCTCACCGGTCCTCGTCATCTGCGCGTGCTGTGCCGCGGGAGGTCTCATAAAATGAAGCAGTACGCGCATGTTGATACGAGGCGATGTTCGAATTGGGACTGTGATGCGAGTCTTGTGGCGTTATTGGCTGGCTGACAGTGCCAGGCTGGCCCGCGGAGCGCACAAGAGGAGTTGCAGGACGGGTACCACTTCCTCACCTTCTCATGGAAAATAGCTACTGCATTGGGTATCCACTGCGCATGGAGGAGGGATCCCAGTAGTAATAGCCTCATCTTCTGTGCCATTTTGACTCTCCAGGGATGTGGCAGCGATGGAGTTTCTCTACAGAGGATTGAGCAAAGGGCGGAGCCAAAGTTGAAATGGTCAGCTCGATCTAATAAGGTGCAATATCGCATTGCAACCCTTTGCCGAGACGGAATGTTGCAACTCTGAAGCATTCATTAGACTTTCGCGGGCTACTAGCGTTGGAAACTAGACTCACCTAGGTATACGAGGCTGCTTAGGATATTTGCGGAATTGCGGATTTCCCGAAGCTGCGTTCCAATGAGACGACTCGCGATGGGTGATCAGTTCGAGCTTGAACCCGATAAAAGAGGGCAATGATCTTGCTGTCCCTGGTATACGATCGTAGCAGAGATCGAGTACCCGGCATGTGATTCTCAGATCCGTGCGCTGTCTTGCGGGGCCCCGCGATTTTGAAGGTTGGAACTGCCGGCTGCTTCAAAATGCCATTCAGAGTCCCAGATCCCCAAGATCAACATGTCCCGGACTTGGTGGAACAGGTCCAGTCTCCCACTGCTTCGGCAGCTCACCGACTGCAAACTCCAGGGTCCCGCCATCCTTCATGAGCTCGTCGTGATTGAACCAGTTTCGATCCCATTGTTGGCCATTCAACTTCACACCTTGCACCCAGAAACTCGTCTCGCTCAAACCTGGCGCCGTGATCTGCAGGGTAGCGTTCAATCCGACAGACATGTTGATACTCTCGAACCATGGAGAGTGCAGGAGATACAGCGGCTGGGTTACGACCGGAAAAATCCCAAGCATCTGCCAAACAAGCCAGCTATTCAACGCTCCAGCATCGGAATTGCCCGGCAAGCCGTTGTACGAAGTATTGAAATGCAAATTTGCCTGTTCTCTCGAGTTCTGGACGCTCTTCCATGACTTGTTGATATAGTTGTACAAATACGGTGTAGCGAAGTCGGGTTCGTTGCCGATGTTGAAGATGGTTGTGATGCCAGCTCCGTTGACTCCAAGACTTTGCTGTGCGGCGTTCGGTTGGAAGATCTTGTCAAGTCGCTTTTCAAATGTTTCAGGGCCGCCCATTTTGGAGATAAGCGATTCCATGTCGTGTGGTACGGTGAAGGAGTATTCCCAGGGAACGCCTTCGTTAGTAATTGAGAGGCCTTCACAGCTACCACATCCAAGCTGTAGCAGATGTTCGTTAGCAATTCGGGTCCTTTTGAAGATTCGATGAGTGCCAAACCTACCGGATCATAATCCGTCCGATTGAACATCCCATTCGACAGTCTCGGCGCCATGAAGCCCGTGAAGCCAAGACTACTCACATTCGACTGCCAAATGTATTGCCAGCCGGCTGAGCGATTGAGATACTTCTGTACATCTCCCGAATCTGCCGCCTCGCCTCTAGCAACTTGGCTCAAAGCAAAGTCATTGGCGCTGTACTCGACCGTCCGGCTGACACATCTGGTATCGACATCTTCTGCCAGCCATCCAAGCTTGAGCCAATCTTCAAGCGCTCCTCGGCCTTGCATCGTGGAGCCAGTCATGTCGGATGGATCGAAGTTATTGAAAGGGAGCACTTCGGTATCTTTCACCATGGCGGCATAACCATCGGTCCAGTTGATATCACCACGAAGACCCTTGACGTATGCATCTGCGAGAACATTGTCTGCGTTCGATCCGCCTTGAGTGTATCCGTTATAGTTGCCACTGCGTCCGTCTGGCATGTAGCCCTGGAACCGGTCAGCTCTATGTCCTCACATACTCGATGGGGAAGACTCGCTTGACGCCTCCACATCTCGATCAACGATCGGATCATGCCTTCGTAATAAGTCGGCTGCAGGAGATGATACAGGCTGACTGTGCAGCGGAAGATATCCCATCTGCGGCCTTGAATCAGAATTGTCATATTAAGTAAGCGCGGTCTACACTTACAGCGTATAGAAGTCGTCAAACCACGGCTCTTCTGTCTCCCACAGTGGATTCTCGCCAATGCGATCGCTTGGCATCAAATGCGTCTGATAGAGGTTGGAGTACAGCATTTCCAACTTCGTCTTATTGGAGCCCTCACTAGTCGACACCTGGATCTTGCTGAAGACATCCCGGTTCCACTCGTCGACTGCCATTTGCACGGTGGTGTTTAGATCCCAGTGCGGAATCTCGTCATTGAAGAATGAACATGCTTTGTCCTCACTGATCCAGCTGATGCCTACTTTGGATTGAATGATGTTTGATGAAGTCGATGCATTCCATGAGAACAGAGCACCAATTCGATCGTTCATGGGACCCGCAACTTCGTCAAGCCCCCTTTGGTTAAACGTGGCTTGAGGAACGGGCCCGTTGCTGAAAGTTTGATATCGAGAGACTGGATCAGTGTTGTATCCACGGAACGTGCGATACTCCGCCGCTGGATGATCGAAGCGGCCACAAAAGTACACCGTCATAGGAGGACCGATATTCCAGCCGCCGATGTACGTTCCGAATCCAGTGTAAAGACTGCCTCCAGGCTGTAGATGGATCTCGCCGCCGACATATTTCTGGTCTGAAGGTCCACCAGGAGGTGCTGGAAGGTAATGAGAAACGTCAACCAGAACGTGCTTCTCACTCGATGGCGGGAAAGTATACTGCATGTGCCCAACATGGCGAGAGGCTGAGAGCTCGATCGTAACATCGTTTTGCATTCGAGACTTGAAGTATCCCACACCCGCTTCATCATGGCCCAGCCTGCTTTGGCTATACGTCTCGTTGTCGAGAAGATTCACCGGCGGGCTGATATCTGTCAATGGCATCTGCGGTCCTCCAACGCCGTACTTTGGAGCTCCGCCAGTCCCATGAACATGAAGTCCAGTGATCGCGGTGACGTTGCCATCGGGAGTCCAGCCACCATTCAAAACTGCACGACTGGCATTGGCGGCAGTGGTGTCAATCCCAAACTTGACACTTCCAAACGGCAAGCTTGCTCCAACCCAGATGTCACCGCCGCCGGCACCCGTACCAGGAATGCTGCCCTCAGAGCCGATGAATGGGTTGACATATTTCGACCAGTCTGTCTGAGCAAATGCTGTGCTCGCGAGTACCAATATGGCTGTGGTAGCGAGTGGTGATATCATGGTCTTTCAAATTCGTTCTCGATGGATTTGGATATGGCTTTGCCATACAACGATCGCTGATTTTGTGTTGTAGGCATCAGACCGAGGACGAGATCTGAGCGCCGACGATGAATTGCCATCGCCCTATGTTGACGTTACATCGATACCTTCCTCATGAACTTAACTCCTCCTCTTCGTGACGTCAGACTTGAAGGATGATGGAGTTGTCAGAATCGTGGAGCCGGTGGTCCATGTGCTGATCATGTCCGCTCCAGTACTGGGATTCATGAGCCAGGGAAAATTATTGCGAGATGGGATGCTTTCTCTCGCACGCTAGGCCTAAGGTACAGCGGCATTTTTCGCTGTGGTAGGAGATTCAAAGCCTGACATTGATATGTGAGCTCGGAGCCCGCATTTGTTATTTTCTTCCAAAGCGAAGCCTCTTTTCCTTGTCCAGCATGGCCTTTGCGATTCATGGTTTCGATGTCAGGCACGTGACTCGTCAAGTCCTTGAAGGGTCGTGTGCTTCTCATCGAGCATGTGTAGTCGCATGGTAATGCTGAAGTCAGAAGTATTTCAAAGTCCTGCTGCGTGACAGTCGTTCCAGGCAGGTTTAGTTCCACGCAATCTGGGCAGTCGAAGGGCATGGCAGGTCCCTCTTTCGGTGCCGGACTCTTTCCTCATTGTTTCTCTTCCTCCTGCTTTCAAAGCTACGAGCTGGCCACAATCTCATCGATGACCATCCACAACATTAAAGGCAGCATCAATTCGTCAACAGCGTTAGACTGAATGGATCTCAAAAACATCCCTTCCATTTTTCCCTCCAATCTACCTCTCCACAGCATGGTAGACCAACATCAGCCCCCTGCCGCACAACCGCCGCAAGACACACCCCAGCAACAGCAGCAGCGGCTCCACAACTGGCACCAGCAACGAAGCCAACAAATACTCGACCAAGCACGCCTCATCCTGCGACGCGGCAGAGGCAGACCTCCAAGCGAAGCAGAAGGCCGGCAGTTGGCCCGACAAATCCAAACCCAGGCCCTGCACCGCGCACAAAGGCTTCATGGTCGATGGCAAGTTCTCAGCTTCCAGTACTATGAACAGGTGGAGCAGATTATTCGGGAGCGTCTTGCGCAGTTCGGACAACAGCAGCAGCCACCGCCAACGGATCAGGGGATTGTGCAAGCTCAGGAGCAGTCCACGTCGGGGACAAGTGCTTCGCAAGTCCAGCAACGGCCCACCTCTTCAGAAACAAACCATTCACAAGTCCAACACTGGCTCGCGTCTGATTTTCGACTCACACCAGGACCACGATCCACACCAATCCCCCAACCAACCGAATTGCCGCTCGAGCCCCCCTCATCGGGGCTAGACATCCCCGGCCTTCCCGAACAACCTCCACCACTCCCACCTCAGCCGCAGCAAATCGTCGATCGAACCACTCACCCCGGTCCACCTCCGATCCCATACTGGGACGCTCGAACCCCATGGGCACCCCTGGAAGAAGCGTAGGACTCTCCGGATTGGGTGGCGACAGCCTGGGCGCAGGATGACTATATCCAGAGGAGGGAGCGGTGGCGGGCACATATGCAGGCGTGGAATCAGAGGCAGACGGAGTTGGCGAGGCGGAGGGAGAGGAGGGCGGAGATGAGGGCGGGGAGGCGGTAAGCAGCCTGGATGCCAAGGAGTGTTGGGAGGGAAGGGCTGCATGGGGTTTGGCTGTGCTCGTTGAGAGATTCGAGGCCGATGGTGCAGAGTGTAGGCCAGCATTGATTTCATATCGCAACATTCTCCTTCGGCTTGGATAGGGCGGAAGAGCGTGAGCTGGAGAGCCTGTTTGGAAAGTGAGTTACATTACCATTACCGCTCCATTTGCAGCGACCCTCGAGTCTCTTTTTTCAATCATTCTTCCTCCTCATCCTCCTCCTCCGGCTCAACCTCAAAACACCCCGTGAAATCCAACCGATCCCCCGGCGCACCCTCACTAACATACTTGACAAACTTCAACGTCCCCTTATCCCTCAACACAATACTCATCGTATTCCAACTCGCCGCATTACTAAACAGAATGCCATCATCCTCATCATCGCCAGCAGCTTGGTACACGGCAGGATCAGCCTTCTTCTGCTTGGCAGGCCGTCGCTGTCCAGCACCTGTGTTAGATTGTGCATTCGGTGGGACGACGACACCGTCATCGGAGCCGCCGTCTTCTTCGTCGGGATCGTCGCCGGCCATGTACAGCTCATAACCCCCAGGATTATCATCCTCAGAAGTTGCTGGAGTTTTGCCGTTTGCTTCGCCTTCGGTTTCGTCGTCGGCGCCCCAGCCGGTGGTGGGTGTGACGCAGAGGGTGAATTCGAGTTGTGGCTCCTCGCCTTCATAGCCTTGGGCGAGTTGGTAATCGAGGCCTTTGCGGAATTTTCTGGCTAGGATTGAGCATTTCTTGAGGGTGAGGCCTGTGACAAGGGAGAGCCATTTCTGGAAGGCGGTGCTTGGGAGTAGCTCGTCGAGGATTTGTTGGTAGGGTGATGCGTCGCTGTTGCTTCCGGATGGGTTGGCGGTTGAGTGGATGTATTGATATCTGTGCTTGTGCGGTGGTCTTGAAGTCTTGAATGGGAGTGATGGTACAGAGCCTGCTTCGAGTGCTGTTCTGAGAGATGCCGAGAACTTCTCGCTCAGCACGTTGGTGAGCTGGAGTACTGACTCCTCGGTAAATAACTCGTTGAGCTCCTCGACAGTATCCGGCGTGAGATAGTTTGGCGTCATGAATCTGATCAAGAAGGCCAGCTCTTCCTCGGTGAGCTCATCCTCAGTACCGTCATCTCCAGGCCGACCAACCGGGTTGATCCACTGGTTCTGAGGTTCATCAAATTGGGCTGCCTTGCCTTGAAGTTGCTGGAGCGAGCTTCTTTCGGCCAGCTTCTCCTCCAATCCTGGCTCGAACCCTTCCTCGCCTTCTTGAGGGATGTGAAACCAGCCGCTGATGGCCATCCTCACTCTCCCACCATCTTCTTCCTCCACGCCTTGCGCTCGATGATACACTTCCTCGACATCGTGAAAGCTCTCACCAGGCTGTACCGCAAAGAAAGAAAGCTGGTTCCAGGCAGGCGGGATGACCTTCGTCCACTCTGCTTTCGGTAGCTTGAACATCTTGCCATCCTCTCCCGCCACATCGTCAGTGGGATACAATCGCAGCGCACCGCCCCATTCGGCTTTCCAAGGCTTGTCGGGGTTGGTGAGATAAAGAATGTAGCTAACTCGTCGACTTCCAATTACATCGTCGTGGCACAGCAAATGGCATCCGGGAACATAGACATTCACAGCCATGTCGGTCTTCTTCCCCGAAAGCAAACCCGCTCCCGAGACGGAGGAAACCCATTGCCGGAATTCATAGCTATACATCGCATCTCGCAGCTTCAGCAGTGAGGGCAGCTTCTCCAATGCCGAAGCGGGCAAGCCGTCCAGATTGGCCAGGTCTCCAGATTGATGGATCTTGTAGATGTCGGTCTCCTTGGGGGTGAAGTGGATGTTTTCGGTGATCTCGCTGCGGACAGCTCGGAGCAGGTCGTCATTGATCAGCTCGGACACCACGGCATGCTTGTACGGGCCGGAGGAGGCGTAGTCGTCGGCGTAGCCTTGCACGGTGTTCGGCTCGAAGAGGCCGTTGCGGAAGTTGGAGTGGACGCTGCTGTCGGTCGCTTGTCGCTTTGATGTGGCGTCGGTGTCATTGGTGGGATCTTCTGCCTTGCGTTTCATCCTTGCGATGGGATCCAGCCTTCAAGTTCGAGTGTTGATGCGACTTGGTGTCGCTGGAAAATTTCGCGATGCGATGCGATGTGCCACGCGAAACAAGCTCCGCGGAAACTCCACAGCTGCCCGGACCGAGCCATATCTGCAGACAACCTTAACATCAGGAGACTTCTCTCGCGACAACATATTGAATCGAATGAGTCGAAAGATGATTAAGTATCGAGAGAATATGAATATTATCCACCAGGTCGCAGTCTTGCAAGCAGGAGCGAAGGTCATTGCAGGGAAGGACGAAGATGTTGGAATCGATCAGCACAGCATCCATGGCAAGGCTATCGAATATGATGATACCGCGAGCTGACACCTCCTTCAAATCTCTTGCTGGCAATGGATCCAGGTCGCTACTCTGCAGCCCAGACCGAATTCGCAGCCATGTCCCTTCGAGATCGCAGCAGCTTTGGAATGGTTCGCAGCTTCTCAACGAGAACGCTTCCCTCGTCCACGACTACATGGCCTCGCCAGGATATCAAACACGATCCACTAGCAGCGTCATTCTCCTTCTCACCGACTTCCAAACACATTCGACTTTGAAACGCGAGCATCAGCTTCACAACCGCCGTCGATATCTTTTCCGGAGCATTCACAGCCAATCAACATCCCTGCCGGACCTGCAACGTCAAACGTCAGTGGCTTCCTCCCGCGAAATCAGGGTTTCTGCACCAGCGAACTCTATATGCGCGCGTTTAGGAGATGAAAGTCGATGTCTTCTCCATTCGCGCGCGGTTGAACGACAGTGAAGGGCATTGTTCCACGGCATGCCATACGACACATAGCGCTTTGAGGGCGTCGGCGGTATAAGGGTATGTCCATTCCACAAAGCCTCCATCCCCCGCAGCATTGTCCATTGTCGAGCGTGGTGGCTTCCATTCTTCCCTTCGTCTTTGTTGCATTCCATTGTTGCGGTGTCCGGCACGCTCAACACCACCAATCCCTACTGCACCTGCATTTCCACAAACCCTTTATTCAGCACCTGAGGGCCTTTGTTCTAATTCGATAATCGCCGTAATAAGACTGCCACTGCAGCCACGACCCGAGTCTCGCTTCACCACATCCCACCTTCGACGACGACAACGCCTGGCTGACTCTTGCTGCCGAAGCAAGGAGCTCACTCACCACCACTCACCTCTTCGACGCTTGCGCATATCTGGCATATCCAAGCATCACCAACCACCACATCAACACACCGACATCATGGGCGTCCTTGACATGGTCCGCAACCGTAGCGGCCACGGCGGCGTAGCTGGTGGACTCGCGCGCATGATCCTGCGCTTCCTGCAGTTCGTCCTGGCCATCACCGTCGCCGGCCTCTACGGCGTCGACCTCGCCAACGCCCACAAAGCCGACGCCTACACCGACGGCAAATGGGTCTTCGCCGAAGTCGTCGCAGGCATGTCGGCCGTGACGTGTCTGATCTACGGCGCCTGCTTCTTCATCCCCAGCGAAAAGTTCTTCGCCTGGGACTGGATTTTGTTGTACGTGTTCCCCCTCATCCCCTCTTCTTTCTGAACAGATTGGCTAACATGTGTGAACAGCATCCTCTGGACCGCCCTCTTCGGCCTCTTCGGAAACATCTACATCGGCGCACACCCGACCCCCGAGCAACACGGCCAGCAACGCATGAAGAATGCCGTCTGGGTAGACCTCGTCAACATGCTGCTGTGGCTCAGCTCGGCCATCTACGCGACCATCATCTTCTTTAAGAGCAGGAACACGCGCACGCTGCACACCGGGCGCGGAAAGGTCTAGGAAGGCTCGTACTGCGGTTCGGCGGCGGTGGGCACGACGATGGAGCATGGCATTGTTGAGGGTACTCCTGCTGCCACGATGGAGGTCAAGTGAAGACATGATTACTGTAAGCATGGCTGGGCTATTCTTGTGTTGATACCTTTTGCTGTCGAGATTAGCGTTCTTGTTAGCGGATGAAAGTGACGATGAAAGCGAATCCTCCCCAACCATTTTCATTCTTTCAAAAATCATAATTGTTCCCAAAGGTGAAGTAAATTGTCAGGCTTGAAGGATTGTTGCCATGACGAATGTCTTGAGTGTTCCTGATCTTCCGGGCTTGGCGCAGATGCTGATGCAGCTCGCCTCACGTGCAGCGTCAACATCCAACCAAACATCCCACTCTCCCTCCTCTCACCAATCCCACCAATTCACCCTAATCAAATCCCCACGAATTGATTGACGCGTTGACGACGCTGACGAGACAATGAATTGAACGCCAACATCCCCAGCACATCCTCCACGCGGCATGAGGCCTGGCGGGCAGCATGTTCCTCCAGAACCTCGTGCAGAAGGCGCAACAACTCATTGATCCCGCCGTGCTGCCCGGTCCTCTTGGGTCGCTGACCTCCTCCGATCGACCGTCCAAAGCGCAGCTCTTCCGCCACCAATTCCGACTGCCAGACACGCAGAATCCCTTGTACGAGATCACCGCCGAGCTCACTCTCCCGGGAAAGAGCAGTCGCGGCAGTGGAGGGAATGCGAAGAACTGGGACAAGAGCAACTGGGATAGAGACCGGGGCACGCACTATGCCGGGCAGCTACACCTCAGCGAGCAGTTCCTGTGCTTCTCGACAGTGAATACATCCTTTGCGAATACAGCTTCGACCAGCGCCAGCAGTGCTTTCACGGGACGCACGCATGGGACGGGTCCGGCGGGGAATGGCTTCACGTTGCCGCTGTGTGCCGTGCGGAGGGTGGAGAGGCTGCACACGCAGAGCTACATGTTCGCGCTGAGCGTGACCACCTGGAATGGCTTCGATGCGGGAGGTGAAGGGAAAGCGGGTGCGCCTGCGCCGCCGAAGCTGACCATTCAGCTGGAGGGCAGCAGGCAACAGTGCGAGAGGTTTTGCGATGGACTGAAGAGAGGACTGCGGCAAGGCATCAAGGAAGTGGACAACATGAGGACCGTTGCGCAGGAGTGCTACTCCGAGTACTTCATGTACGACGACTTCGATGCTACGCCCACGCCTGAGAAGCCCGATGGCACGCCGAGGAGTCCACCGGATACTGGGCTGGGAAGTGTGTTCAAGTACCCGGGCAATTCGAAGAAGCTGAGGGATCGGAGTAAGATGAGGCTGTGGCATGAGTACATGAAGGAGAACGGGAGGAATACGACTTTGGTGCGGCAACCGGACTTTCATCGACTGATACGAGTTGGCTTGCCGAATCTGCTGCGAGGCGAGATCTGGGAGCTTACATCGGGCTCTTTCTACCTGCGACTGCAGAAGCCGAAGCTCTACCAAGAAACGCTGGCGAAGCACGAGGGAGAGGGTTCGCTGGCCATCGACGAGATTGAAAAGGATCTCAATCGAAGTCTGCCCGAATACGCCGGATTCCAGAGCGAAGAGGGTATCGGGCGACTACGACGAGTACTGACTGCCTACAGCTGGATCAACCCTGAAGTCGGGTATTGCCAGGCCATGAACATCGTCGTGGCCGCACTGTTGATGTACGTAAGTCCACTTGACATGATGAAAACAAAGCTAAGTGTTCACTTCCAGTTATCTCTCCGAGTCGCAGGCTTTCTATCTCCTTTCCATCCTTTGCGATCGTCTTTTACCAGGCTATTACTCGACCACCATGTACGGCACGCTGCTTGACCAGAGGGTCTTTGAGAGTTTGGTCGAGAAGACCATGCCGATCATCTGGGACCATCTCGTCAAGAACGACGTCCAGCTTTCGGTGGTTTCTTTGCCCTGGTTTCTCTCGCTTTACATTAACAGCATGCCGCTCATCTTTGCTTTCCGCGTACTGGATGTCTTCTTTCTCGAGGGGCCGAAAGTATTGTTCCAGGTTGGACTTGCCATCTTGCGCATCAATGGCGAGGAGCTTCTGGATGCGACTGACGACGGCACCTTCATTTCAGTTCTGAAGTCGTACTTTGCACGCCTGGGTGAATCAGCACACCCCAGGTCGGAGAATCCCAAACATCGGGCCATCACCAACTTTCAAGCACTCATGGTCGTCGCATTCAAAGAGTTCGAAGGCATCACACAGCACACCATCTCCGAGCAGAGGTCCAAACACAAGGCGGCGGTTTTGGAGAACATCGAATCTTTCGCCAAACGAACATCAATCAGGAATCTCGGACCAGAAAGCAAGAAGCTTTCAATGAACGATCTTGGCTTCTTATACGACCGCTTCTACACTGTTCTTTACGAGAGACAGCAACGAGCGCAGATGATTCAAGCCGAGACCGATCGAAAGCAGAAGCAAGCCAAGCTCAGGGCGACGGAAGTCGTCACTGGCGTACCTGGCAATGCGCCTGAGATGGGTCGAGTTGCTCTTGGGCCCAGCTCATCCCAAATGGACTACGACGCCTTCAGGGAGTTCCTTGCAGGGGTGTCGAAGTGGGCGGTGACCGACTCTCCATCTTCACCCAGCAAAGACGATAAGTCGAATGGCTACTTCGCCAATGCTCTGCGGAATCGCTCGGTCAGCCTCTCGCCTTGGGGATCAGGGCCTGAGCCGGCAGATCACGACTTCATGCAGCGACTTTTCAAGAAATGGGACTTGGATGACAACTCTGCTCTGACGCTACAGAACGTGGTGCAAGGTCTGGCGCCTATCAAGGGGAACAGAGACATCATGAGCAGTATTGAATACTTCTTCGAGCTTTATGACGACGACAGCGACGGAAAGGTCGACAGGGAAGGTATCTTGAGGATATCTGAGGCTCTGCTGTTCTTGTCCAGGAGAGGCGTTCCGGGCGGACTTGGTGGCTCGGAGGAGGTCAAAGGCCCAGATGGCCTGCCGATGTCGAAGGATGAGCAGTTCTTGAGTGCTGTGTCGGCTTTCATTCGAAGATGCTTTGAATACGCCGATCCCGACCACCCCAGCCGGCAGGACGACGATGGTGCTGCAGATGGTATGCAGAAGCTGAAGACTGACGATAAAGACGACGATCTTCTTGATCTGGGCGAGGGAAAGGAAACGAAGTCGACAGAGGACCATCCTCTCGCCGACACTAGTGCATCCGCCGCTGACGACTCAATGCTCTCCCGCCCTTCGACGAACACCTTCGGCCAAACGACCAAGAACGCCGAAGCCAACGCCGCTCTGGATCCCTCCAGTCCAGTCCACATCACTCTTCCCACATTCCGAATGCTGGTGCTCGCCGACGAAACGCTCGAATCATTCTTCGACTCCGGTTTTGCCAACTCATTCCATCTCGCCGACGCACCTCTCCCATCATCAACACTCACTTCACCATCCTTCCTCAATCTCCAAAACGCCGCCCCATCTGCATCCCCTATCCCCACCATCAGCCCCGGCGGACCCGGCGCAGGCGTCGTCGCACCCGGAAAGGGCTTACGTGGAATGCTGGATAATATTGTCACCGACGGAATGCGAGTCGCGGCAGAAGTACGACGGCGCATGGACGAGGCACAGAAGGAGCTGGATCGTGGAGCTTCGACGAGAGGGACGGAAGATGACGACGATGACGAAGGTGAAGATCATGGCCGCGATCTGCTGGATGTTGCTGAGGCCGATGCCGTGCCCGAGAGGCAAGGTGAAGCCGGTGGCAATTTGACCGAAAAGGACGTTGTGAGCAGTCCGACGAAAGTAGAAGCCGGCACGAGCAGTTCAGCGGCGAGTGTCAAGAGCACGGGCAGCACGGGAATGGGCAAGAACGTTGAGAAGAGTACTATGTTTGAACGATAGAAAAGAGGAGTGGCATGGCGAAATGGAGTCACTGACAAGGGACGTTCTATGGGGAATGATATGATTATTTGCATGCATGTGGACTTACTACGCCAGGGAATTGCTGTGCTCGATAGAAGCGCAATGAGGAAGGAGGATCAATGAAGTACTGCGTTAGTAAATCTCCCGTTCCACTGCTCTGGTGTTCGCGTACTGCTGACCTATCTTGTGCAGTCTAGCAACTGCATCGGCTTCATTCTTCAGGATCTCGAATACCTGCGCTCGATAGAAGTGCAATGAGGAAAGAGAATCAATGAAGACTGCCTCAGAAAATACCCCTCTCTACTGCTCTAGCATTGACATACTGTTGACCTAGCTGCTTGACATTCGCACAGCCCAGCAACTGCATCGCCGTCACGACTTCCTCCTTCAAAATCTCGAAGACTTTCTCCACGCCCTCCACGCCTCCGACTGCGAGTCCATACAACACCGCCCTTCCCAACCCTACGCCTCTCGCGCCAAGACAAAGAGCTTTAACGATGTCTGTGCCGCGTTGGACGCCGCCGTCGATGTGGACTTCCACCTTCTCAAAAACTGCCGGACAGTACTTCTTCATTTCAAGAAGAGTATGGATCGACGGACTCGCGGTGTCCAATCCCCTGCCTCCATGATTCGAAAGTATAATCCCCTTGACTTCTGGATACCGTGTCGCCAGCTCTGCGTCTTCAAAGGTTTGGATTCCCTTGAGCATTATTGGTAGATGAGTGTGGGAAGCGAGCCAGGGTATCGTCTCCGACCAAGAGAGATCCGACGCCGTGCCCACGAAGAGATCTTTCGAGATTCCATTGTGGCGAATATCGAGTTCTCGTTTCCCTGAGACGGGACAATCGACCGAGAGGACCACAAACTTGATGGCCGGGAGCGCGGAGATTCGGTGCAGGAGGGCTTCACTTTGGGACCGATCTGTTTGGATGGAGAGTTGGAAGCCGAAGATTTGGTTCTTGTTGGTTGCTGAGGAGAGGATGTCTTCAGGGGTGTGGGAGGAGTGGCAGGAGACGATCTGCACCGCACCGAGCTTCCCCCACGCTTGAGCGATACCTTTTTCTCCTAAGGGGTGTGCTAGGCCAGCGAGTGCGGCGGGGGAGACGAAGATTGGGAGGGACGTCTTGTGGCCGAGAAAAGTGGTGCAGGGGTCGCAAGTGGCTACGTTGATAAGCGTGCGTGGGCGGAGGAGGATCTGGTCGTAGACGCTGCTGTTGAGGTGGTGGGTGTGCAAGTCGTTGGAGGCGGAGGCGTAGTAGGCCCAGACGCTTGATGGGAGGGTGTGCTGGGCGAGGACGGTTATGTCGGGGAGGGAGAGGCATTCGGAGAGGGTGCGGATGGACGGCAGGTTGGTTTTCTTGGAGCGCGAGGGATCTGGTGCGGGCTCCATGTTCGAAAGGGAAGGCTGATCGAGAGGACATGGCGAGGTGTTAATACGACTGATATGGTTGCACAGCTCCAAGACCTCGAAGGTCTGGCCACCACATGCTAAAGCGCTGCACCACCAGATGGAGACAAGAAGGCTCGACCGTCGATCTCATCATCAAGCTTGCCGGTGATGCGTCTCATTCCGTGGAGAGCATCCGGGTACAACACCGACAGCCATCCATTCGACCAATGGAGACCCATGGCTTGGAGCACTAGAAAGTCTTCGTGCTATGTAAGCATGTTGGGCCTCGTGGCAAGATGCAGGGTCATTCCTTTGATGGTGTAAAAGGGCGTTGTGGTAGGCGGTCCTTTGCTACTGCTAAGGGGAAAAGACAATTGACCCGGTGCACCTTGCCACAAGACGCCAATGCTCGACGATACGGTCGTTGTCCAAGGTCCAAAGTTCCTCATCATGTTGCCAGATACATAGTCAACGTCACTGCGCAGCTTTGACATCTCTCCCGTGGCACTTCTGCTCTTTCTCGGCCTTTTCATCTGGATACTTCTTCCGGCCTACACCGCTCCAAGCTCACCCTTGAGAGACTTCCCAGGACCACCGGCATGGCCCATCATCGGCAACTACGTCTCGATGTATGGTCGACGTGCTGAGACACTGTACGCTGCCTGGTCGAAGAAGTATGGAGGTGTATTCAGAGTTCAAATTGGAGCAACGCGGGCTTTGATCATCAACACGGCTGAAGCTGCCAAGGAGCTTTTTGTCAATCAATCGCAGGATGTGGCCTCGAGGCCAGAGCTATTTACATTTCACAAGGTCAGCCTTTCGAAATTTTAACGAAGAAGACCTTTTGATTGACATTGTCACACAGATCATCTCAAGCAAGCTTGGCTCAACGGTCGGTGGATCAGGCTACGACAACCATCTGAAGCGCAGTCGAAAGGGTATGGCAGTTGAGCTTTCCAAGCCCGCCGTAACAACGAATCTCGCAAACATCGATCGAGAGTCTCGACAGCTTCTCAAAGACCTCTTCGTCAATGGCAAAGCTGGCGAGAAGCCCATCGACAGCTACATGTACGTCACACGCATGAGCATGAGCTTGTCGCTTACCATCTGCTATGGCCGACCCACCGCTCTCGAAGATCCCCTCACAGACGAGATCATCTACGTGGAGGACAGAATCCTTGCGCTCAGAAGCCCGGCCGTCAATTACCTCGATCACATTCCTTTCCTTCGAAGATGGGATCCTAAGGGCATCGCAAGTTTCGCTTCAGACATCCGCGATCGAAGGGATACGTATTGCCTACAACTCAACGCCGAGATCGAAGAGAGGATCAAAAGCGGGACATGCGCTGAGTGCCTGTACGCCAAGAACCACTTCAGTCGCAATCCTTTGACGCACGACGAGCTGTCCATGGTCCTTGTGACCTTCCTTGCGGGAGGACTTTCGACTGTCGTCAACACCATTCGATGGGCTATGGTCCTTTTCGCTGGTCGTCCGGAGTTCGAGGAGTTCGCATATAAGGCGATACGTGAGAAGTACGCCGCAGATCAAGAAGTCTTCGATGCGGTGTACATCGACAAGGAGGAGGTGCCATATTTATCTGCACTCGTCAAAGAGCTTCTCAGGTACGCCCAAAGTCCACATTCACTCCTAATCTTGTTGATGTGCATGATCAGGTTCTACTGTCCAGCACGCACAGCTCTTCCACGAGCACCAGCAAGAGACTTTCGCTACCGAGGCATGTCCTGTCCCAAAGACACAATGATTATATTGAACGTCTGGAGCTGCAACATGGGTAAACATCATCTCACACCCACCAAGCAATACAACGACTGACGTAAAACACAGATCCCAAAATCTACGGCGACCCAGAAGTCTTCCGTCCCGAACGCTGGCTCGAGAATCCCGATCTAACTCACTTCACATTTGGCCTGGGTGCTCGCAAGTGTACGGGCTATCCATTCGCTCTGCGTGAGATCTACGTCGTTCTGATGAGACTGGTCGTCTCCTTCAAAATCTCGACCAGGGCAACGAATGTTGACTACGATCCGATATCGGGCTGTCATGATCCAACTGATCTTGTGAGTGGACCGAGGAGGTCTGAGCTGGTCTTTGAGCCAAGGCACGAAAAGAGTTTGAGGAGGCATTTATAAGGTGAGGAGGATTGAACTGCCATTGAGAAGCGGTCCATTTTGAATCGGTGGGCTTTAGCTTCTTACGACTTCACCAAGCGCTACAGCAATTCCATCGAATATGCCATCGTTCTCTCGAATCTTGATCATCTATTTAGTAGTTCGTGCAAGCGCATCCTTGTGCAGGGCATCCGAATGCTACATACCACAGTCAGCCAACATCTTCGACGCAACCACGAGGATTGATGTACTTGCCTGGATAGATCACACAACCCGACCAGCCCGTCTCATCACAGTTGACTCCACTTGCGCCGCAGTTGGTGGACTCGCAAGGGCCAGTGTACTCTGGGTACTCGCCGTAAGCGGAGCAGTCGACTTGCCGTTCGAGGATAGCAGTTGCGGATGTAAGGCTGATGATTGCCAGGAGGGTTGTGATGATGAAGTTCATGTTGGCGGGTCTAGAGAGTCTTGTGGTCGAGTCCTTGTTGAATCTCAGCGATGAAGGCGAGTAGATGATGGGGATGGAAAATGTGGCAACATTCGTTCATTTTGACTGTCAACCTGAGACCCACACACTGACTTGGCCACTCTTGGTTACGAGGACCCAAGATGCTCTATATCTGCTTACTGCAAAGTTATGTTACACATCTCTACTCGTATGGGGCTCTGTGCTACTCTCCGTCTTGACCCAAAAGAAAATTGGTGGTTGATGACGTCTAGCTGTGCTACCAAGCCATGGGGATCGGCTTGGATTTTGTCGCTCATTTCCTGGCGCCAAGGGCTTCGGTGTTCAAGGCGGTCTGTGAATCTATCGTCGACCGAAGTTGCGGAGCCCTGATCAATTGCAGGAAGAACGATCGCTGTGTTGTCGAGTCCAAGTTCCATAGCCCTGACAATACACACAAGTATTTCATGCGTGTTTCTTGCATCCAGATTGATGGAAAATGAAATACTACGTCCGCTGAAAAATGGCTCATCGCTTTTACAAAGGCTTTTGATTGAAGACTTACAGTTCTATGGCTCTATAAGCTACTCGATCTTGCCATCATTGCCTCAGGTGTTCCACTAGTGTTAGAGGCTGAAAATCGGGCTTAGATGTAAGTGAATGAACATGTCCTGCTTCCGGTATCGCTGCGCCTGTATCTGCCCAGGGGGTTTTCAGCGATGTCGCAGGAATTTGGTTGGAGAGAGCTTGCGACGCCAGATGCTCTTGACTTGGGTCGACAAGATATCCACTCAGTCGAGCACATGTCGTCGTTCGGAGTTCCACATTGGGAAGGACAGCCTTGGCGCCAAGTTGGTCAGACTGCTTTCGGCCGTGTGGCTGGTCTGTGGCGGCCTTGTGGACGTTCGAGTCGGTCAAATTCTCTCTCTTTCCTTCCACACGCGGTCTTCAGATACTGCATACTGTCTTGCTACTTGCTCGATGCGTTTTATGGCTTTAACGGACCGGTCTTGGGTCCTGGAGCCCTCGCCTGAAGCTCTTGCCCATCCGCGCCAGCCGTCAACATCACCTCCATCTCTTGACGCCATGCGCAGGCACGCCCAACAACGTCTTCATCCTCTCACAGGAAACAGTCCTAATAGGAAGATATAATCAGAGACATTCGGGCCTCACGCCTGTCGCACAGCAAAAGACGAACGCAAGAGCCGATTCAACTTTCAAAAACGCCTCACATGCCGGCCAACGCCACGAGCGATATCTAAACTTTTGGTCAAAACCCACGTGGGACGGACTCGAATACTTCCACTCTTGCAACCTCGCCAGCGCATCTAGAACAGACGATTGTACAGCCTCTGAGCTTCATCGCTGCAGCCACCAGCTTGGAGATGTTGTCGTTGGAATGGCGTACGAACGCCACGACCATGGCAGTCGGCCTGAAGACCGGGAGACTGGGTTTTGTCCAGGTATATGATGAAAGCCCGCCTTGGCTCGCGACGTCTGCCTCTCACCCCCAGCACACTATCCTCAACGATTGTCATTCGCTATGGTCTCAACCCTTTTGACTCTCGGGGCTCTGGCCATTCCACTTCTCTCTTACTCTGCATATGCACAACTGGCGGACCTTGCCTCCATCATTGCTGAGGCAGGTCCTCCTCCCACGCCGACGATCGCCATCAATGTACCTTCTCAAGTCGTCAAGTACGATGTGATCTCAGTGGAAAGTGCTGCTGCTGCAGAGCAGACCACCGACCCCATTGCAGGCGACGCCAAAATGAAGAAGCGAGCTGCGTGCGATGCTCAGATCATCGGCTCTGGACCAGTCCCCTCTAGTGACACCGCTGAGGCCTTCGTAGCCTTTGACCAGCTCAGCAACGTGGCAAACAATGCTGCTACGCCTACTGGCTACCGCAACACCTTCAAGGATCTCAAAGCAATGAACAATGCCATGGGATACATGGGCTTCACTTTGCTCAACTCCTACGACGTGGCTGCCTGCTCGCGCAAATGCGATGCCATTGATGGCTGTGCTGCTTTCAACGTCGCTTTCGAGCGAGCTCCGACGAAAGAGCCTTCTGCCCATGAAGGGTCGTGTCCCAATCCACCATCAACAACGCTTATCAAGTGTGTGTTCTGGGGTGGGCCGGTCACTGTAAGTCCTCGGTCTCAGTCTGCTCCCGCAGTAGCTTCACTGACATCGATGTAGCAAGCGAACGCAGTCAATGATGGCCAGTGGCGGGGAGACTTCCACGTCGTCGTTGCAGGGTGATTTACCTCAACCATGAGAAGTGGCGTCTGAGCCGCTGATCAAATGATTTACAGCTCGAACGGATACATCAATCAAACGATTGATTCTCCAGCCAACTTCAACGGACCAAATTATCTTGGCAACAAGGCTATCTACCCATCAAACTTCAACGACTGCAATGGCGACTCAGTCGTGACCGGACTTCAATTCTGGAATGACGGTCTCCCGTTCGATACTCGCCGTTGTGCTGCTGCTTGCACTGCGCAGACGAGTTCCGACTCTGCCAATCCGTGCTACTTCTTCAACACCTTCCTAGCCACATCAAGCTCCAGTGGCCAGACACTTGGTCAAGTTTGCGTCATGTATCGACGTCAATATGTGAGTTACCAAATTTCGTCATTCCTCCAATCTCTCGTCATACTGATACATGGCCAGACCGAATCAGATGGAACCGTCACTCAGCTAAGCTACAATGGCGATACTTATACCTTCTCGTGGAGCTATTCGTACTCGGATCCCACCCACACCGGGCTTCCATGCGTCGTCCGACCACCACCAGAGGTGTGCGGCAACCAAGGCCTGGACTACGCTGCATATACCAACACTCAGGGTGTCAACAATTACCCTCATCACTACGTCGAATTCGATCCCGAGTTCATGAAAGACTCTCGCGGCGGATCCAGTCATGTACTCAGCAGTGGCACCATCTCTTCGCTTGGCATAGGCGGTGATCCCAATGGCTGCAGCGACACTAATGTCTATCAGAGGACGATTTATCCCGGCCAGCCAACCGTCAGCTGTAGCTACTACGCCGTCAATCATCGTGGTTACATCAAAGCTCTTGTGACCGGCAACTACACCTTCACGATGCCGCCGCCAGATGACGTTGAGTTCCTCTGGGTTGGTTCGACTGCAAAGCAAGGCTGGACCAAGAACAATGCGGTCATCAGGAATTCCATTGGAGAGTACTTTGATGCCGGGTACAATGCCGACGCTACAACCAAGTACTACAGCCAGTATCTTAATGCTGGGGAGTATTTACCATTCCGTGTTGTCCTGGGCAACGGACAAGGACCTGGAGGCTTCTCGCCCAGCGTCAAGGACCCAAACGGCAATGTCATTCTGGACATCAACTCGGGCTTCTCCAGAAGTGTTGTGAGGTACTCTTGCGACGGTACAGCGGCGGCTTTCCCCTACGAAATTCGCGGCCACGAGCAGTGAGCTGTGTAAAGGTGACAAAGAACGATGTACACGATTGATAGATGTCAGCAGATTTTGTCGTTGACTTGAACGAAGACAGATCCCCGTACAGCATGCTCATATCGAATCTGAACGACCGCTCCAGTCTCCTGGAAAACATGCTGGCCGAGTCCACATGCCGTTCAATTCAATTTCACATACCTCAAGACGCCACCTGCTGGAACCACCTGCGTCAATACATAGACAATGCGCAGAGCTTTCAGCTTCATTTCATGTTGTAGATTGGTTTCTATGATCGTTGGTCACTGTTCCTACAGCCCTCCCGCAACGGAAGCCCTCCATTCCGCTGACTACAGGCCATACCGTGCCTCCTACCCCGTCGCACAAAAGAGATGTCCATTGAAGTCTGCACACGTTCCATATGCAATTGGTCCGCCCTACAAATCCGTCCACCGATTAGCATCGTCATCAAGAGAATGGAAAGCACACTGGAAACATACACATTCGACCGTGCATTGGCTGCCGACCTGGACGCAGTCGGAGTTGCAGCGCTGCGCTACTACGACACCGGTGGCGATGGTAACTATTAGCGCGGAGAGGACATTTCCAAAGGCCTTCATTGTCGTTTGTTGTTGCTCGAACTTTCTTTCAACATGGTCAGCATGGCAAGGTTCCATTGAAAGGCGGAGAGAAACAACAGTCCCTACGGTCTCAAAGCAAACGGGAATACTCACATGTTGCCGTATGTAGTTCTCAGTACCGTCGTGGCTTGACATGTCTTGCGGAAATGGCTGGGTGCCCTTCAAATTTATTCATGCCCCGGCGGGGCCCTACGGCATCTGCTTAGGGTTAGAAGTTTGGAACTGATGTCGCTAACAAGGGGCTGGCTAGGGCTGTACACACTGGTCCAGGTATCCTCACGGGTGCATCATGCTTCTCTGCATCAGTCACTAAGTGGATTGAATGATGACATTGGATTCTGGAGACGATCAAGTCGAGACATGTCCAGATCAAATCATCATCGTGGCCATTGCCAATCGACCACCGGGAAGAAATCACACAGGATGGGGTTCACCATGCATCGAGACCAGCAAATCTCAACCTCGTACGAATGCCGTCTCCTTCCAAGTGCCTGTTTAGAGTTGGCTGTCCTGTTGCCAATGAAACGAGGTGATTGTAGCGGTGGACCCCATCGATCACCATTCGAACACGTTCACGAGGGTGCCTATTGCCTCCACTTGCTGGACTTTGTACAAGTCCCGTTCGAGCATCTTCGCCGCATCTCGCATGCTTGTCTGATGTCGTGCGACCCATGCCTTCAGCGCCATTCCACCCACAAGGCTGCTATCATCGAGCGGCGGCAATAGTGTTTCCTGGAAATACTCCACCGCCGGATCCCTGTCCTGCATGTCCTTCGTGTGGCTGAAGCACGCGAGCTTCAATGGATTGATGCCTTTGGTGCTGGCTTGCAGTGAGCCGACGAGAACTCTGTAGCTGCCGTGCCTCATCCATGCCCGGGTGGCACTCACGTCTCCCCAAATTGACTCGCGTACTGGCGAAGGCACCTCGACCATGGCGTCGATGAAGACGACTGCTGCGAGGGTGGTGATGGTGATGCTCACGGTGGCTGCGAACCAGTGGACAGGCTTCGCGGCCAGGCAGAGCCGCTCGATTTGCACGAAGCTCTTGGTGAGGAGTGATCGTACGAGTTTTAGCCGCTTCACGATACTGGGCCTGGGAGGGAGCGTGGCGCTGTTGCCCCCCGTCTTCACGAAGCAGTGGTAGAAGCCGCATGTCGCCATAAGCAGATCGCAGGCTGTGGAAAGAGCTGTGTGCTTTATCGAGAGGTCAGCCCGGCTCTGAGTGTGGTATCTCACTACCTCCCAAGTCAGGCGCGGTCCTACGAAGGAAAGAACTCGAAGCCACGTGCAGTTCCGTTTCTAAGCGGGTAGTTAGCGTGAGTCTTGCTTAATATGGTTAGTGCGAGCGATTGTCCTTCTGCGGAGCGCCTAAAGACAAAACGCGCCAAACGGTTATCCTACGGCTATCTCAAAATCGATATTCTTAAATAGCCTAATACACTACTAAAATTTATATAAGTAAGTTATAGAATAGTCCTAGAGAATTATAATACGGGTTCTACATAAGTAACAAAGTATATAAATTTCAAGTTTCTAGGGACTAGATATATTTCTAATATAAAAACTACCTCTAAAATTTCCCTCCTTAGTTTACTATAGATAATAATAATCCTTCTAGAACCCGTAAACTATATAGTTCTAACCTTTCTAGTACCCTCTATAACCTCTAAGTAATTACTACTCTTCGATTTACTTCTAGAGGAGGTAAGTAAATTAAACCTAAGGTACTAAGCCTAGCTAGCCGCTACTCTTATTAGAAGCTACTTAGTATATCCCTAACGCTATAGGAAGTCGTAAATCTATCTTAGTATAGTCTAAAATCTTTAGTTTCCTCTTAACTCGATCTAGATACCTATCTTAGCCTAAAAAGTTATCTTAATCTAGATAGCGACGATACCTACTAGTAATAATATCTAGATAGTAATAATATCTAATAGTAACGATATCTAATAGCGATAATATCTAATAGTAATATCTAGATAGTACTATACTACTAATAAAGAAGATAGGTAAAGGCTATATAAAGGCTAAGACTACTACTACTAATACTAACTCTAAGGCTAGTAAGTCGAGGAAGTAGCGTTATACTAAGAAGTAGAATAAGATACCTTTACGATAGTAGCGCTAGATAGTACTAGCGCTAGTACTACTTCTAGGTTAGGGCGTAGTAACTTAAGTTACTCCTAAGTTTAGTATCTCTTCTATCTATTAAGATATCGATTAATAGGCTATCTAATATTAACGAAGCGTAAGGAGGGAAGTCTCTAAGACGAGACGGAAGAAAATCTATACTTATAAACGCGGCTAGGTTACGTAATCCTAGTTACGTAATTAATACTTTAGGCTTCTAGCCTAAATAGTTAGCTAGATAAAATTATAATAGTACCCCCCCCTTTCGTAAGCGATATCCTTAGCGCGGTAGTAATATTAGCTAACTTTAAGATAATAGTAGTAGCGAGCTAGGTTAGTAGTACGTAGCTATTAGGTATTAGCTTTATTAGATATTTATAGTAAAATAATACAATAGTAGTAGTAGCGTACGTAATATAATTAAGTAGCTCCTATATTAATTCCTTAATATCGTAACTAAGCTACTATATCTTATATTCGAATCGTCGTAACCGCTTATTATAGCGTATATTAATAATAGCTTTAACGTCGTATTTAGTATCGCCTTCGATCTCGATAGATAGTAGTAGTACGTTACTCTAGCCTAGTATAGGGTTATAAGGAGTAGGCGTTAGTAAGTCGATATAGAAGATATCGTAAATATCTATCGTTAGTAGTAGCTTAAGTCTATAAGTATATAATAATACCTTCTATATAATCTTAAAGGGACTAGCGTAGTAGTTTTTAAGCTTTAGACTTAGGCGTTACGTAGCTAGTCTAGCTAGTAATAAGAAGACTATATTACTAACGTCGTAGGCTAGTACTAGCTACCTATACCTATTAATAGTTTCTTCTATACGCGCTTATATATAATATATCTATTCTAATAGATATACTTCTAGCTCTTATATATACTTAACGAGCGCCTTAGTATTATCGTTAGTTAGTACTATAGGCGGTAGTAGTAGCGATTTAATACTAAAGTATAGGTAGTAACTATAGGTAGCTAGGAAAGGTAATATCTAGGTAGTTTTAGAGTCGGCGTTATTAGTAGTAAACTTAGCTATAGGGAGGTAGTTAGACTAGTCGTCTTATTAATATAAGATATAGGCTCGTAGGTAGGCTTCGATAACTAAGTTTAGCCTTTTAGTTTAGCTATTAGTTTATAGGTACCTAGTAGTAGATAGATTATACTAGATCCCTAGATAATAGTATATATAGCGCTAAAAGGAAGAGATAAATTAGCTTTCTCTATTAGAAGTAATAGACTCTAGTAGGCTATATAGTTTCTAGACGTAATTAATAAAGGCGTAAGTAATAAAAGTAGTAGTAGCTTATCCTTCTAAGTATACTATTAGAATAAAGTAGCGTATTTTTATTAAACGGTCTACTACGACGAGTATAGCGTTAAAGCTATAACTATCTAGTAGATTAGTAATAAAGTTAACGGTTAAGTACTACTATCGGCGAGTAGGTACGAGTAATAGTTTAAGTAGCCCTCGTTTTACTTAACGCGATAACTTCGTACGTAGGTAGGTATAGTAGTTACCTACGTATTTATTAACGTCTTTACGTATCTTAGGCTAATAGTAGCTATAGTAGAGTAGTAAAAAGGTTTTATTATAGCTAGCGTATCCTATAAATAGGGGGTCGTAGTAACTCTAAATAAGCTCTATATATAGGGTATTAGCGTCTAGTACGTAGAGGCGATCCTAAAAGTATAGAACGCGTCTAGTACTATTATAGTATATATAGTAGTCGAAAGGCGATATAGGGAGCTACTTTAAGGTAGATACGTTAACCTTCTATATAAAGTACCTATTAACGTTCTATAGTAGATTATTAGTAGCTAAGGTAGTCTAGATACGCTAGTAGGTAGACTCTACTATTAAAGCGCTCCTTATAGGTATATCGTTTCCTCTATAGCTCTAACCCTAACCCTAACTCTAACCCTAACCTTAAGGGTTAGCCTTTAAGCGAGAAGCGGCGAGGCGAAGGTTAGCGTAGACGTTATATAGTTTAAGGATAGTTTACTATTACTAGACGAGTCGAATATCGCTAGCGGACGAAAGGTTAATAGAGTAGCGTATTATTAAGTCTAGCTTAGCTCCTTAATAGCCTAGGCGATAGGTAATCTTAAAGTTAAAGCGGCTAAGGAACTCGCTCTAGTAGGCTTAATAACGATTTAGCTACTTAGTAGTTATATAGTACTATAGGTTCTAATAATTAGTAAGTACTTATATAGGCTTATCGGACTACTAGCCTTCTAGTTTAGAACGCTATAACTTAAAGGCTTTAACGATAGCTAAGAGTTCTTTATTATAGATCTTATAGTTTAGCTCTATATCTTATATCTTCTTTAAGAAGAAGGCGATAGGCTTCTACTCTAAATCGTATAGCTACGAGAGGATTCCTATAGTTATATAGTTAGACGTATTAGTCTCTACGAGGATTAGTAACGCTAGGTTATAGTAAGCGAGGATTAGCGCGCTTAAGAAGGCGTTACGTAGTTAGTCTAGCGCTATCTAGTAGGTCGATATCTATATAAAGATAGTATCTTTCTTTATAAGCTCTATAAGTAGACGGACGATTTATAAGAAGTTACGAATAAAATAGTAGTAGAAGTTCGAGAAGCCTAGTAGTACTTATACGTCCTTAACGTTTTATAGCGCTAGCTATTATTAAATAGCTTTAACTTTCTCTAGGTCTATACGGATTCCCTTAGTTAATACGATAAGGCTAAGATATTTAATAGAGGTAACTTTAAACTCTAATTTACTTACGTTAACCTATAGGCTAGCGCGGCTAAGGGCTAATAGTACTAGGTTAATATACTTACGATACTCCTTAATCGACTCTAAGTAGATAAGGACGTTATTAAGATAGGCTATATAGAAAATATTAAGGTATTTATAGAAGGTATTATTAATATAGTTCTAGAACGTCGAAGGGGCGTTATAAAGCTTAAAGGGTATAATAGTATATTTAAATAGCCTATAGCGAGTTCTAAAGGTAGTTTTCTACTCGTCTCTCTTAGCTATATATATCTAATTAAAAGCTATAATAATATCTAGTTTAGTATAGATAACTACTTTTAATAAGTAATCTAGTATCTCCTAAATAAGGGGAATAGGGTATCGATTCTTAACTAAGATCTTATTAAGTTTATAGTAATTAACGTAGAAGTATAGCCTACTACTAGGCTTCTTAATAAATAATACTAGTAATAACGCTAGAGAGTAAGAGGTATAGATAAATCCCTTTAATAGATTCTTCTTTAAGTAGTATAGTAGGAGATCCTATTAGCCTACCTTAGGCTATAACGGGTTACCTAACCTTCTTTAAGCTTAGCTTTTCTAAGCTTCTTCTTTATAGATAGTAGGATATTTATAGCTATATAGCCTATAGGTTATATATACTACTTCCGAGCCTTCGATAGCGTTTTTAAGATAAGCTAAAGAGGGTACCCTTTACTAAAGGCTTAGATTTAGAGTAATTCTTCGAGCTGCTAGCTAGTTTAGCTACTACTACTATAGGTATTACCTCCTAGAGCTAAGCCTAGGCCCTACTATATTTATAGTAGTTAGTACGAGGGGCGTTTAAGCTAACTATATAGTAGAAAGGCGATAGAACCGTCTAGCTAGGCGCTAGTAATAGATCTATTAAACTATATAGTTAAATATACTAAGTAGGCCTTAGGAAGGCCTACTAAACTACTAAGATAGGCCTAGATAGCTATAAAGTAATTATATAATTAAGAATCTACGAAACGGGCCTATTAAGTTATCGTAAAGCTAAGTTTAAAGTTAAAGAATCTAAGTTTACGCGCCTAACTATAGTTATAACCCCTATAGATTAGTATTCGATAGTAGGGACACCTACTACTAATTCCCTAGTATCTAAGAACTCCTCGTAATAGCTACGACCCTACTATCTATCGTCGACGACATTAAGAATAAGAATCTCGAGAAGAAGCTATTTTATAGCCGCTATATACTATAAGTTAGACTCTCTAAAGCCGCTCTATTATTTCTAGCTAAACCCTAGAATTTTAACGCTTCTTCGCGCGCTATACGAAGGACTACGTAAAAGTAGTACTACTACTATATATATACCGCTATAAAGTACTTAGCCTTAGGTATTAAAACCTAAGGTTTTCTAGATCCCTATATCCTCTCTTTTTAAAGGGGGTATAGCTCTAACCCTAAAAATACTAAGAACTACGAGATTAGAGGGTATTTATTAAAGCCCTATACTTACCTATAGAGCCTAGCTAACTTACTCCTTACTAGTAAGGCCTTCTACTAGAACTAGAGCTATTAGGTAGGTATAGTAATAAACTTTACCTCTTAAGGCCTACTAATTTAGTATAACGAAATCTATATCTTTCCTAATTTAGAAGGAGTAATAGGGCTCTTCGGAGGTTTAAGGCTTCTAATTCTCTTTAATAGGGCCTATACTATCCTTACTACCCTACTACCCCTTTACTAGCGATTCTAAAGGAGACTATAAGCGAATCTTTAATATACTAGCTATCGCCTACCTTTAGAGCTTACCTAAACCTCTTCCTTTCCCTCTACTCTCTACTACCTACTACCCGCCTTCTACTACCCCTTTCTATACTAGATTTTACCTATATACCTCTCTACTATATTCTCTCGACCCTCTACCCTTCCTACTTCCTACTAGTAAAGTAGGAATTAAGCTTTCTAGATAGCCTACCGTCCTACTAAGATATAAACTAAGACTCTACTACTAGGGATTAAGAGCTCCTATAGATCTAATATTAGTAAAGGAACGCTACTATTACTATAGGCGTTAACGCTAACTCTCTTAACTTTTAGCCTTACGAACCTACTACTAAACTAGATATAAACCTCGACGATAAAGAAGCTAGCTCTAGCGAGTATATATCCTTAGTAATAGATTCTAAAGATTAAGCTCCCTCCCTAATAGCTAATTATCGAAAAACTATACCTAATAGTACGAATTCGTAGGTTCCTACTTAAGGTATTATCTTTTAAGCCTTAGCCGCGGATCTACTACGTTTCTTCTATAAAGCTACTATAGGTTAGGCTTCTACTCGTAGCTCTTCTAAGATATATCCTCTACCTAGCGAAAAGGATATCCCTTAGTTTAAGGGCGATAATACTACCCGCTTTATCGAACGTATAGAAGAAGANATAAACTAAGACCCTACTATTAGGGATTAAGAGCTCTTATAGATCTAATATTAGTAAAGGAACGCTACTATTACTATAGGCGTTAACGCTAACCCTCTTAACTTTTAGCCTCGCGAGCCTACTACCGAACTAGGTATAAATATCGATAATAAAGAAGCTAGCTCTAGCGAGTATATATCCTTAGCGGTTAATTCTAAAGACTAAGCTCCCTCCCTAATAGCTAATTATCGAAGAACTACACCTAATAGTACGGATTCGTAGGTTCCTACTTAAGGTGTTATCTTTTAAGCCTTAGTAGCGGATCTACTATATTTCTTCTATAAAGCTACTACGGGTTAGGCTTCTACTCGAAGCTCTTCTAAGATATATCCTCTACCTAGCGAAAAGGATATCCCTTAGTTTAAGGGCGATAATACTACCCGCTTTATCGAACGTATAGAAGAAGAAGTCTTCCCTATATACTACCCTAACGCTACGGATAAGAAGAAAGTATCCTTGTTCGTTAAATATACTATCTAAGAATAGTAATAAGTCTTTAAGTTACTTAACGGGTATAACCCCGTCGACCTTCCTATCTTTAAGAAGTCTATTAAGCGCTTTTACGCGGACAAAGACGTTAACGCTTAGATAAAGACTCGAGACTTCCTATATACCCTTAGCGAGAGGAAGTACCCTAATCTTAAGAGCCTCGAACTTAGCCTAAGCTACTATAAGATATACGAGTAATAGGTTACTAACTATAATAGCTATACTAAGACCTACTACCTTCTTAAGATAATCTAGTCTTATCCTATTATTTAAGAATATGTTATAGAGAAATACGAGATTAACCCGAACGAGTCTAGTTCCTTCTCGTACTTCGATAGGGTATACTAGATAGCTATTAAGAAGGTTAGGCTTATCTAGGGCACCGACTAATTCGCTAGTAAGGAACCTCTTCCGAGTGCTTCTATTGTTTAAGACAAGCTCTTTACTAACGCTAAGGCTAGATCTAAGGGCTAACGGTTAAAGGATTCTAAGGCTAAGACGATTAGTAAGTATATTAACGGCGAGCTAACTAAGCAAATACATAAGATAGCCCTAGCCGTAATAGACTTAGTAGAATACTAGTCTAGAAGGTATTAAGCTAAGCCTCTAGTTGTCTACGCCTACGCTAGTAACTTCCCTTAGAACGGAGGGAATAATAATAACGGTACCTAGAACTATAGATAAGCTTCTACTAGTACTAGAGGACGTTACTATTACTTTTGTTACGATCCTTCCTATCTTAAAGCTAACTGTATCGTTTAGAATTACTAGATCCGTTCTAGTTACCTTAATAATAATAATAACGACTATAAGTAGTACTTCGGCTACTAGAACGATATTAATAAGAAGCCTATAAACCCGCCCTTCGGTACTAACCCTTAGCTTCTATAGGCTTTTGTTCTATAGAAGAAGCTCCGTATCGAACTTAATAAGCCTAACTTAGAATACACCCCTAATAGGAACTCTTAGTTTAAGTAGGTGCTATTACTATAACTCCGCTCTAGTAGAGATATATCTAATATCGCCTTAGTTCTATACAAGCTAAATAATAATAGTAACTAGGCTAACCTAGACTATAAGCTACCTTCCGTTACGACCGTTCCTAAGAAGACTCTACGCTAGTTAGCTAATAAGGAAGCCGTAGCTAACTTTACTACCTAGAACTAGGCCGTAGGTACTAACTCTAATAGCGTAGTTAATACTCGCGCTACTTAGGTTTTATCTTACTAAGACTCTTTAGAGACATAAAACCGAGTTATCGGAGAAGTTACGCTCGTATCTAACCTTCTAGTAGTCGCTACTTACTCTTTCGAGCTTAGCTATAGGCAAGAGTATAGTTTCGAAGAGACTAAGGGTAATAAAGTAGATAGCTAGTACGGAGTATATAATAACATAGCCGTACGCGTCTATACTAGTAATATAGAAGCTATTAAGAAACCTCTACGTATTCTTCGAGGAGTTAAGACGCCTAGTAAAGCTCTAGTTAGTATTAAGAAGACTGCCGCTACTAATAAGGAGAACGAGCTACCTACTATTAGTAACCTTACTAACGAGAGGCAAGCTACCTTATAGAGAGAGGCTACCGCCGCCCTAAGACTTCCGGTTACTACTAGCACCTCTACTATAGCGTAAGGACGCTCTAACGATACTACTATAGAGAGCTAGAACACTACTAGCCGCTCTCAAGCCTAAGATAATTCTAATAACGATAATAAAGCCGAGGAGATTCCTCGTAACCCTCCGAAGAAGATACCTACTCGTAACCTACCTATTACTAGTAAAGGAAAGCCTACTACTATATAACAAGGTATTACTATCTAGAAGATCGCTAATCCGGAGAAGGCTATTAGAGGGTTCATTTATAACAAAGTAATTTAGCTTTCCCTATACTAGGCTCTAATTCTAATACTATCGCTCCGAGAGTTCTTTACTAAGAGGGTATCGACGGATTAGGAGGATATTTACCGAGAGCTAGCTAAACTAGTTAGAGAAGACATTACAACCGTTACTAGTAAAGTTTATACTACTCGAGAGTACATTACTAACGCTAACGAGGCTAAGAAGATAGATAAGAAGGCTGTTAGGTTCCCTACCGTTCTAGTTATTACTAGTTACTTCTATAGTATTAATAGTAGCGCTAGAGAGGATAGCGATAATTCCTAGGACGACTATAAAGTTAATAAGTTAATAAGAGAGCTTAGCTTTAACGATAATTCGGATTCCTCTACTAGTAAAGAAGAGGAGATCCTTATCTATACTAGGGAAACTACTTACTCTCTTACTAGCGTAGTTTATTAGTTTAATAGGGGAGACGGGCTTACTATCGACGTACTTAACTTCTCTACCTCTACTAAGGAAATAAGATAGGCTAATACTTCTAGGATACAAGCTATAGATAACGTTATTACTAGAGAGAGTCTTCTAAAGAACTATCTTAGTATTCCGAGTCCTAAGGTAGAGGCCCTTATTAGTACTATACGCTAAGCGCTTCTAGCTATTATCGACGAAGGATTCGAGGCGAACATTATTAGCTTCGAGTACGCCCTTAAGGCGGGTATAGCTATTATAAAGGGTATTCGCGTAAGGATATCTAGCGCTACTAGGGATACTACGTACGTATATATCTACCGCGAAGCGCTAGTTACCGTATATAGAGTTACCGTTACCGTTCCCTTTATAATCTAGAACAATAAGAACACCCTAACCTTACTTAGACGCCCTTAGGCGCGTAAAGTTCGCCTAGTAAGTACTAACTACGATAATAGATCCTAGGAAGGTAAGATCTCTAGCCTTAAGATAGGTAGTTCTACCGTTAAGTTCCGCGCTATTCTACTAAGTAGACTAACTTACTATACTATCGAGTACTAGAGTAACCTATCGGGAAAAGCTTAAGCGAGTCCGCTACTAGTAGCGAACTCGCGTAGTCTACCTCTACCTTAGTACTAGCTAAGCTCCCTAATTCGCCTAAGTCCTCGTCTTCTCTAGATCCTAACGCTCCTAAATAGCTTCCTACTTAGATCCTTTTACGATCCTTAGCTTCCTACGCCGTCCCTAGCGTAGATCCTTAGCCTTCCCAGACTCTTCCTAAGTATCTTACTCGACTTAACGCAAAATCCCGCCTTATTCCTAGGGATTATGTCCGTTACAATACCTACTATTACCTATGAGCTCTAGAAGCGCTCGATCTAACGGAGAGTTATCCTCGTATTCTATTAGATCTCGAATTTTAGTCCTAGCCTAGCTCCCCTCTCTTTCTACTATTTCCCTATTATAATTTTAAGTCTACGGACGAGGATTCCTAGCCGCGGCCTATATCTAGTACTATTAAGCTAATAGACTTAATTAACGCTTTTAAATAGATTCCTAAAATTCGTCTAGACTTAGGAGAAGAATATTACCCGCTAATAGTATTAGGTAAACTCTTTCTAGTATCCCTAGGAGAGAATTTAGTATAGTTATTTAACGATATCCTATAGTAAGTACTAGTATACGCCTATTCTCTTATAGGATCCGATATTAAGGATTTAATCTAAGAATCCTATAGTACTAACTAGTCTCCCTCTAACGACGACGCCGAATTTATCGAAGATAGTAATAGCGGAGTCTCTTATAAAGACTACTTTCTAGTCCGCCTCGAGGAGCGCGAGGTAGAAGAGGAAGAGGAAGAGAAGGAGGAGTTTTTCCCCTACGAAGAGGAACTAGAATCTTAAGCGTCTATTACTAATATAAACCTTACGCAAGTATACGAAGAGCGTAAAAACCGCTTCTAGCGTAAGCGCGATACTAGTAAGGATAAAATTATTTATATAGGTATAGTAAGAATAGGCTTACCTAAACCTTTCTAGTCGTAGGAGTATATTTATAAGCTAAGTATAGATCTAGCTAACTTGGAATCCTTCTCGGACGAAGACGATAGGATAAAGAAGCCTTACTTAAAGTAGCGCCTCGAGGAGATAGAGGACTATATCGAGAAGGAGATTCTCGTACTTCCCTAGGTAGACGAAGACCTAATACGTCCTAAAAGTAAAGCTAGAAGAATAGGTACTATAACGTTATTTTCCTTACTTCGCGTAGTACGCGAAGAACGATTCGATTACGTACTAGGATTAACCCTATATACCTTATACCTACCTAGGTTAACTCGATACCCTAACGTCTTACCTATTAGCTAGAATAGACTATCGTCGCTAGACGCTAATACTACTAGCTATATCCTTCCTAACCCTAACTACCCGGAGGGACCTACTAATAGATTAATCTATATTCCCTTCGCGCCGAGATCTTAGCCTACTACTAGACGATTTATATAAACTAGAATCTAAAGTAGGATATTATATATGTCTTACTTCGGATATACTATAAAGCTATCTCGTAACTTAGCTATTATAAGGAAGCCTCTTCCTCGAGGACCGATTATAGTCCCTATATAACTTAACGCCTTTACTATATATAAGAGAAGAGATAAGAAGGTTAGGCCTATACCCGCTCCTATATCCGACTTAGAAACTATACTAGTATATAGTAATATTAACTAGAAGAAGGATTACTTAGTAAGGGAAGCTACTATACTACTAGGGACTAGCCCCTATAACGACGTCTTCCTTATTAAGAAGTTCTCTAATATCCCTCGTAGAGAGAGACTTACTTAAGAAAGACTTAGTAGTATTAAGCCTAGGATTAACCTTACCGACGAAGAAATAGACCTGTTTAGGGAGATACTCTTTAACCGTAAGAATACTCTATCTTAGACCTTTAGTAAGATTAGGCAAATACGTCCAGACGTTGTACCTCCTTAGGTAATTAGGACAGTTCCTTATTAAGCCTAGGCACCTAAATACGGGTACAAGATTCCGAAGTCTCTAGAACCTATTATTAATAATATACTTCGCGAGAGGATTAAGAATAGTATTCTAGAGTATAGTAAAAGCTCTTACTCTAACAATTAGTTTATTGTTTCTAAGAGCGTCCCTAGGAAATATCGGCTTATTAATAATACTTAGTAAATTAATCGTATTACTATTAGGGACGTATATATCCCTCTAGAAACGGATACCTTCTCGGAAGACTTTACCTACCTTAGATACTTTAGTCTCGTTAATCTTTATAGTAGCTATAACTAACTTCTACTCGCCGAGGAATCTCGAGATCTTATAGCTTTCTAGACTCCTTTTAGACTTCTTCGGATAATAACTCTACCTTAAGGTAGTACGAATTTAGTTACCTAGTTTTAGCGGGCTCTTTACTATATTATTTTAGATTATATTATATATACTATAAGAGTTTTCGTTAATAATATTAGCGTTAAGGGACCTTCCTATTATATTAAAGAAGAGTTTATCGCTCCTAGACTTCGTAACTAGGTAGTTATAGCTATTTAAACTTTAGATAACGTTCTTACTAATCTTGAACGAGCTAGCTTAACTATTGCTCTAGCGAAGTCTTACTTCCTTTACGAATCTACTAAGGTCGTTAGGTACGTCTATAGTAGCGAGGGGAGGTATCCTAATCTATCTCGTATTAATAAGATTATTAACTAGCCTATTCCCTTAAACGCTATCGAAGTTCGCTCTTTCCTTAGAGTTTATATATTCTACTAGATCTAGATTCCTCGATATATAATTATCTCCTCGCCTCTCTACGATCTCGTTAAAGTTAAGAAAACGGAGGAAGGAAAGACTACTTTTGTCTAGAGTATTCTTAGTAATTACGCCTTTAAATCCTTAAAGTATCTTCTTACTACGGCGCTAGTTCTAGTATCTCTCGACTATAGCCTACATAGCGGCCTAATTATTCTTTCCGTTAACGTAAGCGGAGCTAGCTAGGGAGCCGTCCTATAGTAAATAGACAAGAACGGCAAGAGGTACCTAGTTAGGTACAAGAGCGGAGTCTAGAGTAAAGGATAACTAAAGCTCGACGCTAGACGTAAAGAATATAGAGCCGTTCTTAACGTTCTTAAGAAGCTTAAGCTATACCTCTAGGGAGTCTACTTTCTACTAGAACTAGACGCCTAGACTCTAATTTACTAGCTTAACATAGCACATTCTAATCTACTAAACGTAGCTCTTACTCGCTAGATCGCCTAGATTAGGCTCTTCGACTTTAAGATCGTTTACGTTCCTAATAAGAAGTATACGGCCGTAGATAGACTCTCTCGTAGGCTAGCGACGCCTTAGGATCTTGACGAGATTATCTAAGACGATAACGTTAAGGAAATAATCGACTTAGCTTTCTTTAATGTCTCTATCTATAACGCTTCCTTCCCGGATATTAACTCTACGGTAATCTAGTACCCTAACTTAATACTTTTAGAGGATATAGACGTAGACTTTAAAGACTATATTAACCTCTCTAATATTAATATACCTAATACAGTTATATCTATACCTATTACGGTTACCGAGGATCGCCGAGAGACTCCTAAAGCTAGTCCTTCGAACTATTAAGAAACTTAATACCTAGGACCGAGCGATCTTCTAGCTAGACGATTCCTTAACGGGGACTATAGCGATAACTCTTATAATATTGCTTTCTTCAAAGTAACTAGTTAGCGCCTAGCACGAGTCAAGTCCTTAGACTTCTATCGCTAGAAGATCTATACTATAAGATATTTAGTTAGGAACTAGAAGCTCTTTTTCTAGGCTACGTACAACGCCCCGCTATAGGTAGTAATCGATAACCTAGCTACTTAGAAGAGAATTTTCGAGTCTCTTTATAATTAACGAGGCTATAAGGGACGGGAGGCTACTCTTACGGCGATTAGAGCTCGATACTACTAGACTAGTATAACGAGAGATATTAAGAACCGAGTTCGAGTATATAAAGTCTATAAGAAAGACTATAAGGATTAATAGTTCTCGCTAGCTAGGTACTCGTAGCAAGCCTCTATCGGTACTAGATAGGGTGTCGATATTATATAAGTAAACGACAAAGGAAGCCTTATAGTCGTAGTCGAGTATCTTAGTAGCTAGGCTAAGGCTAAGGTCATCTATTACGCTAGTAACTAGGTTATAGCTCTAATAGTTGCTAATTTTCTCTATAAGGACGTCTTCTATAAGTACGGCTACGTATACTACATCTTCTTTAATAGCGGAACTAAGAATACTAAGGAAGTAGAACGATTGCTTAGGAGAATAGGCGTCAAAGCTATTAAGATTACGCCCTATTATCCCTAGGCTAATAGAATCGTTAAACGCTATTATAGGCCTTTAATTAAAGCTATTTCCAAGATCTATCGAGACTTAGGGGAAGAAAACCGGACTAGCTAGAAGAAATAGGTCGACGCCTACCTCTAGGTAGACTAGACTACTATTAAGTATTCTACTAGCCGTACCCCTACCGAAGTTATCTACGGACGAGATATAATCTTGCCTATAGAACTAGTATATCTAACGATCCTTCTTTAAGCTTTCTATAAAATTAAGGACAAAGGAACCGTAGAGCTTTTATAGTTACGAGCTATATAGCTTCGATAATATAACTAGACTATAGAAGAAGTTAAAGACCGCGTTAACCGCCTTCGCCTTATTTATATTGCCTACTAGAATACAGCTAAGCGAGCAAAGGACGTTAACTAGAAAGTTAGTAACTATATACTCTTACGTAGATCTAATCTTAATAAGAGATTCGACCTTAAGCTCGCTTTCCGCTAGAGAGGGCTATATCGAATTGCTTCTACTAGATATAGATCTTAAACGTTCTCTATTAAGGAACTCGATAGGGCCGTTCTTAAGGATCGCTAAGGCGGTACTAGATACTTCTATAGGTCCGAACTTTAGTAGGTACCTCTAGTTCTACTAGATTAATTTACTCCGGAACACCTACGGAACTTAGAGCCTAATAATAAGGAGTAAGGACTAGTGCCTAATAATAATTAAGAACTAGAACCGGAACTAGAGGAAGAAGATAAGGATATCTAGCCTAGCTAGATCGACGAAGATAGCTAGCCTATTAAATCCGATAACGACGAAGGTAGTAACTTCGCTAGACCTTCTTAAAACACTAGGAATCGCAATCGTTAACGCGAACGCCGTAGGCAAGAATTAGTACTCTAGTACGACTTATACGATAACCGCTAGTCGCCATAAGTTATTAGGGACTTTACTTATATCGATTTCGATAAGTATTAACGTATAGACTAGCCTCCACGTCGTTAATAACGTTAATAAGTACCTCTAATAGTATACTCGACTAGATATCCCCTAATAACGTTACGATTACGTAACTACTAAGCTTCGCGTACTACGCGGACTTTTATACCTAAGCTACTATATCTTCGATACCTTAACGCTTTCTAAGCTTCTTCTTTTCTTTAATAGCGGTAAGAAGCGCAAGACGAAGGCTAGACGAGGCCGCCGTCTAACACCTTATCTACTAATATAGGTATCGCTCTCGATAATAGCTAATATAGTTAATATATATACCGTTCGACTCGCGTAGTTGCTAGGAGTTAAATAGTAGTATTTTTAACGCCTATAGTAACTATATAGGGCTATGTACGCTCTACCTACGCTCCGTAGTATTCTTAGCCTAGCTAAGCTACTCGCCGCTTAGCTAGACCCTCTACCTCCACCTCCTCTATCTCTAGTATCGCTAGCTCTAACTATAGAAGGATATAAGAAGAACCTTCTTATATACCCTTATAGCTACGGAACGACCCGCACGTAGTCTAAGCTTCCTATAGGCTATATCTTCGATAAATTAATAGTCTATCGCTATCCGCTAATACTACGGTATTACCTTAAAGTAGCTAACGCTACCGCGTCCGTACGCGTACGCTTAATCTACGCTAGCCTTAGCCCTAGATAGAAGTATAAGCGCTTAGTTTTACTACTATTAAACGCGGAATTATTCCACGAACTTAAAGGTGTCCTTTTTAATAACGCCCCTACGCGTAATAGGCTCGTACGAGATAGTATACGCTTTAATATAGAAGCCTTACGATATACTATACGACACGGTCTTGTAGACGAATTCGGTATATACGTTAGTATACTTAATAAACTCGAAGGCTTTACTACGAGTATAAAAGGTACTAAAAGTACGGACCTCTAGCTAGCTAGTACTCGTCCTCCTTAGTAGTAGCCTTCTTCGCTAGCTTCTTCTTCGTTGTAAGAAGTAGAAGATTAAGAAGAAGTGCCTCGATACTAGCGTACGCTAGACTCTATAACTACTATAGGCTAGTTAAGGGTAGGCTATATTAGCTACCGAGGCTACTAGCTACTAGCGCTAGCACCTACTAGCTAGGCGTCTCTTTTAAGACGAAAGCGGCTTCTCTTCTTCCCTTTATTAGACATATATATACTACTTTTTAGATATAGACAGATATAGTAAAATCCTATATACTAAACCTCTCGCTCTCCTCCTTTCTACTTATTATAGCCGCTAAACCAACATAGCTACCTACTAAATCGTTACTAGCTTAAGACGAATAGAGCTATATTATACTACCTATACGAACTAACTACCTATAACCTACCTTTAGCTCTATTTTACTACTCGGTACCTATAGTAGGGTTAGACTATAGGCGCTAGGTTATATTTTTAGTAGTTAGTACGAGGGTAGAAGATATACCTATCTTCTTTAGCTACCTAACCGATTCCTCTCGCGATACCCGAGACTAGCGAACTCGTAACGAATATAGTACTCGAACAAGGAACAGAAGAATAGAAGACTATAAGAGTAGCGCTAGCGCTTTAAAAAGAGCTATATTACGATTATATAGATACCTATATACCGCTCGGATATACCGTATATACGAACGATTTACGACACTCGCGTTAGGATATAGAAACAGGCCCGCTTCTATAGTCCTTTATAAGTAATAGGCATACTCGCTAATCGCTAAAATCGCTAATAGTTAAATCGCTACTCGCTAATCGGAGGACTCGGTATCTAATATACGAAGGCGCTAAGTATTAGGTCTAAGATTCTTAACTATAAGACATATACGACCTCTTTCTAGGGAGGAACATTGCCTCGCTACTAGAAATAAGCGGGTATAGCGAAGACCCCGAAAATCGCCTTCTCGCACCCTCGTTCTTCTAATATTATAAGCTAGTTTCTTTTATTAGCAACGGGACCGGTTCGTAACGGAATAATAGCTCTAGCAGATACTAGAGCTATTAAATAGAGAAACTAGAGATTAAGTTATCTAGGAAGAGCTTTAAGGATTAGGTATTACTAAGGAATTAATAGGGCGGTAGCCGCTTATTAAGCTAAAGATCCTCGTAAAACCGGTTTAGGAAATTAGATTAAA